>OY728159.1:1789388542-1789988542 GCA_963277665.1 Viscum album
TTAGATGAGAATTATGATTATAAAAACCTCATAAAAGAGTTATTTTGTAATTGATTAGATTCATAGAGGGAACATGGGAGGTTTGGGATGCATCAGAAGAAGGTTAGGAGAAAGGAGTTGTAGCCTAAAGCCACCATCCAGCTGGTGGCTTGGGTAGTGGCCCTGTATCCCTCCAAGGCCCATCATCTGATTAAGGATCCATCATCCGGCTAGTGAGCCTCACTGTCCATCCAGGGGTGTTGGAGGATATTTTTTAATGGGTAAAAACTATTAATTGATGTTTGGTACCCCCTCTATCTTATGTAGAGGGGGGGGGGGGGAGGGTTGGGGTAACAGGGGAGGTTGTTCAGCCATACCCTATTCCCCTTTTTCTCTCCTTCAATCTACCCTTCAAGGGGATGAGTGTTGATTAATTTTCAAAGTGAATCCAAGGTGTGGTTTTATTTTCAACAAGATTACTCACTATTTTCCTTCACTTATATTTTATTTTCATTTCCAAATTTATTTTCAATGCTGATTCCACTAGTGAATAGTGAAATTAGCTGAGTGATTGGTGTGATTTTACTCCACCTAGGAAGAGGATGTAATGTAGTTCCATGTGTGTACCATCACTCGGTGAATTGAAAAATCCATGCTGCATTGACAAAACAGCTAACCTTCTTTCCTTAAATATAAATTAAATTAATTATAATATTATTTATATATGATATTTCTTGGACTGAGTTAGTCCTGGGAGTCTATTTTGGACCTCCTTTAGATTTTTGGCCTTAGTTTGGGTGAACAGTGGTGGCTAGGTAATTGTTTTGCCTTTACGAAAATTGATATTTTGTCAAGTTAATTGTAATTGGTTAATTAATTATAATTCAAGTTTAACTAATTAGTTTTGGATTATTTTTCTTAATATAGGGCCACACAAGTGTGGGTGAAAAACGATAGACCGTTGATGGGCTTGGGAAGTTACTGTCAGTTTATGGATTAAAGTTGGAGGAAGCTTTGAATGAGGTAGGTGGTCATATGTATATTCCCTATGGTACTTATACATGTTATATACATAATTTATTATGTGGTCTCACCAATTAGGGTGATGATCATGATTTAATAATAGTGATTATTTTAAATGAAATACGCCATTAGACTGCACAATTTTCCAAAACTATAGGGTTCTTTGGAAGTGGCTTGAAATCCTCGACCTTAAATGGTTAAGATGTTAAATTTGAACTTATATTCCTTGGATACTATGACCCTCATGGGGGTGTGTTTTGATTAAGTAAGCATCAAGGGATTATTTTTAGGCATCTTGTTGTCCTCTGAGTAGAGGGTCATGATAGATTGGGAATGAGCAGCCTTAGTAGGCCCTAGTAGACCGTAGTGTTGAATTAAATGTGGAGTGAGTGTTCCATTACATTGAGATATGGATACTGTTGTGGGTAGATCATTTATTGAATATGGATAACTGGATGTGTGGGGATTGACCTAGCATGACACTAGATATTGAGATGGGCTATGAGCCATCTCTCTAGACCATTCTCAGTGAGGCTTAAGCTGTGAATCCGAGTCACAATTGGGACATTTCTTAGGGATGTGATATCCCATGTTATGGGAATTTTACCAAGGATTATGTATTAGATAAAGGAAACTAAGAGGTGTGACTTCACATTTTTACTACCCTTGGGTACACCAGTAGGTTCCTCAGTGTTATATCAGGCCCGAGCAAGTGTGACGGGATATTGATAGTTATGGAAGGTTTAGGTATTCAGCCAAACCTTGAATCCTTTTATATTTATGATGTGATATGGAAAAAACCCTTTGGGGTGGTTTTTATATAATTTATATGGAATGTTCCCTTTGGGTGTTGTTTAATTTATTATAATGGAAAACACCCATATGGTTGGCTGGGAAAACTCCCTTTGGGGATGTCATGATACTTAATAAAAATCCCATAGTATGGAGGTTTGTGATACTACTAGTGGGGATACCATGGATTTGGAGCTAGAATTATTATTTTTGAGCAATCGATGAAGTTCTTACCATGTGATAGATTCTAGGATCGTGTGGGGTATTTAGTGGGCTTGGTTGAGCCTTTTGGATTTCATGCGGTCAACATTAAGGAACCACTGTATAATGGGACAAGTATTCCTCTAGTCTGCGTACTAGGATAAATTATTCAATAGGGTGTTATACTATATTCTAGTATGAGTTTATCCCCTAGGTTGTTATTTTTATACTATATTGAAAACTCCATGGTAGTTGTTTTGGTTGGAATGATCATCACAACATGTTCAAAGACACTCAGGCACTGGTCAAAGAAGGCAAGATCGATCAGTGTCGCAGACCTGAGGATCGAAGGTGGTATTTTTAATTTTGTTTAAAGCTATTTATTTATTTAAATAGAATATGTCACATGCACCTATCACTGCATTGTTTTTATATATGATACCACAATGGTAGTTCCCAAGTGAGTTTTGAAATTACACCTTTCTCGGGATTCCATTATGCTTAGGTACTCGAGAAGACTCTCAATTGGTTGCATGCACATGTTAGGCTAAGGCTTGCGTTTGATTGGGAGGAATATCTTGATTGTGTATATGAAAAGACAAATTTTAATACACTATATTTCTTGATTTATTACATATTGGTACACATAATACAATCCCAAAAGATCACGATCCCTAGTGTCTTTGGGCGATTAAAGACATAGAATGTCAAATTGATGCATAAATACAACAAAATTATTGAAAAATTCCTTAACGTGATCTAAAATTACATTTCCCTTCTAAAACTACATGGTAAAACCTAAAGAAATAAATAATAAAATGATGAGCTATAACAACCATTAAGGTAATATACAATGCATAATATAAAGACCGCATTACATGTTAGTCAATAGTAATTTTGAATGGGATATAAAAGTGATGAGAATCATAAACATGAATATCAAATCATGATACATGATTATAAAATAAAGGCAACATGGGAATATAGAAACAACATAAAATATGGAATCATAAACATAATTTAAGTTTAACTTCCAAGACAACATAACAAAGTGGGTCACGACCTGACCCATCGGGTCTGCCTAGCCAGCGGAAGGCTGAGCCAAAACTACCAAAAGACTACCTCTATAGGCTAGGGGATGGTGAAATGTTTTGAAATTAATAACTAAAATGAGATTCATTTTCCTAAATTACCTTTATGGACGCACCCAACCATCTCCATGTTGAAGTGTATAAGAATAGTAGTAAATGATAGTAAAATATAGAGTAAAAAAAATGCATGTAAAAATCATTAGGGAATACAAAAGAGTGTGATATATTAAACCAAAATGAAAAGGAGAAAATACACACCTACCTAGAAAGATACCCTAACCTAAAAAAACTAGAAATGAAATGATTATAAATCACAGATCAAGATATCCAAGCTCAATCATCGTACATGGTCTATGAAACTGAGTATCCCTATAACCTCTAAAATCACCGCTGACCTATCCGTCTTCTTCATAAGACATAACACATGTTGTTAAATATCATGTAGGGGTGTGTATATACAGACCTATTTAGATTAACTAAAAACTGAAGGGGAAGTAATAAGATACATTATATAAGTATTCATCTCATCCCATTGCAATAGGGAAATGAAACCCAATGAAACAGATGTATATATATTTATATATACTCATAAAAGAAACCTAGATGATAATGAAATGGGATATCCATATAATGTCCCAACACATGATGATAAGTATGTCTATAGTTAAAGAGGTATATCATTGATGTCCAACATCTTGAATATATGTCTAAATAAGTAACTGCATGGATGACCCACACCTTGCTACTATGCTACATAACAAATGGGGAATAATCTCAAATTATAAGACACATTACCTAGTGAATTGAGGCGGGGGAGGGGGTTCAAATAATTAGGTATCCGACCCACGACCTACTGAATTAGAGGGGTACCAATAAGTAGATATAGGTCCCATTCCCTAGTCCATAAGGAGGTACCACTCAGTAGGTAGAGGACCCATTCCCAAGTCCAAATGGGAAACCACATAGTAGATAGAGGACCCAAACCCTAATTAATAAGGGTGCACCAATCATTAGGCTGAGGAACCACAACCTAGTACACAAGGAGGGTCCCACTTAGTAGGTAGAGAAGTATGGGGGACCGATGCCCCGGTATGATAGGGGATTTTCCACCCCGACCTCTCTGATGATCCTTCCTGATCAGTATTGTTTTCAATCATCACCTAAGAAGTCCCTCACCAAAAAACATCTTTCATCATATCACAAAATCCACTAATCTTTTCACCATCGCATTCTATATAGAAAGAATTTAGGATAGGATACTCAAGGGAAAAATATGATTCAATATGAAGGAGGTACGAGAGGTAAAAATTTCATAAAAAGTGCATGATGGGTAAGGGGGTCACACAAAATGTGACCTCACATAGCCTCCAATACAAATCCTCACCAGCTCATGGATTTCTAAGAATGTAGTATTACATGGAATTTAGGTGTACAAGATGACATGTCTCAGCCTCTCAAAGATGAGCCCTACACTCCTGGCCATACCCGTACACTCCCAAAGTGCACGACGTGTCCTCCCACATGGGCTCCTAGGTGTGTGCAGATGGCAGATGAAATAACTTATCATAGAGGGTTACATGTAATGTTTCATAGCCACATTTTGTGTGGTCTTTATGTTTCCAAAAACCAAAGACACTATAGCTGGGTGGGGCTACATGGTGTGTGTTCATCAGAATACATATTGTGTAGTCGTTTTTTGTAGAAACTCTTGTTTCTTTATGAATTCGCTAAATCTACTATCCTACCACCGAATCTACCAATTGAACACCCAAAAATGGTGGTAATCATCTCTATCTATCAATTTCATCCCTTCATTAGCTGAAAATTGAATTCTAATCTTCTATTGTGGTCTGTTGTGTGTCTCTAATGCCTACTATTGTTGTCGATCAGTATTAGATCCCAAATCCATGGAAATCATCACCCACATCCCACAAAGAACCTTGATAAATCCACAAATGACCATCCTAATCATTTTTCACCCAAATTCAACAAATCTGGGGGTCTAATCACACTCAGAACCACCAAAAAATGTTGAAACATGACCCTATAAGCCAATGATATAGAAAGTGAATAACTATGAGGGAAAAGTACCCTAAAAAGGGTGATAAAAATTTTAGTCCAAGAGTTATCATACAAAAAACTAAAAGTGGTTAATGTTAGGTGATATCATGGCATACAAAGAATAAATTGAAAAAAAATTTAATTCCAATACATGGGCTCATGTGAAGGATTAATTTAATTACAGATCAAAGAATAAAAGATAATAAGATTATAAATATTTTAATCAAGGAAAGAAACCATAATCAAAGATCCTTACTTCATATTTGGATAAATCATTGGTGAAAAATGCAGCCTATTTTTATGGGGAAGATCCATCGGATTTTTAGTTTGTAGATTCACCTTGATCTGGTCACCAAGCATTGTATGTTCTCCATCCGATAATTAAGGTCATCAGAGTTCTTCTCAAAAAATATCCATGGGTTATGCAACTAACATTGAAGAAATTTAATAATAAATATTTATCAAGGATTAGATTTAGTTCATTTAACTTAAAATAGTTAAATTAATCATTTATTTTAATTTTAATGCACTAGCCAATGACTGCCTTATCTGGATGTCCCACACTGACCAACTTTAGGCTACAACTCGGGTAAAACCCGCACTATTGATTCAACCATGGTCTCATATTTATGACCAGAGACTCCATTTAGAAGAAATTCCATTATTTATGGATAACTACATGCACATGATATAAAATATATTTAATATTTTTATATAATTAATTCTCGGCTCACCATGAATTAGAATCGTGCGTCGTCTTAGCACCTAGCTTTGAAAATATTTCTTAATATTTTTCAAAGTCATACAATGAAATAGTAGAGTCTCTATATTATTCCATACTTATAAGATTCTCATATGTGAAAAGGTAAAACTAAACATAAATGTGGGGATACTGAGCCATCATCTGGCTCTCCCACTTTTAGGAGATCTCCTCCACGATCTCATACTAGTGCAACACACAAACTAAGGGAATCATCTATCCACATAGGATCCTCTCCTACCAGTCCTTGATTTCAACTAGGTACTCTATGATGGTGGCTCCATCCTCGATGTCTATCTCACCCCAGTCAATAATGTGCATAGAATCAAGAACACATCTCCTCAGCTCTGAAACATGAAAAAAGTCATGCACCCACTCATATTGTGGGGGGTAAGGAGAGGTGGTAAGAAACCTTAGAAACCTTCTGTAGGATTTCAAATGACCCAAAAAATGTCATGGATATATTTTTCATCCTATAAAAATTACCAAAATACTCATTGAGGTGAGACTATTAGGAAAACATTTTCTCCCTGCCCAATCTCCAAGTTCCTATGGTGTCATTTTTCATAAGATTTCATCCTACTCTAGGCTGTGCTAATCCGTTTTCAAATCACCAAGAGCTTATCCTTCATCACCTACAACATCTCTAGCCCAATAAGAAATGCATCACTGATCTCAGTACAACATAAGGGTGACATGCATGGTATCCCATAAAGGACCTTTAAATGTTTCATGATAATAGTACAGTGATATATATTATTATAAGAAAACTCTACCAAAGGTAAATGATCCTCCCAGATCCATATCAATTATAATAAGAAATACCGAAACATATCCTCAACAACTAAATAGAGCACTTCGTTTTCCCATCCTTTCAGAGGAGAAAATCTATAATCATCCTAAACTTGGTCCGGAATGCCTCTTGTATCCCTATCCACAACTGTGATGTGAACCATGCATCACATTTGGAGGTAATCATCAAGGGAACCCTATGTAGGCATATGATCTCCCACACATAAACCATCCTCAATATATCTATTAAAATATGATCATAGATATTAATGAAGTGCACCGACTTGGTGACTTGGTTAACTATCACCCGGATGGAATCATGGACTCTCACTGTCTATGGAAGTCATGTCATGAATTCCATGGAAATTCTATCCCTTTTTTATTATTGGATCTCAATATCTTGTAAAAAACCAACAAATACCTGGTTATTATCCCTCACCTACAGACATGTGATACCAAGGGAGATGAACTCAGCTATTCTCTACCTCATGCCATCCCACCAAAACTAGATATGAAGGTCCCTACACATTTTCCCTAAACTAGGATGTATGACCAAAGGATAAGTGTGAAACTCCTCCATCACATCCTCTAATATCATGACCAAAACCATCATTCATCCCTTGAAAAAAATGGAGTGATTCTATCCTTTAGAGAATACCATAAGGATATCTGGTCATTTGGGACCTTACTATCATTGTATCCCAACTAAGACTCCCTTACACACTGGAGAAACAGAGGAGTTAACCCCATCTATCGAAAATAATATGCACCCCACTCCTCATCTAGGGTTAGCTGTAAGGAATCCAACTGATTAGACTCATCCTCCACCAAATGATAAAAATTACTACCATTTGAGGGCATATATAACCATATTGAACTTTCCAGGAGTATTGACTATCTGAAATGAATATTCCTTCAATAACTCCATATAGTGCCTCTGTTTGAGGATCGTATATCTCTACATAAAGACATACCATATACTCTTATGGTCTGATTAGAAAACAAATATCTATTCTAGAATATAGTTTATACACATCCTCAGAGCGAAGACCCCCACATCCAACTATAGGTTGTGAGTCATGTAGTTTTGTTCATGGTGTATCAACCGCCTTACCCATATATGATCATTACCTACCTCTATATCAACACACAACCGAGCCTAGATCTAGAGTCATCACAATATGCTACATACTCCATGCCCTCCTCCAATAGTGTCAAAATAGTAGGACTAGTCTTCCATAGCCTCAAATTATCAAAGGATATCTGAAACTTCTTTTTCCTGGTAGATGAATTCCATTTTCAAGTCATGATGGTCAAAAGGGCTACAATCTTGGAGATTTCTACCATGGAACTCATGTAGTACACTTCTATACTAAGAAAACTCCACACCTATGACATGATTTTGGGTGGTTCCCAAGAAATCACAGCATATATATTTACCAGGTCTATAGTTAATGTATTCTAATAAATTTCATTCCCTATAAAGTAAAACTAGAGGATCTATAACTATAATTTCGAGATATTACCATAAATCTATTTATCCCAAAGAAAGTCTAGGACTATCCTTAAGTTATCTACATACTCCTCCACTATCATAGAGTAGATGCACATGTCATCAATTAAGACTAACAAAAATCAGTCCAAGTATGTCTGGAAGATTTGGTACATCAGAGCCATAAACATAGTGGGGTAATTTTTCACACTAAAAGGCATCACTATGATCACATAGTGTTTTTAAAACATCAAATTTTTTATTTTAAATATTATCCTCATGAATGAAAAATTGGTGGTAGCCATACCAAATATTACTCTTTGAGAATCATCCCACACCTAAAATTTGATCAAATAGGGTATCAATCCTCAACAAGGGGTACTTGTTTTTTATTGTGGCCTAATTAATGAGATGATAATAAAATAAATCCACAACCACCCATCCACCTTTTTCAATAAAAAATAGAGCTACCCAGGAGGATGAACTTGGTTTAAAAAACCCATTATCTTGAAGGATCTCCAACTGAACCCTCAACTCTCAGATCTTTATAGGGGTTATCCTATATGCCATAGAAGTTATGAATGAAGTTATGGGGTACAATTTGCTAAAACACTCCACCCAACACCTTAGAGGTAGTCCTGAAACCTCCTTAGAGAATAAATCTATATAATTCCCCCTAACTGAATGAGCCTAGATGTTTGAAGAGCCTACAATTCCAATGGATAAACTCTCCAACTAATGGGTGATGGGTATACAATTCCTACTCAAAAGACACACTTTCTATACAATGATATCTCTTACTCCCATAAAGAATAATATCGTCCCATTCATCCAAAGGAATCTGACTCATATCTGGTGATAGTCGAGCTGGGATCAGACCATTGACAACTAGTCCATACCAAATATGCTTTCATATAGTCTCATCATGATGCCAATAGGTCCCATGAGAAACTCACTCCACCAAGTGATAGATCATAATTTTGGAAGAGAAGTGATATCAAAGTAGAAATTCACATCGAAACCTCAAGAAATTTTTTTTAGGATGAATTCCCAATTAGTATCACCATCTCTCAAACTAAGAGTAAGGAGATTAAGAAATGACTTACAAATGTGTATACTAGTTCTAAATGAAGTTTAGAATGAATACTAATAATAACTCTAGTAATCATGTGATATACCATTTCATAAAACTATATATCATGGATCATCCAATATCCCTGACCACCAACTCAATAAGTCTTGAGTGGGCCTCATGATGGTAGTAGTGGAAGGAGCTCATAACTTCATCCACCACAAGTAGATCCTCCTCTCAGAGCCCCACCTGCTCCTATACCTATTTCACCTCCATGGTAGGAATCATATCCCTACATTGGAGAACCTTGATCATGGAACTACCTCTTCCATGGTGGTCCATCCATTTTATGCCTACCCTCCTCAGCACATCAGTTTGGGAAATCACATTCCATGTGACCTCACCTATCTCAGGCATAGAATTTCCCCTATCTAATCTTATCGAGACCTCTGAGCTATCCCTGATCCACATGAACACGTGCCTAAGTCCATCCATGAAGTGATATCCTTTTCCAAGACCCTACCAACTAGTTCCTTATCACTATTGTAGATGACTCATCCCCATGAAATTCTCAACTATATCTTGTTAAATGGAATCCCTCAAATAGGACTCACTCAGTCACTAGTGCCCTCTATAGAAATCCCACATATATTAGAATGTAAAAGGTTACTAAATTGTAATAAATGTATTTGTGGAGACCCTACTCAATCTTTTCCACCCAAAGTAACCATCAAACATCATTTTGATGGTTTACCACATATGGTTAGTGAACCACATAGAATACAAAAAACTATCATACCTCCATATTTATACTCTAAATTATCATGAATCAAAATATATCATAAGCATGAGGAGTAATAATTCTTCCAAAATAGATTCTTGAAACCAAATCAGGAGGGTTTAACACATCAAGAATTTGTGTGAGTAAACTCTACCAGCACCCAACTACTTAGGGGAAAAGATTGGTTACTAGCACAACAAAATGATTGGTTGGGGTCGTCATAAGTATGAAAAACCAAATAAATTAATCAAGAAAATCCTTCTCTTCTTGATGATTTGGCATACCATGAAACCTGTATAGACTTTGATGCTATAACTTGCAGAGTGTGATAATCCTATCGTATATTTTATCTACTCTTACTGTATATTCTACTACATGACAGGTGGGAGTTTTTCTACCTGCCTTCAGGGTGGAAATATATCATTAGATGACCCCTGAACTGAGGTCTCATCACTCCTCAAATCATCATCTTGATCCTGAATCAGTAACCTATATAGATTTCATCACAGAGGAATCCTAAAAATTAATCAAGTCATACCAAATTCATATAATAATATATATGAGGGTAGAAACTCAAGAAGGATAGTCAAATGACTCAATCCTGTATGATACTTGTACCAATGTTCCCTTTAACAAATTTCCTAGTATACTGAGTTAAAAATAAGGTAGTTAGAGTATTGGTGAATGGATAAGTCAGATACCACACAAACACAGAGTTCCTTGGCCTGAAAACCGCACTCGAGACACTTTGAAAATGTTGACCTAAATTCCCAACCTAACCTCATAAGGGGGAAAAATCCAAACACCCTCCCGAGGTAAAACCAGCTATGATACCAATATTTTATGACACGACCCCCCATGGACCTCCTGATGGAGGAAGGCCTCGATGTAACTACCACAAACCTTCTTCCACATGTGATGGGTTGGTGAAAAGTTCCAAAATACTTAACTAAAATGGGATGTCCTTTCTTAATCTATCTGTTTGAATGTGACCAATCATATCTATAAAGAAGTGAAGAGGAATATTGATAAATGATAGTGAAATATAGTGTAAAAACCATGCATTAAAAAATCTGTAGGGAATACAAAATATGAGATAGAGTAAACCAAAATGAAATGGGAAAAATACATGCCCACCCAAAAAGGATGTCCCAACCTAACAACAACTGTAAATGAAATTATGAGAGATCCTAGCTTCAGATCTCAAAGATTGAGCACCATATGTGGTCTATACACCTGAGTATCCCTATGTTCCTACGAAATAACCTTTTACATATCCATTATCTACATAATACACAACACATACAGGAAAATACAATTTAGGTTTGAGTATATACATATATAGTAGGATACACAAAAAACTGAAGGGGAAGGAATATGAGACATGATAGAAGTAGTTAGCTCATACCAATTAAAGAGGGAAATGAAACCCAATGAAATAGATGTATATATATATAATCATAAAAGAAACCCAAATGAAAGAGAAAGGGGGTCTCCATAACATAACCCATCCTAAGATGATTAGTTTTCATATAGTTCTAGAGGTCCATCATTAATTCCCAACATATCACTTGTATTTTCAAAGAATTAATTTCATGGATAACGCACACCTTTCCACTATTCCACACAATTGAGGGGGGAAAATATCTATTTAGGGGATCCATGCACTAGTACATCAGGGGTACCAGTAATTTGGTAGAGGAACCACCCCCTAGTGCGTCTGAGGGTACCACTTAGTAGATTGAGGACCCACACCCTAGTTTGAAATGGGTACCACTCTGTAGGTATATGACCCATGACCTAGTCCATAAGGGGGAAAATCTATGTATATAGAGGAAACACACCCTATACCATAATGGTATACCACTTAGTAGGTATAAGACCCAAACCCTAGTCCAAAGGGGGGGGGGGTACCACTTAGTAGGGAGAGGAGTATGGGGACCCATTCTCTGGTATGATAGGGGGTTGCCAATCCTGGACTCTATGAGGATCCTTCTCTGTCACTACTATCATCAAAAATCACCTATAAAGTATCATAATCAGAAAACCACACATAATATATCAAAAGGCACTAAGAATACCATGTTCTCATTTTATGTGAAAAATACTTAGGACATACTACCCACATGAAAAAATTCAAGTCAAAAGGAAGAAGATACAAGAGGTAAATGTCTCATAAAAAATTACATGGTGTATAAGGGGGGTCAGACGACATTTTACCTTACCAGGATTCCTAGATATGTACTCTATAGTAGAAAACTTTTTGGATATATAGTACCAATTAGTGTGTAGGGGTATTACATGACATGTCTCGGCTACTCGGGGCCAAGCCACATGCTCCGAGCTGCGCCCATCTACTCAAATAGTACACAACAAGTCCTAACACATGGGGTCATAGGTTTGAATCTAACACATGGACTAGATTACCAGGGATTTTTATAAGGTAGATGTACTAGATACATGGTATGTGGAGTTTATCTTCCTCAAAACCCTATCCCTCATATTTGGGTGGGGCTACATAGTGTGTGTTCATTAGACTACACATCAAGTATTTTCACTCTTTTGTGTGTGAAAAAAACTCATGTTTCTTCATTATTTCATCATATCTACTATCCCAATATCAAATAAACATTTTGGACACCTAAAAATAGTGTTAATTTCCTCTATCCAAGATTCTGGCCTACTATTGGTTGGAAATTAAAGTCTGATCTTCCACGGTGGTCTGTTGTGCATCCCACACACCTCCTATTGATGTTGATTGGCCATAAATCTTAAATATACAAAAATAATAACCTAAATCAAGAAAATAACCCTGATCCATAAAAAATTTCAATTCCAATCATTTTCCCCCAACCAAAATAAATTCTTGGGTCAGATTATGCTTTGGGACACCCGGAAATGTTGAACTATTTCCTCGTTGTACAATGACGAAGAATGTAGAGAATTATGGGGGAAAACCAAAGAAAGGGTGATAAAAATAGGTGTATAATATTTCTCATCCAAATAATTCATTTTAGGGAAACATGGGTGAGATAATGGCATAATAAAGATAAATTTAATAGATCATTTAATTCAAATACATATGATCATGCAGAGGATTAATTTAATCGTAGATCAAAGAATAACAGTTAAGAACATACTAAATCTTTTAATCAAGGGAGAAAAAAATTATAATCCTTACCTAAATATTATATTTATATTTGGTTAATAATTTATTTTATAGTGATAGGGAAGTTCCATTATGTTTTTTTTATATCAACTCCCCTTAATCTAATCACTGAGCATCGTTCAGTCTCAATCGGCCAATGAATATCATCAAGGATCCTCTCCAAAACCCCCCATGTTTATGTGACAAAATCTGGTAAAATTTAACAAAGAAATATTTATTTTGGATTATATTTTTTTGTCAATTAAATTAAAATAAATAGATAAATCATTTTTTAATTTAAATTCACTTGGAAACAACTGCCTTATCAGGACATCTGACACTAGCCAACTTTATGTCGTGCCTATCGTAAAACCTATGCTCCAGATTCAACCATGGAATCATATTTCCAATACAATAATTATTTCATGATATATTCCATTATTTATAAAAAACCACACAGAAATTATAAAAAATAATTTTAATATTTTTATAAAATTAATTCTAGGCTCACCGGGACTTAGAATCACACGCTGTATCGAAACCTGTAACTAAAAATATTTATTAATAAATTATAAAGACTTATAAGGAAATAAAAGAGTCTCCACATTTTATTATTATTATAAATTTCTAAAAACCATACATGACACCTCATGGTATTAAAACATCACCCAATTCATTTAAAGGAAATATAATTTTAGGCCCACCAATCACTTTTATATCATGTACATGCATAAGTGTGGTACATAGTTCATTCAACACAGGGTCATATTTGACCACATTTAATCCAATTATTAAATAGTGTGGGATAAATACATATAATTCACAAATAAATTATGGATAAATATATCTAGGTGAATATCCTTTTTTGGAAATGGTGATGAGTATTCACAAAACAAAAAATTGGCATGGAAAATCACAAGATAATTTCAAAAGTATAACGATGGTACTCAAAGATTTTAGGAGGGGCTAATGAGAGTTAAAGTGGTCTATAATCATCTAAAATTCATAACAGAAGTAGTAGGAATATTAAAATCATTATACAACATGATAAAATTGTATTGAAGAGAAAAATACAAAGAAGGTTCTAGAATAAAGATGGGAATAAGTGGATCACTTACCTTGAGAGGGTGCTTCTAAAATATTGGGAGGAGATTATTGAGATATTGAAAAAACCTTGAGAGGAATATAGAGATGAAATATAAGACTATTTTTTTAAAGGTTTTTTAGTGAAGATAAAAGAGATTTTGCGTGGGTTTATACAATAAAAGAGGGGGGAGTTCCTTTTAATTTCCCAAACATAGGTTTTGGACTCTATATAATAAATATTAAAAAACACAATCCTTGACATTGTTTTACCCATTTTTTTAAAAATAAATTCGAGTTTTTTTAAATATTTCAAAAGTATAATAACTAATCTCAATAAAATATTATCTATGGTTATGTAGATGTGAGTCATGTTCATACATAATTGATTTTAAAACATTAATATATAATATTGGTTTCATAGGATTCATTAATGGTTTATATAATTAGTAAAATAACCTAAAAAATAATGGATTTTAAAGGTTAAATATATATTTGGTTATGGATACCATTTATGTCATATATTACATCACTTTTGGGTCATTATGATGTCATAATACACACTATATATTTATACTGTATTTCATTTTGACCCACAAATTCTATTATCTATTAAAATTTTGGAAAAATCACCATTATATAATTTCAAAATTAAGATTTAAAAAATAATATTTATTTTTTACAAAAAAAATTCTATGTATGAGAATTTAAAATTTTAAATAAAAAATACATATTTATTAAAAAATAATTTTTTTTGACAATAACAGTTTTCTAACCCTTATATAAATTATTTTTGAATCTATAAAATTATATTACCATATATATATATATACATATTTATTAAAAATAATTTAATTGTGTTTTTTACTGAAACACCATTTATTTCAGAAATTCTTGATTTTATTAAAATAAAGCATCTTCATTCAAAGTATACATTTACCAAGAAAAATTCTTTTTGCATTTGATCATATCAAAATCTATTTTTTTTTATCAAAATCATTATATAATAATTAAAAATAAATAAAAACCATAAAATATATATATAATATTTATTTTATAAAAATTAAAACTATTAGGGTCATGATACGTAGTCCTTTATTACACTAGAAAACACCCTAAGGGAGAGGCATGAGATCTTGAGATTTTCATGGGGTGGTTCAGCGACCATGGTTTGGGATGTGATCTTGATGGAATTTAAACACTCCCATAAATGGTTTCATTCATTATTTAGTTGTTTAATATTGTCTTGGGATTGATCAAGAGAAAACCCCAGATATGCTATCTACTTCAAAATCACTGATAAATGGGCCTCATAGGGTACAATCAAACTGGTGAGACCATAAAATCTTTCATGTGTTTCAATTAGACTTTATCATAACACATTATATATACTGGTAATATGATCACTAAAAAATGACTAAATTATCAAAGGGTAGGATTATTAATGGTATTTTAAATGTTAAAGTATGTAACGTTCAAAAATAACAAAATTAGTGCCTGTGTTTTATATCACCACATTACTTAATAATGAATTTATTCATTTAAAAAGTTAATATTTATTTATAAAAGTCTAGTTTGTTACGTTATTCCTTCCTTCAATAATTTCGACCATGAAATTTTCATTTCTTACTCTAAAACATATGATGGTACCTGTGTTTCATTTTCTCTTCTGGCTCTAATACCGCTTCTTCTAACTTGTGGTTTCACTAAAACAATTTGACCAGGTGAGTTGTCTTGTTTCATAAATGTTTGTCTATATGATAAAAATATCTTCATTGGATTATCCTTATATAAAAGATCATTATATAAGGGTACCCCCTATGGATTTAGTATATGTGAGGTTTGTCGTATGTACTTATTCTTGGGGGATACATAGAACAAATCATGTACATCAGATAATTTAGTTGGAAGTACTATTAGATAGGCTACCATTATAATGAAATAAAGGATCTCAAAGGGGATGGACTATCTAGGAATAATATTTATATTCTCCACATACCATATGAATTTATTCAATGGCGATATATGAAGGAAACATTTATCACTGACCTCAAACTCTAGGCTTCGTCAACATTTTCCTGCCTAGATTTTCTATTAACTTTTTATGGCTTTCCTATGACATTGAATGTTTTGAACCTTCTCTTTCATCTCTTGGATAAGATCTGGTCCCATCAACTTCTTCTCCCCTACATTATCCTGGTATATTGGCGTTCGACACAAATTCCCATTCAGAACCTCAAAAGGTTCAATTTGAATGTCAAAATGGAAATTGTTGTTATATGAGAACTTCACTAGGGTAAGGTGTTGATCCCAATATCCTTGGAAATCCATTTCACATTATCATTGAAGATATTCTAGAGTTTTAATGGTTCTTTCAGACTAACCCTCTATCAGAGGGTGATAAGTATTACTGAAGCTCAATTATGTATCCAATTCTTACCGAAGTCTTCTCCAAAAACTCATGGTAAACCTTGGATCTTGATCTGATATATTGGATAGTGGAACTCCATAAAATCTTACCACTTACCTTATGTATATCATTGCATGTTGGTGAAGATTGAAATCTTCCTTGATAGAAATAAAGAGAATTGACTTTGTGAGTAATTAAATACCATCTATATGGAATTATTTCTTTTAGACATAATAGGGTTTCCTATGTCAAAATTTAGGGTTATGTTTTCCCAATTACATATTAGTATAAGCAAAGATATGGTCATACCCTTATAATTTTTTCATGAAACCTTAATTTATTGGAATACCGAGCCTCAAGATACAAATTATTAAATATTTCTCAACTGTTTATCCCACTAAAAATGATGATTCAAATATCTATACATCTTAGTGATTCATAGATGAATAGATAACGATGATCTATGTACATCATATAGAAGTTCCCTCTTCAGTTTTGGTTTTGATGGGATAGATATTTTCATTACAAACTTTATAACTCCATCTTCAGCAAATTTGAACTCCATAATATTTGATTGTTTTTTCTATAGCACCTCGTCATCTTTATTAGCCTCCTTGGTCCTCTAAAGAATGGATGTCTGAGATGTTATTTGAGAAAGGTAAGATTAAGATACGTTTATTGTTACCATTTTCATCATTTTCATGTCCAATAATATTCGATATCTTCAAATCCTCATCCTGGATTGTGTTGTAGTATCTTTTTTTCTAGTAGCATCTTCTACTTTTTTTCTTTCCTAGGATGAAAATAGATTAAAAATAATAATTGTTGATCAACTCTAACCTCATACATTGGTGCATATTATGCTCTAATTTTGTGAATATATACTTGAGTTTATTTTTTTTGTATATATCTAGAACTTGTCCCCATATAGATTATATCTCCAAATCTTCAATGTGAAGATCACCATATCTAATTATAAATCATGAGTAGGGTAGTTATACTAATGGATATTTTGATGGAGGGAGTCACAGTCTATCACTTTGTCATGTTGTATGAGAACACAACAACATCCATTTTTGGATGCATCACTCTAGATCACAAATCCTTCCCCACTAGTGGGTAATGTGAGCACAGATGTAGTGATAAACCACTTCATCATCTCTTTATAAATTTCCTCACATTCATAATTATAGACAAACTTGACTCCTCTTCCTGATTGAATAGTTAGGGGGTTTGGAAATCATGATATGTTTCTCAAAAATAGATTATAATACCCAAATAATACAAATAAACTCTGGATTTAAATATTAGGGTTTGTCTAGGACATTATTCAATTGCCAATGTTTTTGAAGTGTCTATAGATATACCTTCACTAATGATAACATTTCCTAGGAATTTTAATTGATCCAACCAGAATTCACATTTTATAAACTTTCCATACATATTTTCTTTTTGTAATTTCTCCATTATAGTATTCAAATGTGTCTCATGTTCCTCTTTTATTTTGGAGTAAATGGGAGTATATTCTATAAATACAACCAAACTTTTTCAAGGTAATGCCTAAAGAATCTATTCATAAAGTCCATAAAGATTATTGGATCATTAGGGAGTCAATATGGTTTCACTATGAACTCATAGTTCTAGTACCTTATTTGAATAGAAATATTGGGGATATCCTCCTTCTCCACCATTAAATGATAGTATCCCAAACAAAGATCCACCTTAGAAAAATAATGGGCTCTATGTGGATGCTTATTTCTTTATCATGATCTAGTTGAACTTGTGATAATTAAAGAAGATTCACATTGACACGTCCTTCTTCATGATGAAGAGGACCAGTGAACCCCATGATGAAGAACTTGGGTGTATAAATACATTAAATATATTCTATTTTATTTTCATCTTCATAAAATCAAGTTAAAAAAAGGCTATTCTATAAAAATTCTTGGATATAGTAAAATCTTTCAGTATATGCTTGATTTAAAATTCAACCTTCTTTTTTGGAGGAAGACAATGAAATTACTTGGAAAACAAATCGATATATTACCTGAAAATGGGAATGTATTCAAATATGATAATTTCTTTAATATCAATAATTTTTTAAATATAAACTTTTTTATAAGGAAATAATATCAATGCTTGATATTTTGGTACAAAATAAGACTCATCATCCAATTTGTAATTGTATATAATCATAGGTTGGTTCACAATATAGAGGGTAATTTCCCTCACTCAACAATTTATGTTGGATCTATATGTAGAAATATAATCTATAAATAGAATAACATTGAATTCCACTAAAGAGAGTATCATAAAGTTTACTAGGAATTTCAACCCACAATTTTTTATAGGGGATGAATTATATACATTATATGAAATAGTTCCACCATTTTTAGTCTTCAATGATAAATCAACTTCCATATTTTGAGATTATGTTTTAATATTTCTAAAAATTATTCATGATATGATATAATGCATTGAACCATTGATGATAATCCTACCTTTCATAATTTTATTCTAGTTCTAATCATTTACATTATCCAAATTATTCTTATAGATAGGAATTTTTAAAATATTAAATATATAAAAGTAAAACTACGAACACTAAAGGGATAACTCATATATTCATTAACCTAAGAATTTCAAGGTTTTAATCTGAGGTATCCATAATATTTTTCTTAATATAAAATCTTATAGAATTTTTATTCCCTTATTAATGGTTCATAATGAGATTATAAATTTACCAAAAAAATACCCTAAATGTATCAGACCAGGTGTGTATTAAGGCCCATTTTCATGTAATAGTTCATGATCATGTCTAGCTAAATATGTTTTTTAGGGTTTTTACCCCAAGGTACATCTATTCTAAAGCCACATACAGTTTTAGTATCTAAATAGAGATGTATTTTCTTGGTATCCAATTAATCTATACTTTACCAAAATTTTGGAATTTTTTCCTTTTTTTAGAATTATCCATAAGGATTTCACTTGATTTTTTAATCATAAACCAAAAAATAACTATATTTTTCTATAATACCAACTATGAAAACCCATATATTAATAAACTTTATTTCATGATTTATTACATAATGGTACATATAATAAAATCCCAGAAGATCATGAATCCTAGTTTCTTTCGTAGATTAGGTAAATATCATGTCAACTTGATACATTTATACATCAAAAATATTTAAAACATCCTTAACATGCTCTAAAATTCCATAGATCTTTTAAAAATTCATGAGATAACTTGGTGACATACATATAAATAAGGGGAGTTATAAATCCTTGTAAGGGAATAAAAAATAATAACATGAAGATATTATTACTTCTTAGTCACAATAGTTTCAATGGGATAAAAAATGGATGATAATAAAAAACATGAACATTGAATCATGATATTTGATGATATCAAAAATGCAATATGAGAATGTGGAAACAACATAAAACATGGAATCAAAATCATATGTCAAGGATAAACAGAAAGACAACATAACATAGGGTGATTAGGATAAACTATTTCACACCATACATAGAATATTAGGAGATTAAAATATTACCCATTCATTAAAGGGATATATAATTCTATGCCCAATAGTCACTTTCATATAATATATATACATAAGTGTTCCACATTGATCATTCAATGTAGGATTACATATCATCAAATTCAATCTCACGATAAAGGAGTGTGGGATATATACATGGAATTCCAAAATCAATTAAGGAAAGATACATCTATGTGAATACCCTTGTGTGGAAAATGGTATGAGTATTTTAAAAAAAAATGGGATGAAAAATCACAGGATAATTTCAGCAGCATAATGGGGGTATACCCAAAGATTATTGGGCAAGATAAATGAGACTGAAAGGGTAATATAATACCTTTGAAATCATAAGGGATGTAATAGTGATATGTAAGAACATAATATAACATGAAAATTTATATTTAAATAGAAAAAATAACATTCTTGAATAATTAGGAGAAGGGTATTATCCTTTACCTTGAAAGGGTTCTTATAAAATCCTATGAAGAGATTATTAAGAGATTCGGGGCACCTTAGGAGGAGAATAAAGAGTAAATGGTAGAGTAATATCCTGATCTAAGGATATTTATAAATAAAAAAATGTATTTTTTTGGGTGTATATAGAAACAAAGAGGGGAGTTCTTTATTATTTCCCACACATAAGATTTGGACTCTATATAATAATGAATTCAAAACCCAAAACCTTCCCATGATTTATCCCATGGTTTCTATGAAAGTGAATTAGTTTTAAATATTTTAAAATTTTAATAATTATATCATTAAAATATTACCCTTGGTGATGTATAAGGGAGTTGTGTTCATAAAGAATTGATCTTGAAACCTTAATATATAATATAGGTTTTAGAATATCAATAAAGGGTTTATAAAATTAATCAAATAACCTAGAAAAAGAATTATTTTGAAGGGTAAATATTTATTTGTTTATTGATAACATTCATGGAATATATTACATAACTTTTGGATCATTATAATGTCATAATACACACAATATATTTATACCTTATTTAATTTTGACCAAAATAATCGACTGTCTCCCAAAATTATGAAAAAATAACCATTGACTAATTTCAATGTGCCAATTTAAAAAATAATATTTATTTTAGAAAATAAAATATATATGAATTATAATTTATTATAAAGACCTAGTATTTTAGTATATAGATAGTACATAATTGTTTATGAATATTCTTTACATTACACAAACACATGCTTGAGGACAGTAATAGTGTAGTACCCTTGGAAACTAGGAAAAATAAACACTAGTTTATAAGGAAACTAAATAATCTCCCATGATGTTCTACAAAACCAGAAACATTATTATACATATAATAAATAATATATATCTTTATAACCTGGTTAAAGGAAACATAAAAAGAGAGATCTTATATGCTTAGTAAGGGTAAAAAAGGGAGACATATAAACATAATCATTAGAATAAGGGTATGAGAACATGATAATGAAATTATAAGATCATACCCTATGTATTAATGATCATAAAAATAAGTACATGATAGCATGACCATAATATATGAAAACCATACCCTTCATATAAAATATCATATTGTTGAGTCATGGAAAAAATATTATATTTTTATAATACTTGAATCATAAAAACATCATAGAACAGGATTCATGAGAGCATAACATTAGAATAAGACAATGAATTGTGTTATACACATACACATATAAAATAATTTCATTATTTGTCAAGGTGAATTTACAAAACTTATCTAGGTACTCCATAGGTAGCTAAAACTCCTGGGTGGGCACACCACCATCCTTAGTGGGATACCTTTCCTCAAAGTGGAATGAGTTCACTCCCATAACCATTATAGTAGTCAAGGTTCACTCCCAAGACCATCATAGAACAAAAAGTCTCTTACTAATCCGATTTGACTTCCCATTCTAGTTCTATATATATCATGAGAGGTAAATAGTTAACCAATGAATTGTGGGGAGATATAGGTCCCAACTATCTTTATATATAACATAAACACCATCCTTGATTATAATAAAACCACTATCACATAATGAAAATCATACACATGTGTTCCATAAGATCATAAAACATTAATCATATCTGAACTCATGAAATGAAATGGGTTTCATAAAAATTTCATCATAACATAACCTATAGGGAACAAACAAGTTTCATAATCATAAGAATATTATCACTGCATAACTCGTAGAAGAGGAACAAGTTTTATAAACATATTGTCATCCTAAACATAAACCATTCATAGAAAGTTTAAGAATGGTGTAATTGAGTAATATTATTGGTAAATAATAAGTAACATCATAGGATTTCATCTTCTATGGAAAATTATTTTTAATGATAAATAAATTTGAACGTTTCGTGATAGAAATAACCTTCATTCGAAAATAATTTTTTTAAACAAACATTTTAAAACATTTTTTAAATAATTTTATTTGAAAATAACCATTAAAACAGAAAAAAGAAACATTTAAAATAATTTAAAGCATATATTGATGAAAATATAATTTTGAAATTTCTTTGAAATAATCAATTTGAAATTATTTTTAGAAAAAAACTATTTTAGATTAAAAAAAGGTTTTTACTGAAAAGCTGATTTTTATTAAAATCATTATTTTTGAAATATTAGAGTACATAAAGAAAGGAAAATAATGGGAAATAGTTTATTCTTATTAAATAAACCTGGGATAAGAAAAATCATGTTTTTATTGAGATATGGATCATAATATTTTATCATAAAAACATAATCATAAACAATCCTGATAATTGATGAGATTTTAATTTAAAATCATCACCACATTGGTAACTTTGAATCATACAAAACATGAAGTAATAACATAAAATGGAAATTAAAATAACATGAGGATAATTAAATTCATGAAATTACATGTCAAAAGGGTTGTATATACTACTCTTTAAAGAATATAGGTTCATAACATAATGTATGTCTCAAAGAAGGAAAATTAAGAACAAAACAAAATCTCTTACAAATTTAGTAACTTTTGAACTGTAAACCCCATGAAATAAAGATAATAAAATGGATATTTAGATACCAATACATTTAATTATAATAATAATAAGATTAATTTATTGGCAGTATATACACTACATAAAAAATAGGTGGTGAATATGTCATGTGTCATGCAGAAGTAAAAAGTGAGACGAAAATCCTTTAACTTTAGTATTGAATTTTTTGGCACTCATTAGCCCGAATGGCCTGAGGGCCTTATTTTTTTTATTTTTATTATGGATAATCCCTCTTTAAAGGTTTAATGGGAACCCATATATATATATATATTTATGTATTTATAGTAATCCATAAAATTTAGTGATAGGAAATGAAATACAACATTCTTAGAGTGGGTAGGTCGTACATACGAGTAGATGATGTTTCAACTTTCTAGTCAGATTGAAATAAAGAAAAGTAAATTATATATATTATCAATATAGAATAATTTTTATTTACTATATATCACATATTTTTATTAGACATATCTTTAATACCATTCATGTAAAGCATGAATGAATCTCATCACTTCATGAGGTGGTAGTCCGCTGTACACACAAGCGACATTATCAAATTCCCATAAAAGTGTGAGTATGAATTTATGTGTGATATAATAGTTAAATAATCATATTAAAATCCTAAATTTCACATATAATATTTAAATACATAATTATTACCGTACATTATAGAGTTTAATTAAAAAATAGAACATATTCGGTTGTGAGGCGGAAGTCCGTCGTACACACGAATGATGATTTTGTAACCCATTTGGTGAAAGTGGGGATGGTTTTAGGAAATTATATTAATATAAAAACTTATTATTATATTTAATATACCAATTTTATTATATAATCATGGTATAATAAAAATTTATGGAGGTGTATTATGAAAAAAACAAAAAACGCTAGTTGATGAACAATACATTTTCTTCCGATATCCTCCTTAGGTTTTCATTAAAACCATTCCTAAAATGGATTTATGTACAAAATGTGGATTATAGGATGATAGTATGGAAGGTTTCAAGTGTTTTAGTAATTTATTTGACAAAAAAAGGAGTGAAGTTGTGAAGAAGAGAGGAGAGGGGGTGAGCTTTTATAAGTGGCGTGAGTGACACTCTTATAATTTTGGAAAAGATTCAACATTAACCTTGTTTTTATTATTCCAAAATCCTAAAAATGTCTGTTATCAAAAATATATGATATAAGGTCTACATATGTCCAAAAAATGGGTGTTTCACAAGTGTTTATGTAATTCTTACCATTATCTTCTTAGTTTTTCCCACAGTAAATCACTTTTTACGTTAACCATATTAAATAATTTTCAATATTTTTACTGTTAATTTTGGTCAAAAATAAATATAGACTTACTAAAATTATAAATTAATATTATTCTAAATATTAAATATATTTTTTCAGATTCAATTCACATAAGTTGAAAAAATTAATTTACAATAAATCCTGCGGACATGACATGAAAGTGAGTTGTTAAATTGAAAATGATCAAAAGTTTATAAAGTTTATATATCCAATTTCGATATGAAATTGATTCAAATCTGAATTAATATATATATATATATATATTTAAACAAATCTTATTTTTAAAAATAATTAAAAAATAATTTAACTCTATAAATAAATTAAACAAAAATGCAGTTTTTAATTAACATTCATTATTTTTCACTATTCATCTAAAAATAATCTTTTCAGAAATTATAAAAAATTATTACTAATATAATTCAGAAATTATAATTTCAATAATTAGTTTTATTTTTATCAATACATTTTCTAAAAATAGAAAAAACTAAATTTGAAACAAAACCCACTAAAGTGATGAAAACGCGCGGTTTCAAGAAGTTTATTTTTCCAGCTCATGATAGTTCTATATAAAATTTAGGTCTAATAATAATAATTATATGAGTATAAATTAAAATTTATTGATATATAATATATTACTAAAGTTTAGAAAATTCCCCACTTATAATTATTTTAATTAATTAAAATGGAGAAACATTAGGCACTTTAAAATAGTTTTCAAAAAAACATTTTTCAAACCCTAAAATTAACTTATACTAAAATTCAATATAAATTTAATCAAAAAGTAATTAATTGGAATAAATATTAATAAATAAAAATCCTTTTAATTTATAAAATAATTTTTCATTTAAATTACTTAATTTATTAACAATAAAGGATAGTTTAAAAAAATTCATATTTTCACTATTCATTAAGAGATCAATGTTTTCTGAAAAATTAAAAAATTTCATCATGATTTAATTTCAATATGATGATTTTAAAAATTAATTTCATTTTATAAAATTAATTTTCTAAAATATCTATAAATTAATTATAAAAATTTCTCTTAAATATCAATAATAGTAATTTTTGAAGAAAACATATTTTTGATGAATTATGATTACTTTAACAAAAATTGAAATATTATTTCTTTAGTGTTTATAAATAAATTTATATTGATTAATATATATATATATATATATATATATATATATATATATTTCAAAAAGTATTTAATACTTTTCATACCCACCCATTTAATGGGTTTGTTATAATGGTAATATTTATAATAATATTATTTCATGGTTCATTGAGACTCAACGTTGTGTTTCATGCATGCTATAATTATTGTATGTAACACATGATAACATCATTATTTTCTATAATATAATATATAATTATTATTTCATGTAATACAATCTAAAACCAGTGTTCCATGTAATGATAATTTTTCAAATGATTAAATTTAATTAAAAAAAATATTTCACAGAATCTTGGGGTGTTAAATTCTCTCCCCTTAAAATGAATTTCACCCTAGAAATTAATCTTGGTCATCAAAGGTTTATAATTTGAAAATTACTCCATATACACCCACATTGTAAAAAGGGATAATAAATCATCCTTTCAAAAAAGAGAAAGGGGTCTGTGAAATTCATTTAGAATAACAAATATTGTGCTTCCAAACAGAAGAACATAGATGAGAAGTGAAACCATGGACATAGAAGAGAAAAGTACAACTGAAATACTAATGGATAGAGATAGAGAACATTGATCACAAGAAATTGGGTGATCTAGAGAAGGTTAGTGGCCAAAAATCCAGAAAACAAAGCGGTGTAAAAAAGGTCATTGATATCATTATAAATAATGGTAATAGTAAATAATTTTATTTTAAGATCCTTTTCCTAAAGTTGAATATTTTTCACGTTAAGATATACTTACTTGATTTTACTCTATTTTATAACCACAATATCATCCACTAGTTATGCCTTCATCAATTTCCAATCTACCTCTTACCCCAAGAAATAAAGCTCATTTTTTGTGCCTGAAGCACTAATGGATCATAAGATCTATAAATACAATGATAAGTAATTACATATATCATTAGTTATCATCACAAAAAATGGTTAACACGTGTTATCTAATATAGATAAATATTCATATTATTAAGAAATACATTAATATGTAATTCTTCATCCAAATTTCAGTTTAAATTTTTTTATAAATAGTTAGCCTTATGAGCCCTAAAAAAATTAAAATACAAAAATTTAGAAATAATTTCACTAAATTTATCAAAATTACCATATAATTAATCCCCCATATATCATTATGTGGAACTTGGTTATCACATATAAAACATGATAATTACTTAATCATAAATTCTTTTTAAGGTTGGTAATTACCAAAATTACCATAAAACCTTAATTGAAAACATACATGCTTTATAATACCTTATAAAACACCTATTATTAGATATATTATTTAAACCCAAAACTAATGTAAAATAAATAAAAAAAAGCATAAACATCTTTTGAAACAAACCCTTAATTAGTTATATAGTAATTAGGACAATCCAATTTACATATTCATATCCAAAAATATCTTTATGCCAACATCATTATCTCAATTCCCATAACATATTAAGGGTTACCTTCTTATAACAAAAATATAACCTTTCCATTAAATCCATTTTTTGTGCCATTATCTCCATTTAACATATTTTCAAAAATACTTATCAAAAAACTTATAATGAAAAATACTTTTATATTTCATGATTCATATGACATAATCCTTAACTTGGAATAAATAATTCAATCATCCCACTGCCTTATCAAACAATTAACTAGGATTTGTTATCTTATTTATTTAAACTTATTTCCTTTCATATTTTATTTTTATTATATTTTTCATCAACAATATAAATATTTCTCATTCAATTATGTTGATTCCCTTCCCGAGCTTTCTCCCTAGGACACATATTTGCATGATGCACATACTTCCCACAATTAAAGTAATCAACATTCAATGATACATTAGGGAGACTATTATTCCCATAATTTTCACTAAATGATATCCTAATTTTTAATTTAAAGTTACTTCATCTATGTCTATCTTTTCCACACCCAAAAAATATTTTCATCCCTCTAAGACATTACCTTGTGTACTTCTTTCAAAATTCTCAACATATAGGAAACTGAATCTTTTTTCCTTCATGGTCTCTACTACCTGAAGTATTAGTGATCTATATCCTTATCTTCATATATGAGTCAATAGTTTGTTATGGTTCATGTTTTTAATAATGTTTAGGGAAAAATGATTAGGAATAATCATAACAATTTTCACTCTAGTCATCATTCAATTTGGTTTCTCATCAAAACATTATTAGTCACATTCAATGCTAACTTAGGTTGATCTGGTTTCTACTATTGAATAAAACCAAAAATGTATAGTGAGAGTAATGATAATCATAATGGGGAACCAAATAATTATAAAATCACTTCTAGTATTTATAAATAATGACACATTATTTTTAATCTATGACACCCTAGGTTTATCTTACATCATAATCATCATCAATTGAAACCCTTAATGATGGTTTGTAAAGAGTTTGTGAATTTCTAGATCATATCCGCCCAGTGTGTCAAATCAAGTGTACATCAAGGCCTATTTTTCTATACTAGGTGATGATCGAGTTTCAATCAATGAGACCTTTTCAGTATTATTATCATAAGGTATCCATACATGGATGTAATTACTGGTAAATGAATTGCTCTATCCTTTAACAAAATTCTAGGAAATATTACCACACGTTAACACATATTTAAATGTATCCTTAGATACATATCATGATATATCCTTAAAAATACCCCTAGAGATCTCACTAAAGTTTTCTCATCCTAGTTTCCAATGTTTAACTAACATTTTCCTTTATACCATCTTTAGAGACATAGTTTTTTCATATATAGATATTACATCATTTTTTTGAATATTCATTACATTACATAAACACATTCCTGAGGACCGTAATAGTTTAGTGCCTTTGGAAACTTGGTACCATAAAAAATGGTCCCTAAGTGAGATACATCATCACTCACTATGTTTTTAATACTAGAACCCTTATTATACAAATCATACATAATATATATATTCATAACTCGAGTAAAGTAAACATAAGAACCAATGATCCAAGATGATTAATAAGTGTAAAAAGGGAGATATGTTAGTATAAAAAAACATAAGGGTATGAGAACATGATAATAACATATAAAAACCATACCCTTCATATCAGTGATCATAATATTGAGTCATAACATAAATATCGGATGTTAATGATATATGAATCATAATGAAATCAAAGAACATGATTCATGAGACATAAAATTATCATAATACATAGAAATGTGGCATATACATAAGCACATAAAATAATTTCCTTAGAAGTCAATGATCATTTTTAAAACTTATTAGGGCACTAAATAAAATATTATATATTTTTTTGGGACAAAACACTATCCCCAGTGGAATCATTTTCTTTATAGTGGAATGGGTTCACTCCCCAAACCATCATAGTAGTCAAGGTTCACTCTTATGACCATCATACCAGACAAAGTACATTAATGAAACGAGTTTATTTACCATTCCAGTCCTGTCTATCTCATGAGATATAAATATTTACCCAATTCATTAGATGGAGATATATGTACCATCATTATTTGGTAATAACTTAACCACTATACTTGGTTATAACATGACCACCATCACATATTGAAAATCACACATATGTGTGAAAAAATATCATAAAAATTCATCATATCAGAACCCAGGAAATTAAATGAGTTTAAAAAAAATTTCATCATAACATAACTTGAGAGAATAAAAATGTTTCATAATCATTTCATGAATTCATAAAATCATAACCTATAGAAAAAGAATCAAGTTTCATAATCATTTTATCTTGGTATAACTCATAAAATAGAAATGAGTTTAATAAACATCTTTTCATCCTACACATATACCATTCATAGAAAGAATAAGTATGTTATCCTTTAATAATATCCCCAATAAAGTGTAAGTAAAATAAAATTATTTCATCTTATATTGAAAATGATTTTGAAATATAAATAACTATGAATTTTCTTGATGGAAATAACCGTCCTTTTAAAATAATTTTATTAAAAACAAACATTATAAAACATTTTTGGAAATACTTTTCTTTGAAAATAACCATTAAAAATTATAAAGTAAGGATTAAAAATCAATTAAAGAATTTCTTTATGAAAATATAATTTTAACTTTAAAAAATCATTTTATATAATAAATTATTTTTTAGATAATAATTTTTTGGAAGAAAAATAATTTTCGACTGAAAAAAAGATTTTTATTAAAAACATTCTTTTTGAAATTTTGAGTACAAAAAGAGAGGAAAATGAAGGGAAACATATATTATAATGACATAACTAGAGGATAAGAAAATTCATGAGCTTTTCCAGAGTTGGATCATAATATTTTTTTTCAAAGGAAAACTAATAAAAAACAATATATATAAGTGATGATATTGTAACATAAAATCATTACCATTTTGGTAATATTGTATCATAATCCACATAATGTAATAAGATAAAATTTAAATTAAAATATCATGAGGATAAATAAATTTATTATATTATATTTCAAAGGGGATGTATATAGACCGCATGGAAGAATATAAGTGCATAACATAACATACTTCTCAAATATGGAAAATTATGAAAACAAATGTATTACCGATTTGGTAACTTTTGAACCATAAAACTATGGAAAGTGGATAGTAAAATAGATATGTAAATACAAATAATTTTAATTAAAATAATCATAAAATACATTTATGGGAATTATACACACTATATAAAATAAATAAGTGATGAATACATTATGCATCTTATATAAGTAAAAAGTGAGAAAAAAATCTCTTATCTTAAGTATTGAATTCCATCATACACATCAATAAATCCTGTATAATAAATATAAGTTTATTATACATAAATTATAGAACCAAATTCATATATATCATACCATATATGATTTAATTATTCCCTTTTAATACCCATTTAGAAAAAATACAATGCTTAAGTAACATTTAGGGTAAAAACAACTTTGTATTTTCAAGAATGTTTTGACTTGTAATTTTTGGTCCTCTTACTTAGATAATGGTTTCATAATATGAAAATTTTAAGCAATGATGTAAAAATAATATATATTTATTATATATTAAATTATAATAATTTATAAAGTTTTGTGATAGGAAATTAAATACACCATTTATAGAGAAGATAGGGTGTACGTACGCAAGAACGCTATTTCCATTTTCTTTTCAAATTTATAAAAATAAAGGTAAATGATATAAGTATTATTATTTAAAAATAATTCTTATTTAATATATATGATATAATTTTATTAATACTTTCCTTAATACCATCTATTTAATTTCTGAACGAATCCCATTACATCATGAGGTGGTAGTCCACCGTACACACATGGGACGTTATTGTATTCTAAAAAATGGAGAGTGTGAAGGTATGTGTGATATAATAATTAAATAATAATAATAAAATCATTAAAATAACATATAAATAGTAAATCCATCAACATTTCCCACCTTTATAGGTGGTACTAGAAGAATGGATGACATATGTCCATGAGGTAGTAATTTTCCATACACATGAACGATGAATTCATAACTCACTTCATAGAAGTGGAGATGGTTTTAAGTCATTAGATTAACATAAAAACATCTCATTTTACAGAAGATACTATGGATATTATATAATCAGGTTATAATAATAAATTGAGGATTTAGAGTAGGAAATAGAACTAAAACACTCATTGATGAACGTTACAACTTCTTCGGGTATCCTTCTTAGGTCTGCACTAACAAACTTACTAGGATAAAACTTTTCTCAAAATAAGGATTAAAGGATTATATAAGGTATGTTGGGAAGTGATTTGGTCTGTTATTTAATGAACCAAAAGGGTTTTAAGGTGAAAATAATAGAGGAGATATAGTTTCCATTTATATGTTGGGTGAGTGGAACAATTGTAATTTTTGAAAATATTCAATCATACCCACATTTTTATCATGAAAAAATACTAAAAAATGGTATATTATCAAAAAAATAAGATAAAAGAACTAAATATTTCTATAAAATGTGTGTTGGATAATTTAGTAGGTTTTTTGACCCTTATTTTCTTTTCTTAACCCTTGGTAAATTAGTTTTTACTTTAATCGCAGTAAATACACACACACACACACACATATATATATAAATAAATAAATATATATATATATATATATATATATATTCACTTTTTACAAATAAAATATCGTCAAAAATTAACTTTTACTTGTAAGAAATTGTAAATTATTCTGATTCCAAATATTTAATCTCATTCAAAAAATTAAATTTACATTATAGAAAAAATGAATTTAATGCTAATCCTATAAATGTGATGAGAAAGCCATTTTTAAGTGAAAATAATCCAAAGTTTACAAAGTTTTTATATCCAATTTAAGTAATAAATTTATTTAAATAACCTAAATTTGATTAATATATGTATAATTTAACTAATTATTATTCAAAAACAATTTAAAATATAATCTAACTTTATAAATAAATTTAATAGAAAGTAGTTTTCAGTTAAAAATCAGTATTTTTTAGTATTCATAAAAATATTAACCTTCTAAAAATATTCTCAAACATTCACCCTAATATAATTTTTAAATTATTATTAAAAAATTAATTTTATTTTTTCAATTAAATTTTATAAATTTGTAAAAAATTAAATTTAATACAATACCTGAAGACCTGATGAAAAACTCGGTTTTCAAAAAGTGTATTTTTCAAGCATAAGATGATTTTATGTTAAATCAATTTATAATAATTATAATTATATGAATATAAATTAAAATTTACTGATATTTAATATATTAATTTTACTTAAAATATTCATTATTATAGATTAAATATTAATAAATAATACTTATGTTAATTTAAACATAATTTATCATTTAAATTACTTAATTTATTAAAAGTAAAGGGTAGTTTTACACAAATCGGTATTTCTCACTCTTCATTGAAAAATCAATATTTTCCAAAAAATACATAAAAAATTAATTTCGATATGATAATTTAAAAAATGAAGTTAATTTTATCAAATAATTTTTATAAAATATTTATAAATTAATAATAAACATTTCTTATATAAATTAATTATAATCATTTAAAAAAACCTATTTATGATGATTTATAATTTCCTTAACAAAAATTGATTTATTATTCAGTGTGTGTTTATAAAGAAATTTATATTGGGTTGGAAATTTATATTTATATTTCATAAATTACTTAATATTATTCATAGCATCGTATTTAGTGGTTTGTTTATAATGGTTATATTTAAAATAATATTGTTTCATGTTTCGTTTAAACTCGATGTCACATGTCATGAATGCTACCATTGTTGCATGTAATGCAAGCTAAACTCCGTATTTCATATAATGAAAGCTATACTTAGTATTTAATGTAACACAAACTAAAATTAGTGTTACATGTATTGAAAAATAATGAAATGATTAAACTTAATTGAAAAAAAATTATTTCACAAATTCTCTAGGTGTTACATTTATAGTTTAAAATAAAAAATATAAATATATTGAAAAATACATGTTTTTTACAATAATAGTTTTTTGACCCTTATATTTTTTTTAAAATTTTAAAATTATATTATCATTTATATTTAATAAAAAATATTTAATACTGGAATTTTATGAAAATATCATTTAATGTAAAAAATTAAATTATTCATTAAAATGGGATGTCTTGACTGAAACAATACATTTCCCAATAAAAATATAATTTGTATTTCATTATATCAAAATATAATTTTTATCAAACACATAATCTAGTCATTAAAAATTAATAACAATCACAATGAATAAATATAATTATTATTTTATAAAAATTAATACTATTATGGTCTTGATACATAACCCTTTATTGATCCCGAAAATTACCTAATGGTAAGGTGCAAGATCATGATATTTGCATGGGGTGGTTCAATGAAAATGGTAAGGGTTGTAATCTCGATGTTCTTGAAATTATCACATAAATGGTTTCATTCATCCTTTAACTATTGAATCTTGGCTTAGGCTTGATCAAGGTAAAAACCTATTGACATTATCTCTCTTAGAATATCTGATAAATAGGATTCATAGGGTACGATCCTACTGATTTAGGTTATAACTTATTCTATTAATGTTAATTGTACTTATCATAACCCTTTATATATACTTGTCATAAGTTCACCATTCAGTGGCTATATTATCAACATTTTTGATTCTTAATGGTATTTTAAATCTAAAAGTATATAACATTCCAAAATAACCAAATTAGTGCATGTGTTTTATATAACTATATAACTAAATATCACATTCTTACATTTAAAATGGAATTTCATTTATAGAAACTTAGTTCGTTACAGTGTATAAGTAGCTTAGGATGAGGTGAGTCTTGGAGTTGGGATTAATACTCATCTATTATTTTATTTTGTTTTTCATTTTATTAATTGTATAGGAGTTATCCTAGTTGGTTACTGATGTATGTATGGTTGTATATACTTATATATTATTTATTTATCTATTCTCTCATTTATTTATTACTTACATGTACTATGATGTGTTTATGAGTATTTTATTTAGTTATTTACCCATTACAATAAACTCTGATATAGGGTGTATTTTCTCTTCATAATACCACCCTAGACCCCAAATGCTTTTTTGTAACCTATGGTGTATGAGAAGGCATTCCTGAGGTCAAATGGTACAACCAGCTTAGTTACTATTCATAGTGAGATGGTCCAGGATGTTACACAAATAATCAGAAAGGGATAACATACAACATAAGCTAACACGGAATAAGAAATAAAATGGGAAAATATAAACAACCGATGATACATAACATAATCTATGAATGGAAAAGGAAATAAATGAGTAAATGATCACATAATGATAGAAAGTTTTGGAATGTGTAATACTAGACATCATAAATCAACCATATAAGCCTTGTTCCAAGACACCAAACATAGAAGGTTATGAAGATCCCATTACCCTATCATAGTTAACTCATGACACCCACCCATGAACTATTGGGACCATGTTATCTAGAGAAGGTTTCTGGAAGCTGAAGAAGTTTTTTTATCATAGCTATTGTATTTTTTATTAAATAAGTTTAAGAAGAAAGAGAAAATTGAATCACTTTGTATTTGGTGAATTTTGGACTGGCCATCATGTTCCGAAGAATCAAACTCACAATGCTTGAAAAGTTCAATCATATTGAGTAAGAATCCTACTGTAAGTAATGTGTTATCAGTTTCACCCAAAATATGATATGAATGTTTGATCATAATGGTGGAGAACTATAGTCTTCATGACTAAGAGAAAATTATTATGGTGATTATTTTCTGATCTTAGATCTCTCATAAATCACAAGTATTCTGAAAAATTATGACCTAATCTTGATAAAAGTAAGGAGTGAAAGAGATGCTTCCAATAGTATTTATGTAGATCATATAGGGATGGAAAGAAAAAAGAGAATTGAAGATTATATTTAGTTTGATCGTATTAATGTCAACCGTTTTCAGGATAAAATGGAAAGTAAGTAAGTGATTGGGAGGTTACAAAAATTTTCAATGTAAGAGTGATGAAATGCTAAATATGTTCCCAAATGTATTCAAAATCATGAAGGAATCCATGATATAAGCACCAGTTAGTGAGATATGTAATTTTGTAAAGTTGAAACTATTAACACTATTCAATTGTATTTAGTACACCATCGTATTTATGTGAAATTGTTTTCAATAAAACCGATGGTAAAGTAATTAATTTGAATATGATACAAAATATAATGATAGAGAAAAATAAAAAATATATTAAATGATTTAATATGGTTTAATGTGTTGTTAAGGGTAGATATTGAATATTGAAGACTGGAAAGATCCGTGACAAATGTGAGAAACTGAAGGTACTGGTTTTCAGTCAAACCAAAAAATAGAAGATATAAATCTTTAGAGAATGTAGCTAATGGGTATTGTATTTAGAATATAGAAAAGAACTTTGATGTTATTTTAAATGATTTTATAAATTTTTTAAAAGGTCATCATATTGGAGTTGTGACCTATTCATTCTATTGATCGTAATGAATAAATTGACTTGGGAATTAAAATCAGATTTGTGATTGTGAAGAAATTCCGAAGAGTGCTGAAAGAGATAAATGTGTTGTCAAGGAGGAGTTTGAAGTTCAATGAAGATTATTTTATTATTCAATTGATGTAGAGGAATGTATTGAAGTAATCATATTAGAAATTGGGAAGAATAATTGGAATGGTTTTTATAAAGAAGATAAAAGTAGCATATTTCTTCAAATATATAATTGGTTTAGAGAATCATAATGAAGAAATCATATTGAATAAAATCAGAATGGGAAATTGGATCTAAACTGGAATTTTTAAATGAATCATGAGGAAAAGTTGAAGATGGTAAAATATTTGAGAAGAATCAAGAATCATTAATGAAGTCAGAAATTCACCCCATATTTCAGGGAAATCAAGATTTTGGTGAATTTGGTTGAGTAGGAATGGTTTGGAGATTCCTACCAAAACCACTCTTGGTTCACCTATAAAATTTGATAAGTACACCATACTTTTCTAATGACAGATGATAAAAGTACTATTTAGATAGAATATAGAGAATCTTTTAAGTTTAATGGAGAGAAAGGTGTTTTCTATATCAAGCCTTGTTTAAGAAATTTTGACCAAGAGAAGTGAAAGAGAAGAGAAAAGATTGAAATATTGTTTAGCTAATCATCTTATTAATCAATTTTTTCATATTTTCTTTAATATCATATTCATCTCGTCATCATATCCAGTTGGATAATTGTATTGGGACTTCCATATCAGGATTTCCAAACCGTGGAAGAAGGAGTTCTGAATTGTTTTAATAATATTCATAATGTGTTATATCCATCATATTAGGAAATCAAATTTGAAGATCGGATTGGGAGAATCAGACTAGAGAATCAGACTGAGTAGTATATCAAATTACTTTTTTTGTTCTTACTAGCTTCTGGTTAAGAAATTAAAGAATATTTTTCTAAATAATAATTTGGTGGAAATTGAAAAATAAGGACATGTAACCTATATTGTTACACAAACATTATATTACATCATTTATTCTAGAGGTAGATCACAAACTATTGGATTGTTTACATTGTAATACTTGAGTGTAAGGGAATATCCTACTCATTTCATTCCACATAAAATAGATTCTTTTCCCAAGGATTGTGTGGTATTGGATCATTTCCAAACCATACCAAGGACATATCTATTCTTATTTAATATAGAACATTATAAATCACTGTGTTCCTGTGTATGTGTGATTTATTTTTTTCCATTAGGGAAATAAATAATTAAGAAGTAGTAAAGGTTGTTTCATAATAAAGAAAAAATTAACAAAAAATTTATCGCTGATTCACCCCTTCTCTTAGTGATAAAATCATTTTTACTGGGAAAATACAATTGGTATCATAGTACAGGTTCCCTTCACTTAATTTTATCTAATATTTTTAAGAGAAGTTGAGGGGTAATCTTAATTGTGTTAACAATAAAGGTATTATGATTATTTATGGTAATAATTATCATATCTGGAAAGATATAATGTTTCCTTATCTTATTTCTATTGGATATGATTTTATTGAAGCTACTATAGATGGGTTTCCTCCTATTGATGAAAAAGTTACTCTTACAACTAGTGGTAAGAAGAATATTGAGAATGACGGAAGGGATAAGAATGATTTATTATCATAACTTTCTCGAAGAGAATTAATAATAGTAAAATGTGTTTCCATAACCAAAGGTATATGGTACAAGTTGAAAAATAAATACTAAGGCAATACAAAAGTGAAAAATGAAAAGCTAATAATCTATAGGATGAAGTATAGAGATTTAATTATGGGTGAATATGAATCTATTGGGGATATATTTACTAGGGTGAATGGAATTTCTAGTACTATTGAATGTCTTGGTGAAATGTTAGAAGATTATATAGTTGTTGAAAAGATTTTAATAATCCTTCCTCGCAATTTTGATGAAAAACATTCATCATTAGAAGAAAAATATCCTGAAACATTATATCTATATGATTTTCATAGCACTCTCATCACTTAAAAAATTATAATGGAGAAAGATATAAAAAGAAATTTTTTAAGGAAATGCCTTTAAAGGTTTCAATGAATGAAATTTCAAAGAAGATTCTTATTGAAATGAAGCCAGTGAATTCAATTCTGAGAATGAGGTATTCAAAACTTTTTATGAAATTTTATCATTGTTTTAAAAATGTGAAAATAGGTAAAATGAAATACAAAGGGAAACTTCCATTAAAATTCTTTGAATGTGGAGCCATTAGTAACTTCATGGCCAATTTTCCTCAATGAAATAAAGAAGAAGATAACGATAAAGAATAAATAAATCAAAGATTACCATAGAATAAATTGAGTGATAAAGATAAATATTTTTTTATGAGGGAAAGATATAAAATTCATTAAATCCAAAATAAAAATTTTCTTATCTAAAAATGAAGAAGAAGATAGTGTAGTTGACTTTAAAAAATATTTTGAGTTTTTTCATGAGAATGATTTAATTGAAAAAGTGCATGACGAATAATTCAAAAGTAGTAGTTATGTGGAAGAAGAAAATTATCTCGAATTTCATTTGAAAGAAGAGTTTAAATAATGTTTGAGAAATATTAGAATAATTGAAAAAAAACCAGAACATAAGAGACGAATTTTCCTTGAAAATTCAAAAAATATTATTATAAGATAATAAAAAGATGCTGGGGGAGATTGATGGCTTGAATAAATATATTAAAGAAGAAAATAATCATAATGAGTATTTGGAGGTACGTCTTAAGGAAAAATAACAAGATCTAGAACATTTCCAAAAAAACTATCTAAAGATGAATTGGGGAATACAAGTTTCAATTACCCTCTCTTAGAAGTTAGTGAAAGTTATAAAAAGGAGAAACCTGAGAAGGATAAACAAAAGATAACCTCAAAGGTTGATAAGAAATATAGAATTGATTCTGAAAAGAAGAAAGCTAGGAAAGTCATGTATGTGGCCAAAAACAACAAAGTTGGGAATTCAGAAGTCTCAAAAAACCTTGAATCCAAAAATTTTGAGTACAAAAAAGTTTCTAAACATTATAATTCTAATAATGAAAAAATGAAAAGGAAGAATCTGATTTCTGAAATATAGTTGGTGGTTTAGATAAGAACAACAATAAATTTGTTGAGAAACAAGTCTATAACTCCAGTTAGTATGGATATTTCATAGGAAAAAACACTTTCTTTTTCTACTACTAATATTACTATGGATTCAGACATATGGAAAAAATGTGTTGGTTCTAGAAAAAATATTACTATCATATCAAATGTTTGAAAGGAAAATATTGAGAGGGAGTCAATTCCCTCAAAAGAAGAAGTTCGAGAGGATTGGTGTGAAAGTTTAAAATATGTTCTAAACATTGGAAACTATTTTTAAAAGATATAAACAACCCAAAAATCATGAAAAATGATATATTGTATTGTTATCAACATAAAAAAAGATATTTAAAAATTCACGAAAGTCGAAGGCGAATAAAGGAAAGGCATAAGAAAAATCTCTTGTTGTTGAAACTACTCTGAAAGCTAAAAAAGGAAAAATATAATAGATTATTTATAGTGGTTGTTCTTATCACATGATAGGATATTTGAAGTTGTTAAAGAATGTAAAAGTATTTAAAGAATTTATATTGACATTTGGCAATGTTGAATCTCTATGAATAAAAGGTTTTGGATCCGTCATCATTGGAAAAGAAAAGATGAAATCCAAGAAATGTTTTCATGTTAATTGGATGAAACATAACCTACTGAGTGTTTCACCATCATGTGATAAAGTTAACAAAGATAAAATTAGGAAATATTGTTTTTTTGAAAAGTGAGAATGATGTAAAGATAGTTACAAGAGGCGAACATACAAAGAGAAACTTGTATCTAATTGGTGAAATACAAAACTCTTGTTACTTAAGTATAGTGAAAAATAATTAATTGTGACATTAAATTCCTGGACACATGTTTCAAATAAACAAGAGAAATTTATCTAAAATAAATAGTGTTCAAGATATTCTTTATTTTTTAAGAAAAAGATATTGGTGTTTCAATATTTCCTAGAAAGGAATGACTACAAATGTTGTCCATAAGATAGTTGAAATTTGTACAAAACAACCATTGGAGCTTATTTATTCCTACATCTGTGGGCCAAAGAGAAAACAATAAAAAATGTATATAATTATTTCATTACATTCATTGATGATTCTACTCACATTAATTATGTTATATATATGAAACATAAGTTATATTATTTGAAAATGTTTAAAAGTTTCAGAATAAAAGTTGAAAATAAATGTGAGAATTCAGTGAAGAAGCTGAGAACTAAAAATAGATGTGAATACATAAATAAAGAATTTCCAAGTTTCCTTGAGAATAATGTAATTAAACATGAAAATAGTTCTCCATACACCCCTCAATAAAATGTGTTTTATGAATGAAATAATATAATTTTGGTGGAAATGGGGAGAACTATGTTTATTGAACATGGTCTTTCTCATTACTATTGGAGCCAAGCCATGAGTACTTCTGTGCATATTAAAAATTTATTTTTCTATAGGAAAAGTTATGATATGGATCCATATAATTTTTTAATAGAAAAAATCCATGTTTGAAACACTTAATATTTTTCATAAGTCAGTGTATTATAAAGGATAAAGATGGAAAATATGTTATGTTTGAACATAAAGGTGGGGATGTAATTTTTCTAGATATATTCTATAGGGAAGAGGATATAGAAGTTTCAATAAAGAAACATAACAAATTTTTTATTATATTGATGTAAGATTCATTTAATGATATAATTAATAAAAATATACTCAAGCTCGTAAGGATGTTGAACATGATAAGAAAAGTATTGATGATAATTATGTGGTGGATATGGACAATCGTATTAAAAAATAATCAGACTCAACTATCTTAAGTGATGAGGAAGACACATGAAAATAACATCCTAGGATGAGGAAGTAAGTGGAAGATCATAATATTATTGGTGATCAACATTAGAAGGTTCAAACAAGAAGAAAACAAATTATATTACACATAATTTTTTTTGTTTTCAAAATTTGAGCTGAATAATGTTATATAAGCTTTTGATAATCCAGAATGGGTTCAAGGTATGAATGAAGAGTTATATCAAATTGAGAAGAATGATGCATGAGAAATCATATCCAATATAGATAAAAAAATATTATTGGCATAAAGTGGGTTTTATGGTACAAGATGAATAATGAAAGTGAAGTGATAAGTAAAAAGGCAAGACATGTCTGCAAAGGTTACACACAGATTGAAGTTATTTATTTTGATGAAACATTTTATCCAGTGAAAAGATTAGAAACTATCAGAATATTTCTTAATATTATTGCACAATAAGATTACAAGAACTTATAAATTGATGTTAAATCCATATTCATGAATAGTGATGTTGTTGAGAAAGTTTACATTGAAAACCTTATAGATTTGTTGTTGGGAAATATGATAGTTATATTTTTATATTAAAGAAATCCTTGTATAGGCTAAAAGAAGCTCCCAGAGAATGGTGTTCTATATATGATAAATGATTAAGGAAGATGAGTTTTAATAAATTATGATTTGATAATAATCATTGTATCAAATAAAATCATGATTATTCCCTCATCCCAATTGTTTATGTTGATGATATTATATTTTCCTAGAATGATGAAAGAAGATGTGAGTGATTTTCTAAATAAATGAAATAACCATTTGAGATATCACTAGTGAAAAAAACATTTTTTATGGGGGTTATTTTTTATTTTTAATGTCAGTTTTTGGACTACGTACGTTATTACAGGAGACGTTATAAACATAGTTTTTTACATAGGTTATTTTACAACCGACGTAAAGAACACAAATCAAAATCATTTTCCACATCGGTTGATAAAAAACTAACATGGAAAATGCTTCGGAGTTATAGTTTATTACATCGGTAATTTAATAACCAACATGGTATATACCCTTTCACGTCGGTTATAATATAATCGATGTCATAAAGCACTCCTCTGAAGAGTTTATCGTGTCAGTTATTTTTATAACAGACGTGCTAAACCTGTCTGGCAAGATAATTCCAACGTCAGTTATAAAATAATCGACGTAAAAACATATCTACAACATCAATTATTTTATAATCGACTTAAAAACCATTTCCCATGATGTTATTACATCAGTTTCCAAATAACTGATGTTAAACCTAATTCCAATGCATTTTATACGTCGGTTATAAAATAACCAACATATAAACCATTTTTTTTAAAATAAAACCGAACCACTGCTACGCCCACCCAAATTACCTGTAACAATGAAAATGGTTACCAAAAACAGACTAGAATAGACCAGAACCCCCCACCCCACTGGACAGCCCCCACCATACCCCTTGACACCCCCACACCCTTGACTGCCCCCACCCCCTAGACAGCCCCCACACACCTGGACAACCCCACCACCCCCTGGACAACCCCTGACACCCCTGGAACACCCCCACCCTAACGTATACCCCCACCCCCTGGACAACACTCCCACATCCATGGACAACCCTCCCACTCCACTGAAACAGACCAAAAGTTACCAAAAATAGACCAGAACCCCCTTACTAGACAGCCCCCACCACACCCTTGGACACCCCCGCTCCCCTAGACTTCCCCCACCCCTGGACAGCCCCCACACCCATGGCTACCCCCTAGATATCCCCCACTCTCCTAGACACCCCTCCCACCCTCCTGGACACCCTCCCACCCCACTAGAAAGCCCCCACCACACCCCTGGACAACCCCCACCTCACTGGACACCCCCAGACCAAAAAAAGACCAAAACCCAACCAAAACCAGACCATACCCCCCCCCCACCCCACTGGACAGCCCCCACCACACCCCTGGACACCCCCAAACCCCTGGACTACCCCCCAACCCCTGGACACCCCCACACCCCTGGAAACCCCCTGAACATCCCCCCACTCACCTAAACATCCCTCCCACCCTCCTGGACACCCTCCTACCCCACTAGATAGCCCCCACCACACCCTTGGACACCCCCACCTCACTGGACACCCCTAGAACAATAATAGACCAAAACCCAATCAAAAACAGACCAGAACCCCCCCCCCCCCTACTGGATAGCCCCCACCACACCCCTGGACACCCCCCACACCCCTGGACTGCCATCACAACCCTGTACAACCCTCGCACCCTCTTGTATACCCCCACCCCCTGGACAACACTCCCAGACCCCTGGACAGCACTCCCACACCCCTGAAACAGACCAAAAAGTTACCAAAAATAGACCAGAACCCCCCCACTGGACAACCACCACCACACCCCTAGACACCCCCACACCCCAAGACTTCTCCCACCACCTGGACAGCCCCCCACACCATTGTACACCCCTATACATCCCCCACTCTCCTAGACATCCCTCCCACCCTCCTGGACACCCTCCCACCCTCCTGGACACCCTCCCACCCCACTGGACATCCCCCACCACACCCCTGGAAACCCCCACCTCACTAGACACCCCCAAATCAAAAACAGACCAAAAACAGACCAAAACAAAACCAGAACCCCCCCCACTGGATAGCCCCCACCACACCCCTGGACACCCCCACACTGCCCCCACACCCCTCGATAACCCCCACCCTCATGTATACCCCCACCCACTGGACAATACTCCCACACCCCTGGACAACCCTTCCACACCCATGAAACAGACCAAAAAGTTACCAAAAACAGACCAAACCCCCCCCACCCCACTGGATGGCCCCCACCACACCCATGGACACCCCCCACACCTCTGGATTTCCTCCACTCCCTGGACACCCCCCACACCCCTGGACACCCCTGTACATCCCCCCAATCTCCTAGACATCCCTCCCAACTTCCTGGACACCCTCCCACCCCACTGGACAGGCCTCACAACACCCCTGGACACCCCCACCTCACTGGACACCCCCATACCAAAAACAGACCAAAACCTGACCAAAACTAGACCATAACCCCCACCCCACTGGACAGCCCCCCCACACCCTTGGACAACCCCCCCCCCCCTCTAGTATACCCCAAACCCCCTGGACAGCACTCCCACACCCCTAGATAGCCCTCCCACACCCCTGGAAGAGACCAAAATGTTACTGAAAACAGACCAGAACCCCCCCACCCCAATGGAAATCCCCCACCTTACCCTTGGACACCCCAACACCCCTGGACTTCCCCCACCCCTTGGACACCCCCATACCCTTGGACATCCCTTAGACATCGCCCCACTCGCCTAGACATCCCTCCCACCCTCCTAGACACCCTCCCACCCCACTGGACAACCCCGCACCACACCCCTAGACCCCACCACCTCACTGGACACCCCCAGACCAAAAACAGACCAAAAGCCGACCAAAACCAGACCACACCCCCACCCCACTGGACAACCCCCACCACACCCCCAGACACCCCCACACCCCCAGACACCCCTAGACATCCCCCACTTGCCTAAACATCCACCCCCCTTCTTGGACACCCTCCCACCCACTGGACAACCCCTGCCACACCCCTGGACACCCCCCACAACCCTGGCCTACCCCCAACCCTTGGGAAGCCCCTAGATAGCTGGTGTTGGGAGAGGAGGTGTCACCATCCCTCTGGGGGTTGAATGTCACTGGAAGGTACTCATCACTCCCACATGCGACGCTTGATCTCTTAAAATGATTTACCAATGACTTCTTCCCCTGTAAGCATCATTTATTATATCACTTTGATGGTAGTATAACCAGGAGAAAACATCATCACACATGACGGAGTTTCACCCCTGGTTATACTGGCATCAAATTGATATAATGAATGATGTTTACAGGGGAAGAAAGCATTCGTGAAACATTTTGAGAGATCAATCGTTGCATGTGGGAGTGATGAGTACCTTCCAATGGTGTTCAAACCCCCGAGGGATGGTGGCTCCTCCTCTCCCACCCCCTAGACTCCCCCCCATCCCCATGGACACCCTAGACCCCCCACCCCACCAGAAAGCGCTACCACACTCCGGGAAACCCCCCTCACCCCATAGGACACCCCCACACCCCTAGACACCCCCTATACACCCCCTAATCCCTTGGAAAACCCTTCCACCCTTCTGGAAATTCTCCCACCCCCTCGATTTCCACCCCACTATCATGGACACCTAAGATACCCCAACCCTGCCGGACATGCCTCCCACACCCCTGGATACCCCCACCCAAGTGAACACCCCCTACACCTTTCAAACCCGTCCCCCCAGACCAGAATTCATACCAGAAAAACCATCATAATTAGATCAAAATAAGAAGTAGAGAAAAATTAATCATTAACATATAAAACATTAAAAACATACAATGTCAGCTTAAAAAAAACTAAATCCAACCTAAATGACTACCAAATACACAGTTACAATGACAATATTGAAAATTACATTTTACACTACAAACAACTAAAATGATATCAAACTTGTAAAATAATTTGACCATTCCACCTATAAGTGTTTGACGTCTTGATCACTATAGGGTTGAGGGTCATCAAATAGCTACAAATTAAAAGGATAGTAGTTAATATGTATAATGAATAAATCAAATGAAATATTATGGAAAAGTTTAAAATGAAATCTTACTAGGTAAAAGTTCAAAACATTCCCAGTTGTTATTATTTCATACATAGATCTTAATATATAATATCTTCATTCAATGACACCTTGTTGTTCATAACAATTCTATATGAATGAGTGTAAATTTAATATATTATTTTTATGTAATAAATCAAAATGTACAAATTATAAATGGATTTTTACCTTTACATTTACATATTTTATCTTCACACTCCTTTTCTTTGTGTTTTTTTTCAAAAGTAGACCCACCCCCTATTAGAAAATAATACGAATGGGATAAATTTAAAATTCATTATAATATATAATAAAATTGAAAAATTAAAACGTACTTTTCCAACATTTTCTTAAAGCTTTCTCGCACATCACCATGGATAGAGAAGATATAATAAAGTGTTTTCGACCGTGGGAAAAAAACACCTAACATCTAATGATCACTGATAAAAGTAAATTTAAGGTTAGTGGTTTTTTTAAAAGATAATGAACTATTTGAGAGAGATGTGTTTCATAACTCTTTCAAAAAGGAATCATCCAACATTATGTGACTATATTCTATTCAAGTATTTCAGAAATATAAAGCATTCTTTATTCCTCATCCAATGCACATGCTTCAGGGGAAATCAAATGCGGGTCCACGAATCCATATAAATCTGTCCACTCATTCTTCTCACAAATTTTATAATGACACCTAATAAAAAACAAATATAAGTATACATTTTTAATAAAAATAACATAGGGAAAAGGTGTTAAGACTTACATGGAAAAAAATTTCACCATGTTGATGTCCAACTTATCTCTAGTAACAAGCTCCATGATATCGGTTTTCACAATCCCCACAGTTATTTCATGTCCAAAAAATGAGCTTCCATTGGAAACTCATAATGATCCACCAAAAAATTTGAATATCTTAACAATCTTTCAAGACTACTAGAATATGTATCTGATGTCATAGCCATTTGTCTTTGTTGTTGTCTATACAGTATTTATTTACCTTTGAAGTATTCTGTAAAAATAAATAGAAAAATATATTAGTTGTCAAATGATAAAAAAACATTAGTAAAAAAATGAAATAAAAGATATAACATACATACCTCTATGGAAATGATTCGAAGAAGTCTGGATGGACCAATTAAAAAATGGCTGATACTATGTCCAACTCTCATCACCTCATCTGTAGGTAATGGTACTCGAGCTGATCTATCTATAATATCCTATAATGTGACCCTTTGATTCTCTACCTCTAATTTTTGATGATGAACTGTATCTCCTATATAATATACCAACCCATATGAAACTATATGATGTTGAGGATCATCAACATATAAATCAAAATATGTATGAAGCTTCAGTAGAATAGTAGGATAAAAAATGGGGTCCGCAGGCTGAGGTGGGGGAGTGGGAGCTACTGGCGGAGGTGGAGGATAAATAATGGGATCTGCAGTGGGAGGTAGAAGAGTGGGAGTTGTATTATAAAATTGTCTTTGCATGTCTCCAAACATAGACTATACCAATTATCTAATCTTTTCCTCCATCGTCGCATTAATATTATGAACTTTAGCCTCCAAGGATTCTATTTTTTTATAAACTCCTTCAACATGAGAAGTTAAATAATTTGGAAACACTTTTCTTACTGATACACCTGTCAGATATCCTCATACACGACCAGGATGTTCGGGCTTTCCTAATGTTGCAAATAAAATATCTTTCCTCCCAGCAGCTATAAATACCCCATGTAAGCTCTGCTCCTCAAAAGAATTCTGTTTTAATTAATTGATATTTTCTGTAATGATTAAAATTATATGAAGAAAATAGTTAACTTAAATAAATAAAATAGATATCTTGCAATCCTCTCAACTACGATTCTCGAATCCTACGAAAGATATTGCCCTTTTTTCCCATCCGAGCTCTCTTCCATTTTTCATTTCTAGATGGAGGGGATTGAGGGGCCACCTCTCCAGAGCATGAAGAATCAGCTATTAGTTTTTGTAATTTTTCCGCCAACATTTTCTCTTTCAATATTGTATACCATCCCCGAGATAAACTATGAGGGTACACATTTTTAGATTGGATCTTATGACGAGAGTTCCTTGTTTCCTATAAATTAACAATAAAAAATCATTAAAAAAACATTAATAAGATCATTTGTATAAGAAATATTATAAAATTTTACATTTCCATTAACAAAAATGAATCTTTTCTTCTACTTTAAACAAACTATCCCCATATGTATTCATCTATGAAAGGATATATATGACATGGATTGTCATGAATCCTATGAACAAAAATGAAATAAGAAGCGAGGGTTGATTTGAAATATTTCCATCTCCTGGAAACCATCGATAAGCATTTCTTCCTAAATCCTCTAGTGTCAGGAATATCAAATTTCATCTAATAAAGAAGAGGTTAAACATATTATATATACTAGAAACATTTAAATAATAGGAAAACAATATCAAAATATCTCACCAAAATTGTCTCCCACAACTAAGAGATTATCGCTTTGTCCACACTTCTCCAGTCATCATACAAAATGCATAATTTTCTCTTACCCTGAGTTGTTATAAAACTCTTACAATATTTTGCATTTGGACCTCTATGAATATCATCCTCATCAAACTCAACGAGTATCCTCTGATCCTGTATACAAGCAAGTGATAATTTTTGTAAACATGTGCACCCACGTTTACCAACTCTTGAACTCTTTGTCGTAATGAGAGCACATGAGGAAGATTGGGGAACATTAAGAGGAGCATGTGAATGTTCCTCCCTAGAGGTATGACCAATATGATCATCTTCAGAATCATGTGGTTGATCAATCGGTTGATCTGTCATTATCCATCATATCAAAAAAAACAAACATTAGTTCACAAATATAAATTTTTTAATATTACAATACTATTGTAATCAGAAAATAGAAAATTGTACTAAGTTACGTAATAGTAAACATGGTTAATATGGTAAGCATGTTAAACAATGGTAAGGATGGTCAAGATGATAAACATGGTAAACATGGTAAACCTGGTAAACATGGTAAATTCATTGTCACTAAACAAAAATAATAGATATATAATTTATGTAATGGTAAACATGATAAAGTAAACTAAAAAAATTTAAAACAAGTAAAAACTTATACTTATTTTGTTTTAATACATGTTTTAATAAAGAAAAAACTTACAATATCTAACATTTTATGAAAATAAAAAATATAAACAAGAAATAAACAATTTTACCTATAATTTTAGGAATGTTCTAATGGATTGTTTTCCCAAATTCCTTCATTGTGATCGTTCCTTATGGAACAAACCATGTCTTCAACATGATCATCATTATGTTCTGTTAATCTTTCCATGGAAGTAGGGATCTCACATAAATCCTCATCTTCATCAAGTTCATCCTCAACGAAATATTGTTTTTTCCCTTATAAAACAACAGCCCACTGCATATCTGATTGATCTACTACATAGAAAATTTGTTTTGCATGTGTTTCCATTATAAAAGAGTCATACGTGTCTTCCAATCTATTCAGATTAATTACTGTCATTCCAAATTCATCGTGTTTGACACTATTTTTATCGATAAATCATTTACAGTTAAAAACAGGAACTTTAATTTTAAAGTAATCAACCTCCTATTTGTCTTCAATCACTCCATAATTTGCACTTGATGTAGAAATTGTGTTTTTCTCCTTAGAACTTGAAAAATTCATTACTTATGCAAACACCAATGCACCAATATTCTAAACTGCACTTCTGTTGTCCTGAGATTTCATATGAAATGTATATCCATTAATGTCATAACAAGACCATGTTATCACATTTAAACATAGACCACCAACAATCCATTTTAATTTCACTTATACATCTGATCTACCAAGAAAGGTCTTTTTAAACCTTGATAAATTTTTTTTTCTCATTAAAAATTTACATTTCTTTCTTCTTTGGATGACATTGTTTCAAATCATTAATATGCAATTTGATATATGCTCGAGCATCAGCTATGTTATTCAATATGTATGATTCTACCTTATTCATATTTTCAGCTGACAACAATTTCACTTTCAAGCCATGAATCCCCTTTCCATCATTATTAACTCGTTCATGGCGAGATGGAGGCAAACCTATGTGTTGTGCCATATCCAAATAGCTCGTATAAAACTCTGCAACCTCCTCAGAAATATAGTTTCTAATAATGGAGGATTTAGGTCGATATGGATTCTTAAAATACCCCTTAAATATATTCACATACCTTTCAAAAGGATACATCCAACGAATATATACAGGTCCAAAAATCTTTATTTCTTGAACCAGATGAATCATTAAATGCACCATTATATCAAAAAAATTGGAGGAAAATACATTTCTAATTGACAAAGTATACAAATTGCATCCTTTTCCAAAATTTTCAAATCATTCATGTAATGACCCATCCTTAGACATGACATACATGAGGACCTTATTCCGTTCTAGGTTTTGGAGAATAGATACATGCTTATAAAAACATCAGAGTTAGAGCATAAATTAAACAAAACGAAAGATAAACTCCGCTTCTGCGCGCACTACAACAAAGACGACCAACTCTGGATTTCAAGGCATCCTGTTGAAAAATATTTTGAAAACATGGGGTGAGCACAAAATATGCTCAGTAAGGGGTTTAAAAACCTTCAATAAATATTCTTTGAAAAACGGTATATAAATATTTAGGAATTCCAATTTTTAAAATACCGTTTGAAATTAATTACAACATCAAAATACTAGTTCAATTTTTTTAGAAGATTCTTACGTTTAAAATTTCTCAAATATACTCCAGTGTTTTTATGAAAACATTATGCAAGCTTCTGAACACAAATAACTAATTATGAGACTGCTCGACTAATTACTGGCCATGATGGGTCCACGCCCAATCCCTTCCTGTCTACCATACTCGAGAGTCGGGTTTTCTGAAAACATTTTTAAGCTTGCGTTAAATATGTATACATTTGCACTGGGTTTTCATATATATAAAAAAAATCGTAAACAACGTTTGATATATAAGTAATGCATGTGTACATATTTATATATACATATTCTTACACATATATATATATATGTATATATACTTTTATTAAATTTCATTTTCTTGTTCTGAAGTAGTCGATTTACATCGACTTATCTCTGCACGATTTGTCATACATACTTTTCCCTTAAGCGATTTATTCCTTTTAGTAATAATAAAAAATTAACCATGCATATATATATATATATATATATATATATATATACATCGCATAAAATATGCACAACTATTATACAAACACAATTAATGATACCGATGCACACGACGTGTCATTAATAGGAAATAATGGTCATTACCTATATGAAATTCATGAGTTAATTTATAATTCGACGAGTGTCGACGATGAACATAAAATCATGGCCATGTATCTATGCATATGCGTCACTCATAATGTCGATAAAAAAATGTTGATATTTGATGTTTATTTTTTTAGAAGCATGACGATAAGCTAAAATAAAATTACAAAATAATAATCGTTATTTTATCCATACGCATATATATATATATACACATATATATATACATGTATAACCATTTAAAATTACATAATTTGAATAATAAAAATAAAATTATAATAATATTTTCACCTTAAAATTCCGCAGAATAAAAGAGAACCAAAACCAAAAAAAAATATAATTAATATTTAGGTTGATTTTGAAGTACACATATAAATATTTATATATATAAATCTGTATATACCAAGGAATATATGATTATATTCTGTATAATCAAATCATAAATACTCTTTGAAATATTTTAAATAAAGGATTGAAATCTAAGTATATAAAACTGAAAAAAAGTCATAATTATGTAATAAAGGTTTGTAAAATAGAGATAATGGAAAATAGACCCTTACCTTAAATGCAGATCCACTGACAATGCTTGGACATACCAAGGGAAAGCAGGAAAGTTGCAGATGAAAAAAATAGGTCACGCAGGGTATATATAATGAGTTTTACATATATATATTAATTAGAAGCTTGTTGGACAAGCTGAAATTAGAAATATTTGGATCGGTTCATATGAAGTGTTGTTTCAAAAGGGACAAAAACATGACTCATTTTCCCCTCAATTATACATCTTTGTTATTATTTTATATTATCACTTTATATTATTTTATAAATTCACATTATTTTAATACACATGCCTATTCCTCCACCATTCAATATAATATATTTTTTTATCATGATTGTTTGTTGTTTATAATTTATTATGATCATCTTTTGTCATCACGTTTTTTTAATTCTCAAGATTCTCTCTCCACACAATTATTAAATATCATTCCATGTTTTGACTTTTCACCCATTATTTTTTTGTGTTTGATTTAACGTTTTATTTTTTTTTTCTTTTGTAAAATGTTTTATATAAAACGTTTTTGTATAAATAATTAAATTCATTTTTTTAACATATTAAAGTCATTGTTTTTTTTAAAGAATAGTGTATCTAATATGTATATATATATATTAATTTTTATTCTATATTAATATAAATATATATAAACTAAGAAAAACATGTAATATATATATATATATATATTCGTTTTTTTATACTAATAATTAAATTCATGTTTTTATAAGATGCAGTTTTCATTTTTTTAATCTTATCATTTTATTTTCACTCACCTCACGTCACACCAATTTTGGTCAAATAATCATTACACTTTTTTTTGAACATAATGAAAACACATTTTTTTGAATGAAGCGTGAATCATATATAAATATATATATTCGTTACGTAAGTACAAATTATATATATATATATATATATTCATTTTATTATTATTATTATTATTATTTTATTTTTTTTAGATTTTATTATTAAAATAAATTAATAATTAATACAAATAAATTATTCAAAAACACAAAGGTAAAAATATGAAATGTCTTCTATTATTATTATATATGAATCATTCATATATATAAAGTAACCTATATTAATTCTAATTTAAAAAAATATTAATTTTTTTTACAATGTCATATGATTAATGTATAAAAACACAAATTAATACCTTATAATAAAGTATTATTTAACCAAAATAATATCCCATATTAAAAAAAATCATTATTTATAATTTCAAAATATCAATTACAATTTAAGGCTTATAATAATTTATTTAACAAGATTTTAAATATATATATATATATAAGCAAAATTAATCTTTATTAATCATGTATTAATGAAAACTATGTCTTGGAATAATAAATCAAAATAAACAAAACTTAGTTTGGATTAAATAAAATCACAATATATTTCATTACATTACTATAATACATTTATTTATAATAAAACATAATTCTTAATTATTTCATTTATTAGAGCAACGTTTCGGAAAATATATTTGACGTTGTCGCGTATTAAAAACATGACATTTTTTTATAAATCAAAGTATTCATAAATTTTTCATTTAGAAAAAGGCCTTCTTTTATAGTTTATTTCCAGCATTATTCATTTTAAACTATAATTTATTTATTTTTATTTTATGAAACTCGGGGCGTTACAATATCCCCCCTTAACAGAATTGCGTCCTCGCAATTCGATCATTGGACTAAACTAATTATGAATTTCTGTCATCATAATTTAGAAAACTAAGACCGCTAGATTCCTAGACACTAATTTTAAACAACAACATCTATTTCCAAAGTTGTCTAGAACGTTCCTCTGATACCAAGTGTAATGACCCATCCTTAGACATGACATACATGAGGACCTTATTCCGTTCTAGGTTTTGGAGAATAGATACATGCTTATAAAAACATCAGAGTTAGAGCATAAATTAAACCAAACGAAAGATAAACTCCGCTTCTGCGCGCACTACAACAAAGACGACCAACTCTGGATTTCAAGGCATCCTGTTGAAAAATATTTTGAAAACATGGGGTGAGCACAAAATATGCTCAGTAAGGGGTTTAAAAACCTTCAATAAATATTCTTTGAAAAACGGTATATAAATATTTAGGAATTCCAATTTTTAAAATACCGTTTGAAATTAATTACAACATCAAAATACTAGTTCAATTTTTTTTAGAAGATTATTACGTTTAAAATTTCTCAAATATACTCCAGTGTTTTTATGAAAACATTATGCAAGCTTCTGAACACAAATAACTTATTATGAGACTGCTCGACTAATTACAAGCCATGATGGGTCCACGCCCAATCCCTTCCTGTCTACCATACTCGAGAGTCGGGTTTTCTGAAAACATTTTTAAGCTTGCGTTAAATATGTATACATTTGCACTGGGTTTTCATATATATAAAAAAAATCGTAAACAACGTTTGATATATAAGTAATGCATGTGTACATATTTATATATACATATTCTTACATATATATATATATATAGGTATATATACTTTTATTAAATTTCATTTTCTTGTTCTGAAGTAGTCGATTTACATCGACTTATCTCTGCACGATTTGTCATACATACTTTTCCCTTAAGCGATTTATTCCTTTTAGTAATAATAAAAAATTAACCATGCATATATATATATATATATATATATATATATACATCGCATAAAATATGCACAACTATTATACAAACACAATTAATGATACTGATGCACACGACGTGTCATTAATAGGAAATAATGGTCATTACCTATATGAAATTCATGAGTTAATTTATAATTCGACGAGTGTCGACGATGAACATAAAATCCTGGCCATGTATCTATGCATATGCGTCACTCATAATGTCGATAAAAAAATGTTGATATTTGATGTTTATTTTTTTAGAAGCATGACGATAAGCTAAAATAAAATTACAAAATAATAATCGTTATTTTATCCATACTAATATATATATATATATACACATATATATATACATGTATAACCATTTAAAATAACATAATTTGAATAATAAAAATAAAATTATAATAATATTTTCACCTTAAAATTCCGCAGAATAAAAGAGAACCAAAACCAAAAAAAAATATAATTAATATTTAGGTTGATTTTGAAGTACACATATAAATATTTATATATATAAATCTGTATATACCAAGGAATATATGATTATATTCTGTATAATCAAATCATAAATACTCTTTGAAATATTTTAAATAAAGGATTGAAATCTAAGTATATAAAACTGAAAAAAAGTCATAATTATGTAATAAAGGTTTGTAAAATAGAGATAATGGAAAATAGACCCTTACCTTAAATGCAGATCCACTGACAATGCTTGGACATACCAAGGGAAAGCAGGAAAGTTGCAGATGAAAAAAATAGGTCACGCAGGGTATATATAATGAGTTTTACATATATATATTAATTAGAAGCTTGTTGGGCAAGCTGAAATTAGAAATATTTGGATCGGTTCATATGAAGTGTTGTTTCAAAAGGGACAAAAACATGACTCATTTTCCCCTCAATTATACATCTTTGTTATTATTTTATATTATCACTTTATATTATTTTATAAATTCACATTATTTTAATACACATGCCTATTCCTCCACCATTCAATATAATATATTTTTTTATCATGATTGTTTGTTGTTTATAATTTATTATGATCATCTTTTGTCATCACGTTTTTTTTAATTCTCAAGATTCTCTCTCCACACAATTATTAAATATCATTCCATGTTTTGACTTTTCACCCATTATTTTTTTGTGTTTGATTTAACGTTTTATTTTTTTTTTCTTTTGTAAAATGTTTTATATAAAACGTTTTTGTATAAATAATTAAATTCATTTTTTTAACATATTAAAGTCATTGTTTTTTTTAAAGAATAGTGTATCTAATATGTATATATATATATATTAATTTTTATTCTATATTAATATAAATATATATAAACTAAGAAAAACATGTAATATATATATATATATATATATTCGTTTTTTTTATACTAATAATTAAATTCATGTTTTTATAAGATGCAGTTTTCATTTTTTTTAATCTTATCATTTTATTTTCACTCACCTCACGTCACACCAATTTTGGTCAAATAATCATTACACTTTTTTTTGAACATAATGAAAACACATTTTTTTTGAATGAAGCGTGAATCATATATAAATATATATATTCGTTACGTAAGTACAAATTATATATATATATATATATTCATTTTATTATTATTATTATTATTATTATTTTATTTTTTTTAGATTTTATTATTAAAATAAATTAATAATTAATACAAATAAATTATTCAAAAACACAAAGGTAAAAATATGAAATGTCTTCTATTATTATTATATATGAATCATTCATATATATAAAGTAACCTATATTAATTCTAATTTAAAAAAATATTAAATTTTTTTACAATGTCATATGATTAATGTATAAAAACACAAATTAATACCTTATAATAAAGTATTATTTAACCAAAATAATATCCCATATTAAAAAAAATCATTATTTATAATTTCAAAATATCAATTACAATTTAAGGCTTATAATAATTTATTTAACAAGATTTTAAATATATATATATATATAAGCAAAATTAATCTTTATTAATCATGTATTAATGAAAACTATGTCTTGGAATAATAAATCAAAATAAACAAAACTTAGTTTGGATTAAATAAAATCACAATATATTTCATTACATTACTATAATACATTTATTTATAATAAAACATAATTCTTAATTATTTCATTTATTAGAGCAACGTTTCGGAAAATATATTTGACGTTGTCGCGTATTAAAAACATGACATTTTTTTATAAATCAAAGTATTCATAAATTTTTCATTTAGAAAAAGGCCTTCTTTTATAGTTTATTTCCAACATTATTCATTTTAAACTATAATTTATTTATTTTTATTTTATGAAACTCGGGGCGTTACAATATCCCCCCTTAACAGAATTGCGTCCTCACAATTCGATCATTGGACTAAACTAATTATGAATTTCTGTCATCATAATTTAGAAAACTAAGACCGCTAGATTCCTAGACACTAATTTTAAACAACAACATCTATTTCCAAAGTTGTCTAGAACGTTCCTCTGATACCAAGTGTAATGACCCATCCTTAGACATGACATACATGAGGACCTTATTCCGTTCTAGGTTTTGGAGAATAGATACATGCTTATAAAAACATCAGAGTTAGAGCATAAATTAAACCAAACGAAAGATAAACTCCGCTTCTGCGCGCACTACAACAAAGACGACCAACTCTGGATTTCAAGGCATCCTGTTGAAAAATATTTTGAAATCATGGGGTGAGCACAAAATATGCTCAGTAAGGGGTTTAAAAACCTTCAATAAATATTCTTTGAAAAACGGTATATAAATATTTAGGAATTCCAATTTTTAAAATACCGTTTGAAATTAATTACAACATCAAAATACTAGTTCAATTTTTTTTTAGAAGATTCTTACGTTTAAAATTTCTCAAATATACTCCAGTGTTTTTATGAAAACATTATGAAAGCTTCTGAACACAAATAACTAATTATGAGACTGCTCGACTAATTACAGGCCATGATGGGTCCACGCCCAATCCCTTCCTGTCTACCATACTCGAGAGTCGGGTTTTCTGAAAACATTTTTAAGCTTGCGTTAAATATGTATACATTTGCACTGGGTTTTCATATATATAAAATAAATCGTAAACAACGTTTGATATATAAGTAATGCATGTGTACATATTATTATATACATATTCTTACATATATATATATATAGGTATATATACTTTTATTAAATTTCATTTTCTTGTTCTGAAGTAGTCGATTTACATCGACTTATCTCTGCACGATTTGTCATACATACTTTTCCCTTAAGCGATTTATTCCTTTTAGTAATAATAAAAAATTAACCATGCATATATATATATATATATATATATATATATATATACATCGCATAAAATATGCACAACTATTATACAAACACAATTAATGATACTGATGCACACGACGTGTCATTAATAGGAAATAATGGTCATTACCTATATGAAATTCATGAGTTAATTTATAATTCGACGAGTGTCGACGATGAACATAAAATCATGGCCATGTATCTATGCATATGCGTCACTCATAATGTCGATAAAAAAATGTTGATATTTGATGTTTATTTTTTTAGAAGCATGACGATAAGCTAAAATAAAATTACAAAATAATAATCGTTATTTTATCCATACGCATATATATATATATATATACACATATATATATATACATGTATAACCATTTAAAATAACATAATTTGAATAATAAAAATAAAATTATAATAATATTTTCACCTTAAAATTCCGCAGAATAAAAGAGAACCAAAACCAAAAAAAATATAATTAATATTTTGGTTGATTTTGAAGTACACATATAAATATTTATATATATAAATCTGTATATACCAAGGAATATATGATTATATTCTGTATAATCAAATCATAAATACTCTTTGAAATATTTTAAATAAAGGATTGAAATCTAAGTATATAAAACTGAAAAAAAGTCATAATTATGTAATAAAGGTTTGTAAAATAGAGATAATGGAAAATAGACCCTTACCTTAAATGCAGATCCACTGACAATGCTTGGACATACCAAGGGAAAGCAGGAAAGTTGCAGATGAAAAAAATAGGTCACACAGGGTATATATAATGAGTTTTACATATATATATTAATTAGAAGCTTGTTGGGCAAGCTGAAATTAGAAATATTTGGATCGGTTCATATGAAGTGTTGTTTCAAAAGGGACAAAAACATGACTCATTTTCCCCTCAATTATACATCTTTGTTATTATTTTATATTATCACTTTATATTATTTTATAAATTCACATTATTTTAATACACATGCCTATTCCTCCACCATTCAATATAATATATTTTTTTATCATGATTGTTTGTTGTTTATAATTTATTATGATCATCTTTTGTCATCATGTTTTTTTTAATTCTCAAGATTCTCTCTCCACACAATTATTAAATATCATTCCATGTTTTGACTTTTCACCCATTATTTTTTTGTGTTTGATTTAACGTTTTATTTTTTTTTCTTTTGTAAAATGTTTTATATAAAATGTTTTTGTATAAATAATTAAATTCATTTTTTTAACATATTAAAGTCATTGTTTTTTTTAAAGAATAGTGTATCTAATATGTATATGTATATATATTAATTTTTATTCTATATTAATATAAATATATATAAACTAAGAAACACATGTAATATATATATATATATATATTCGTTTTTTTATACTAATAATTAAATTCATGTTTTTATAAGATGCAGTTTTCATTTTTTTTAATCTTATCATTTTATTTTCACTCACCTCACGTCACACCAATTTTGGTCAAATAATCATTACACTTTTTTTTGAACATAATGAAAACACATTTTTTTTGAATGAAGCGTGAATCATATATAAATATATATATTCGTTACGTAAGTACAAATTATATATATATATATATATATATATTCATTTTATTATTATTATTATTATTATTATTTTATTTTTTTTAGATTTTATTATTAAAATAAATTAATAATTAATACAAATAAATTATTCAAAAACACAAAGGTAAAAATATGAAATGTCTTCTATTATTATTATATATGAATCATTCATATATATAAAGTAACCTATATTAATTCTAATTTAAAAAAATATTAAATTTTTTTACAATGTCATATGATTATTGTATAAAAACACAAATTAATACCTTATAATAAAGTATTATTTAACCAAAATAATATCCCATATTAAAAAAAATCATTATTTATAATTTCAAAATATCAATTACAATTTAAGGCTTATAATAATTTATTTAACAAGATTTTAAATATATATATATATATAAGCAAAATTAATCTTTATTAATCATGTATTAATGAAAACTATGTCTTGGAATAATAAATCAAAATAAATAAAACTTAGTTTGGATTAAATAAAATCACAATATATTTCATTACATTACTATAATACATTTATTTATAATAAAACATAATTCTTAATTATTTCATTTATTAGAGCAACGTTTCGGAAAATATATTTGACGTTGTAACATATTAAAAACATGACATTTTTTTATAAATCAAAGTATTCATAAATTTTTCATTTAGAAAAAGGCCTTCTTTTATAGTTTATTTCCAGCATTATTCATTTTAAACTATAATTTATTTATTTTTATTTTCTGAAACTCGGGGCGTTACAATTCACATCAATCACCTTATTAAAAATTAAATTGAAAAAATAACACAACTTCATTATAGTCCTAACACGGATGGGAAATATTCCATGCAATGCAACTGGTAGAAGTTGTTGCATCATGACATGACAATCATGAGATTTCATACCTATCAACTTCAAGTCCTTCAATAAGACAAAAATTTTTATATTTAAAGAATAACCTTGAGGAACTTTGATATCATGAAGACATTGAAAAAAGATAATTTTCTCCCTCTTCGATAATTTATGACAAGCTGGGGGAAGAAATGTTCGTCTTCCATTATGAGTGGGAGCTAACTCTAAATCTATTCCCATTGATCGTAGTTTTAATCTTGCATTCAACCCATATTTAGTATTTCCTTTAATATCTAACAATTTTCCAATCAAAATATCACATATATTCTTCTCCACATGCATGATATCAATATTTTGTTTAACTTCATGATATCTCCAATATGGTAGCTCAAAAAATATTGAACATTTCTTCCAAATATGTCTATCATTACCAGATTTATGTGTCTTTCCCAATGTCACATCAAAGTTTTCACACTCTCAAAATATATATCATGGGATAAATGTTTTGGATCAATATCAAATTCTTCTGAGCTATTGAATGCCTTTTTTAGTCTTCTATAAGAGTGATCCATAGGCAAAAACATTTGATGACCCATGTACAATGTTTTCCTCCCATGATGAAATTGAAAATATGATGTATGTTGTTTGCAAATTGGACATGCTTTATGACCTTTAACACTATATCCAGAAAAATTTTCATATGCTGGGAAGTCATTTATACTAAACAAAAGCACTGCATGTAATTGAAAATATTCAATTTTATATGAATCATACACCCTAATACCATCCTCCCATAAAATTTTCAAATCATCAATAAATGGTGACAAGAAAACATAAATATCATTTCCGGGTTGCTTCGAACCAGAGATCATTATACTCAACATGACATATTTGCACTTCATACAAACTTCAGGAGAGAGGTTGTAAATTACCAATAAAAAAGCCCATGAACTATGTGTTCTACTGAGGGTTCGGTATGGATTCATTCCATCTATTCACAACCCTAGTATCAGATTTCTAATTTTATTTCCAAATGTAGGATACTACTCATCAATTTTCTTCCGCTGTGGACAATCAACTAGAAGACACATTTTTCCATCACATAACCACTCATCATCATGTCACCTTAACATTTTTGCGTCATGTGAATTAGAAAATAAACGTTCGATACGATGACTTATAGGAAGATACCAAAATACCTTTGAAGTGATCCTTGTAATATCTACATCAGCCTATGATATTTATTTAACCATATACTGTGATGTCCAACATTTAGGACACTCTGGCAGAAGTTCATATTCTTTCCTATATATCATACAGTCATTTAGACATGCATGTATTTTCTTGTATCTCAGTCCCATCAGGCATAATATTTTCTTAGCCTTATAATGTGAATATGGAATATCGTTATCTTTTGGAAGAATGTCTTTCATCAATTGTCGTAGCTTTGTAAAACTTCTGTCACTCCATCGATGTTTTTCCTTTAGTTTAATCAATCTTAACAACGCCGATAAAACTATAAAATATGTACAACCAAGATATAATGGGTTTTCAGCATCACCATTAGACAAGGAATTTTCGGTTCTATCTCAATTTTTTCTTCTGCAATATCGTGAATCATTTCTTCAATTCCATCGGAGTCACCATCCTGCAAATCATCATCATCAGTGACATTCCATCAAGTTTCACCATGCCAAATCCAAGGGATATAACTCGGATTAAATCCATGAAAAATCAGATGATATTTAATCTCTATACTTTTCAACTACTTCATATTCAACCATTTCAGTCATGGACAGAAAAAAATGTCACTACTTGGAACATTTAGTTTAGAAAATTCCAAAAACGCATCAATACCTTCCTCATATTCATTCCTCATTTTATGTGTCATAATCCATCTTCGACTCATTATTACCTATAACAAATATCAAAATTATACATCTTTTTAAGATAAGAAAAATATTTTTTTATATGATAAAATTCATAATTTGAATGTAAAACAATTTTGAAATATAAAACAAATCTATGTGTATTTAAAAAAATATTCTTGAATATGATTTTAAAAAGAAAACATAGTTAGATATAATAGTTTTAAATTCATCTTGGATCCGTTCTTCTTAAGGTTCACAAAGAATACATCCCGGTGTAACTAGATACCAAATTCACCCTTCCATAAAAAATAAAGACGAAGTATAAATATAAGAAATTTGTATACATTAACTACTAAGAATTACACAGATCCAAACGATTTGAAACCTTTGGATAGCCCCCACCCCTCTGGACAGCCCCCCACCCCCTAGACACCACCCCACCCCCGGGACATCACCCCCACCACTCTTGGACACCACCCTCACCCCTTACCCCCTTGGACACCCCGCTAGACACCCCCGACCCCCTGGACACCCCCACACCCTTGGACACCACTCCCACCCCCTTGGACACCCCCTAGACACCACCACCCCCTTGGACAGCCCCCACCCCTCTGGACAGCCCCCACCCCCTGGACAGCCCCCACCCCTCTAGATATCTCCCCACCCCCTTGGACAACCCACCCCTCCTAATAACCCTAGAACTCATCGATTAATATTAATCCATCAATTTAAAAATGACCAAACATCCCTAATAATAGAAGGAATGAAGGATAAGAAGTAGTGGACGAATAAGGAAAAATGAAACAAAGAATAAAATAAGAAGAACATGTAACAAGCAACTTATTTAAGGAAATTACATTGAATAAAATAAAACCATGGGGCCTCCAATAGTTGATAGAAAATTGGAGAAAATAGAGTAAACCTAAGAATCAAATCAAATTTAAAATAAAACATGGACACCACCACCCCCTTGAACAGTCCCCCACCCCTAGACAACCCCCGCTTGGACACCCCCTAGACACCCCCCTTGGATAGACCCCACCCCTCTGGGCAGTCCCCACCCCCTGGATAGCCCCCCACACCTCTAGACAACCCCCATCCCTTGGACACCCCCACCCCTCCTGGACACCACCCCAACCTCCTACCCCCTTGAACACCCCCTGGACACCCCCAACCCTTTAGACATCCCCCCGTACAACCCTCCAAACCCTCTGGACAGGCCCACCCCCTTGGACAGCCCCCAACCCTTGGACATCCCCCCACACCCTTCGACACCCACACCCCCTTAGACCCCCTCCCCCCGCACACACCCCTGGACTTCCCCCCCCCACAACCACGGACACCCTGGACACCCCCAACCCTCTGGAAAGCCACCCGAACCCTCTGGACACCACCCTTACCCCCTTGGAGACCCCCTGGATACCACCAGCCCCTTGTACAACACCCCCACCCCTCTGGACAACCCCCACACCTCTAGAGATCCCCCACCCCCTGGACAACCCCCACACCTCCAGACAGCCCCCACACCCTTGGACACCCCACCCCTCCTGGACACCACCCCCACCCCCTGGACACCCCCAACCCTCTGGAAAACACCCCAAACCCTCTGGACAGGCCCCCACCCCCGTGGACATCCCCCACCCTCAGGAACCCTGCCCACACACACACCCCTAGACTACCCCTAAAACCCTTTGGACAGCCCCCAGAACCCTCTAGATAGCCCCCACCCCCCTTGGACAACCCCCACACCAATTTGGATACCACCCACCCCTTTTGACATCCCACACACCCTCTTGGACACCTTCAACCCCCTTGAACATCCCCCTCACCACCATGGACTCCACCCCCACCCCCTTTGACACCCCTTGGACACCCCCACCCAACTGGACAGCCCACCCAAACCCCCTAGAAACCCCCACCCACTTGCACAACCCCCACCCCCTTGGAAACCCCCTTTACGCGCACACACACATGATAGAACAAAAAAAAATCGCAAAATTGAATGATATCACTTCCATAGGCTTATTTTACTAGAATTTTTTTTAGCATGGTATATATGAACTCTATGAAACTAACCATGATAGAAAGACCAAAGAAAATATCATCTCACCAAATTCGTTTAGGGCATTGCGGAAATAAAAACTAAAAAGGAGTCGTGTGAGGCTTACTTGAGTGTTTTGTGTCAACATGATAGATCTGATAATAACAAATATGAATAATGATGTTGGAAAAATGAGGTTGGAGGGTACGACTTTGACAGATCGATTATAGGTTTTTCACATGAGAGAGACGAGTCGCAGGTTGCTCTATCGAAGAAAAACAGAATGAATGAATACGGGGTGAGATAAATCATTTAAAATATTTACGACATTGGTTATTTAATAACTATCATGATAAAATATTTTTTTTATGTTTATAACGTCGTTTATTTTATAACTGATGTAGAAAACATTTTATTAGGTCGGTTATTTTATAACCGATGTGATATATGTCACTTGATACGGACATGATAAATTGCTGAGATTGGATTTATCACATCAGTTTTTTTATAACCGACGTGGTAAAGCACCGAGCTTTCCTTTATCACATCGGTTATAAAATAACCACCATGATAAAGCACCTATCTTTCCTTTATCACATCAGTTATTTTATAATCCAGGTGATAAAGCACACAAGATTCGATTTTCAGGTCGGTTATACAATAACCAACGTAAAAAAGCTAATCTTCGTATATTTTACGTCGGTTATTTTAAAACATATGTAAAATATGGATCCTAACCGATATATCATGTTGGTTATAAAATAACTAATGTGATATATCGATCATTAATTCTTTGCACATCGGTTATATAAAACCGACGAGAAAAATGCCGACATGTTAAACATTTTTTCCACTAGTGTATCCATGATGGGAGTGATGAAATAATTTATTTTGTTTCAAATTCTACAAATTAAGTAACACATAATTATTTCTCTAGAAAATTATGCTATAGAACTTTATAATAAGTTCATCTTGGAGAATTAAAAACTAGTTTCCACACTTATATTAATGGGAACCAAGTTATGTAAAGATGAAGAATGTAAGGAAGTTGACCAATAATAATCTAGAAAGATAATTGGAAGTTTGTAGAATTTGACTACCTCAAGACCCAATGGTATTTATGTTGTTACCTTATGTTATTTATTTTAGAGTAATCCTAATGAATCATATTTAATTTCTAGAAAAATATTTCTCAGATACATTAATGGCACAACAAATTTTAGAATCAGTTATCACAACTCAGAAATCATTTATTTGTTTGGGTATCCATATACTTATTGGGGAGGAAAAGTTGATGATAGAAGATCCACATATGGTTAAGAATTCATTCTAGTAAAGAGTTGTATAAGTAGAAATTCAATGAAATAGAATTCATAAACTCTCCATATGGATGAAGATGAGTATGTTACTGCTACGAAAGACACTACCCAACTTATGTGGCTGAAAACTCAATTAGATGACATACATGTTGAAGTGAAGTTACCCTTACTCTTGGGTTGTGATAATCAATGTAAAATAAATCTCACCAGGAATATAGTTCATTATTTTCATTCAAAACATATTGATATCAAAAATCATTTAATCAAAGAACATGTGGAGAATACTGAATTGAAGTTGGAGTATGTTCTTACATTAGAAAAAGTTGCTAATATTTTCAAAAAAACCATTACCAAAGGGATACTTTTCAAAATTGATGTTGAACATGGGAAACCAACCTCTTTCTCATCATGGTTGACGTATATGTTTTCCTGCTCTCTCATATTACATCTGGATAGTGTTTTCAATGTGGATAATTGTTTCATAAATCTATCCATCAAAGCAAGTAAATAGGGGGATTTGTGGGTAATCTATGAATCTAGAATTTTATATATGGGTGAAATATTCTAAGTATTTTTTGGAGTGGTTGTAAGAAATAAAAGTTTTGTATTCTAGGGAAATTGAAGAAGTGGAGAAAGGTGAGGAAGAAAGTTGTGATGAAAAGTTAAAGAGTTTTCATGATCACTAATTTTGGATAGCATGGTTTTGGTGTCATTGATTCTTCTTTCTTACAATTAGTTATCTCACATAGGATTAGAATTTTTTATTTGTAATCTATTTCTTAAGGATTAAAAATTTAGTTCTTTATGAATCTTGGTTGACAAAAAAATCAAACGGGGGATATTTTTTTGGAAAAAGTTAGCTGGAGAAGGTTTCCAAAAGTTGAAGATTTTTTTTTATCAAAGTTATTGTCTTTTGTTGTCGAAGAAGTTTATGAAGAAAGGAAAAATCACATCACTTTTTAGTTGGTGAATTTTAGATTTACCATTGTTTTCAAAAAAATCATACACACAATGCTTGAAAAAGTCGACCATATTGAGGAAGTATCATATGAGAAGTAAATGGTCCTCAGATTCACACTTAATCAAGTATGAAGGATTGATCATAATTTTAGAGAATCAGAGTTTTCATGACTATAATAAAATTAGTGTGAAAATGATTTTTAAATCTTGGAGTTCTCATAAATTAAAATTATTCTGAAAAGATATGATGAAATATTGATGAAATAAATGAGTGAAAGAGATTCTTATAATCTTATTCAAGTTAATTGGATATGTATGCAATGAAAAAAAGGAAATGAAGATTTTATTTATTATGATCGTATTCATGTAAATCATTTTTAGGCTAAGGTTGAATGGAACGAAGTGACTGGGAAGTTAAAAAACATTCCAATGTTAGACTAATGATAATAAATATTTTCTAACATGTATTCAAAATCATGAAGGAAGCCATGATACAAGAAAAAGTTTCTAATTTAAGGAAGTTTCTGATGTTGAAGCTACTAACACCTACCCATCATATTTGGCTTACCATCATATTTAGGTGATATTTTTTTCAACAAGACCGATGATAAAGCAATTGAGTTAAATCCATTTAAAAATGTAATAATAGCGATCAATCAACAATATATTCAATCATTTAAGATTTATGAATGTGTTATAAAAGTCAGAGTTTGAATATTAATGTTTGGGGAGATCTGTGAAATATATGAGAAATCAAAGGTACTGGTTTCCAGTCAGACCAAAAACTAAAATATAGACATCTCCAGAGATTGAAGATGATGAGTATTGTATTTAGAAGAGAAAATAATAACTCTAATGTTATTTTAAATTATTTTATCAATTGGGTAAAAGTAAATGATATTGGTGTTGATACTAATTCATCTTGCTGATTGTAATGAAAAAATCAGCATGGGAGTTGAAATAAGATTTGTGTTTGTGAATAAATTCATAAGATAGATGAAGGAGGTAGAAGTGTTTTTAAGGGGTAGTTTGAAATTTGAAGCAGTTTCTTTTATATTTAAATTGATGTGGATGAATATACTGAAGAAATATTATTGGAAATTGAGAAGAAGAATTAGAATAGAATTTTTTAAGAAGATGAAAGCTGCATATTTCATCATATATATAATTGGTTTAGATAATAATAATTATGAAATCAGATTGATAAAATCAGAAAGGGAAATTTGATCTAGATTGGTGTCACTAAAGGAATCATGAAGAAAATTTGAAGGTGGAAGATGATTAAAGAAGAATAAAAAATCATTGACATAGTCATAAATGCACCTTAAATTCAAGGGAAATCATGATTTTGGAAAATTTTATTGAGAGGGAAAGTTTTAGGGATTCCTACCAAAACCACTCATGGGTCACCTATAAAAGGAAATAATTACACCCTAATTGTCTAATAAATTATGATTGGAGTAGTATTTATAGAGAAGAGAGAGAATCTCCGAAGTTTAAGGGAGAGAATGATGTTTATGTATTATACATTTTTTGAAGAAGTTTTGATGGAATGAATTGGAAGGAGAAGAGACAAGATTACAACATTTTATCAGCTGATCATTGTATTTAGCTTTTTAGCGTATTCTTATTGATATCATATTCAGCTAATCATTGTATCGAGATGGATAATTGGATAAGGATTTTCATATTAGGATTTCTGAATTGAGAAATGAGGAATTATGAATTGTCTCAATTGTATTCAGACATAGTTATATTAATTCTACTTGGAAATCATATTTGAAGACTAGGTTAGGAGAATCCGACTGGACTATCAGACTGAGTAGTATATAAAAGTCCTTTGTTGTTCCTACCAGCTTCTGGGTAAGAAATTGAAGAATTATTTTCCAAAGAATACATTGGAGGAAGTTGAAAAAGAATCACATATAACATTTATGGTCACACAAACAATGTATTACATCATTTGTGGTAGAAAGAGAACATGCACTATTGGATTGATTACATAGTTCTACATAAGAGTAAGGGAATATCCAACTCATTGTATTCCACATAAAAGGGATTGTTTTCTGGTGGACTGTGTGGAATTGGATAATTTCCAAACCATACCAAGTATGTAGAAATTATTATTGAATAATAAATCTTTTAAATACTTATGTTTATGAGGATGTGGGTTTTATTTGTTTTTAATAGGGAAATAAATATTTAACAGGAAGAAAATGATGTTTCATAAGTAATAGAATATAAAATAAAAAGTTATCATTGATTTAAACCTCCTCCTATAAGTGATAGAATCATATTATATCTAATTACATGAACCATGGGGAAATATAATTAAGCCCCACCCATCACATCCATCACATAACAAATCTCTGTTTTATATTTTTCACGAATGAACAATATAAGTATACTTAGAATAAATAACTAAAGTGGATTATCTTACACGATTTTTATATATAGGTTAAAAGATTATATGATCATGAAAATAGATTTTCATAATAAGTGTGTTAATAAGGATAAATAGGTGAATAACCTTATATGAAGTATCTAGAGATTCACAATGTTCATATTAGGACCTTAGTAAAGTGAAGAATATGGATTTATAGTTATTATGAACATTATATAAATTATGATTTTAATGAGTTTTGGAATTAGAAATAATTTATTTGAAATGGAAAGTGACCAAATAAATTATGAAAAAATTCCTCTGTTAATATAATAAAATCCAATAATATGGTTAGTAAAGAGAATATGAATTTTTTGAAGGATATTACTAAGAGTGTCTAGAATGGTGTGTAGAGTTAGGCCCACTAATAATGCATCGAGTGAAGATAAATTTAATATTAGATCAATATTTTTATCGTAATTAATATTATATGCATATTTTCCATATCCATATTAACTTTATAATATCCAGAAAGGTATGTAATCGATAAAAACCACACACTCTATACTACACCAAAAATTTAGGATGGTTTTACCACCGTGAGAATGTATAAGAATTATAATATCTTATTAATGTAATTCAATGAGAAGGAATGGTGTAATAAAATTTATAATATAATAATGAATTTATAGAAATGATACATAATAACATTTCAAATTTAAATTAATAGGGATTGGAAATAATAACACAATTAAGGAAAAAAGTGGCTAGGGACACATACCATTAAATATAACTTCTTAAATCTTGAGATGAGAACATTAGATCCTTTAAAACTCCCTAGAGGGACCGTTTAGATATAAAATGGGGTAAAATTCATGTTCAATAGTTTTGGAGTGAAGAGGAAATGGATAATGGGTGGGAATTTATGGCAAATGTGGGATTATTTTTTATTAATATCTAAACTTAGACCTTGGAAATGTAGGTTGTGGAAAATGAAAAACTATTGGATTACCTAGTGTTTTAGAACAATTTTTTGGATATTTAAGGCATGGTTGTTGACATATTGTATTTTGATAATCGAACTCCATTATTTTATAATAATTTTTCCATGGGTGTATAATTTTACCACAAAATACTGATTTTTAAATTTTAATTTTATTTTTAGTTTTTGGAAAGTAATTTTTGTGTTTGGGAAATAATTTTAATTCATTAAAAAACATTATATTGATAAAATAAGTTATTTTTTCATTGATTTTTTAATATTTATTGTTGCACCATTTATACATCATAATTATTTCATAATACATATCAAATATGATAACTGTATTTTACTATTTTAATTTTTTTTATTATCTAAGAATATTATAAAAAATTCACTATTGGGTAAATTATATGTATTCGTTTCAAACATAATTTTATTTTTTTGAAAAGAAATTTTTTTAAAAATATTTTATTTTATTTTAAAATCACGTGTTAGGGGCCAATTTTTTTTATAATTATTTACTTCTGTAGTATCTTAGTGTAATTCAAATGAGTATAATTAAATTACTATTAATTTATTAATATATATTTGTTAAATTATTATTTATATAAATTAAAAATGGTTTTATTCATTTTACTGGATACTTTCATGAATAACTGTTTCATTACTACCACAACAATCATATTTCCAATAGTCAAATTCCAACGGTCAAATCCCAAAGTCAGATTCCAATGGCCAGATTCCAATAGTCATATTACAATATTAATATTACCTATTATATAAAAATACTCACACACTTCATTATGGCATCATAAGATCGTACATGTCATTCCCTTATCCACCATATCTATTTCTATGTTTATTATTTTATTCATTATAATAATTTTCCTCATATACTTCTTATTCATTTTTGAGTATGATCCCCTTGAGTAAAAGTTTATAGTGTTGAGCCATATTTATAATTATTTTATGGAAGAAAATTTAACAATTATTATATATTAAATATCATAGTTTTATATTGTATTAATCTATGTTGAAATGTATTACACTGTAATAAAACATGATTATTCGTCACTAGAATTTTTCAGGTATTATATCCCCACACTAAAAATTTATTCCTCAAAATTGAAAATCACTCCACTAATATATGATGATAATAATTTATTATTTCTTCCTCTGGATTCCATGTTGCATCATCTAAAAAATTATTCCAATAAATAAATGTCACTAGATAATTTGTTCTATTATGTAAAAAACACTCTCTCATATAAGGAATATGAATCTAATATGCATTCCATGAGAATTAAGATTTCAAGTGATATTTATCCACCTTCAAAACATAGAAAGAGTCCAGCATATACATCCTTATGAGTGATATACGGAAGATTTCATGCATTTGATATATGTTTTGTGAAATGGCCATAAGATATTCTATAATTACCACCCTCTTTAATATTTTATATATCCCAATATACTTTTGTATTAGATTCTATTTATTTCCAATTCTAATAAACTCTTTTAATTGAGATATCATAGAGAATGAATGGTCTCAAACATAGAATTTAAGTTTTTTTCCTCAGTTATAATCATAAATTTTATATATACATTGGGATACCTTGATGTGTACCTAGAGAGATCTTAACTTTTATAACATATATTCTTCAAGTTCTGGACCCAACAACTTCCTTTATCTTTGTTCATCCCAACATGTTAGATTTTTGAATCTCTTTTTATACAAAGATTCATATGGTACCATTTTAATGGAGGAGTTGCAAATTTTTTTATAAGAAAACTCCAAAAGTGATAAATAATAATCCCAAAATCTTTTAAGTCATGGTATAATGACCTTATAAAATCCTCAAATGTTTGGATAGTCATTCTAGATTACCTATCTATTTGAGGGTGATATGTTGTGCTAAGATTAAGATCTGTATTGAATGCCTTCAGAAGACTCCTCTAATATTTTTATGTTAACCTTGAGTCATGATCAGAGATTGTAAATGAGTTTATTCTATGAAGTCTCACAAAAAACATTTATATGTAGATTATTAATATTGTTGATTGGGAAATATTCTAAAAATTCACGTAAATGAGTAAACTTTGTAAGACGATATGCAATTCCCCATATTTCATTGTAAGCCTTGGATGTATTTAAAATAATAGTGAAAAATTTAATATTTATATTACCCCACATCCACTATATTATAGGTAAATGTTGTATAATACCCTTGGAATGTTTAATTTTAGATTTCAAAATTTGTTATACTAAACATCTTATAGTATAATCCACAATATATCACTTTATATTTTCACACTAGAAATGTTCTTGAACATTACTATACATCTTATTATTATTACACGATATATATAGAAATTTGAATATTTATATTTATCAAAATAATCATTCCTTTTAATTAGAATTGATGGAAAATATAACCACTTTTCCAACCATAAAACTTCATAATCACTACTATTAAAATATGGTTATTTCCTTATTTTCACATCCAAATTATTCTTTAATAAGGACTTATTATCATGTTAGACATCCTTAATCATTACTAATAAATATGGTTGGGTAATTACATATAATAATAATGATGCTTCCATATATATCATAATACCCATGTATATCCTTACAAAATCCTTGAGAATTGAATTATTCACCACCCTAATCATGGATAAGATACCATGGAATATTCTACTCAATACATTTACTACCTTGGTTTATTTCATAGGGTGACATTGTACAACATAATCACAATCCTTGATTATCACTAACCATATAAATTTTCTCATGTTAAAGTATTTTTGAGTAAATATGTATTTGAAAATCTTATGATCGATGGATATATCGTATTGGTCTCAATAGATGTAATGCATCCATATATTTATAGAAACAATCATCACCACCAACTCCAGATCAGGTGTGTGGTAATTCAACCAATGGGGATTCGACTATAAAGAAGCATAATAAAACCCCCAAGACATTTCCTTGTTGAATCACTTTAAATTATAGTCTTTATTTACTTGATAGAATATTCATTACATGATAATATACCAGTTTACTCTTCAATTCCTCAAAACTATCTTCATATTCTTTTTATATGTGAATTTAACCCCTTACATGTTAACTTTGTTAATGGATTAGCTAATCGATCATTGTTTTAAAAAAACACTAATAGTACCCTGATATGACGAGAAATCTATGTATTTTAGTTTGGTCAGTAGGTATTATCTATTACAAGAACACATTTTTTAATGGTCTAATAGATATACCATCATTTGACATGATATGTACAAGAAAGGAAACTTTTTGGTGCCAAAATTCACATTTACTGAATTTCCCATATATCATTTTTTTCTCAAAAACCTCAAACCCAAATCACAAATGAGTATCATGATCCTAATGAATATTTGAGTATATAAGAATATAATCAATAAATACCATAAATTTTTTATCAAGATAGTCCTTGAATAATCTATTCATAAACTATATAAATATAGAAGGTGCATTGGTTAACCCAAAATCCATTACCTTGATTTCATAATGACCATACCTCTTATGAAATTCAATATTTTACAATATCATCATTCTTCACCCTTAACAGATAATAACCACAAAAAATAACAATTTTTAAGAAGTATTGTGACCATTGAATCTAACCAAATAGGTCATAAGTAGAAGGAAATAGATACTTTTTCATTATACAACTTCCATTAATTTCATTATAATGAATGGATAACCTCATTGATTTATCCTTTTTATTCACAAATAAAATGGGTGATCCCCATGGTGAAACACGTGGATGAAAGAAACCATTATCACATGAGTCATTTAATTTCATCTATAATTAAACCAAATCTAATGGTTCTAATAATAGAATATTGGGTGGTTTATGTATTAGTTTTTCATGAGGGATAATATAAATAGAGAATTAAACTTCCATATTAGGTGGAAATCCATCTAATTAATTAAGTAATTCATAAATAAAATACTACACAACTTGATCATATTCTATTATTAGAACCTCATTACCCAATATAGATTAGATTCCCTCTATATATTCCCTAAGTATTTCATTAATTCAAGTTAACAGGGTGTAGTTATAGATATGTTTTAGGTAATGAAACATACCCTATAAAAAAATCAATTCCATAGTTTCCTCCCTAATTCTAACTTCCTTATCCATAAAATAGATTCTTACTCTATAGTTTTAGAGCCAATAAATCACCAATATTGTATCAAAACCCATAATTATTGTGATGATTATTTTCAAAACTAGAAAATACCCATGAATTCTAATTTTAATTTCTGAATATATATTCATTTAGATCAATGTACCACTCCGTGTTATAAGAAATAAATATTTCCTTAATGAATAATGGGGTGATTGAATATTCTTAGAAAACATGAATGAAATAAATGAGTTCATTTATCCTGAATAAAATAATGTATAATCTAAATTTGATTATCTAAATAATGTAACTTGTATCACATCATTTTGATCTTTAAATTCATCTATTGTTATTAAAAAATATAAGCTTTAATCTATAGACTTCTCCAAGAAAATATTCCCTTGGTGCATTGGGAATTGTTTAGACTGATTCCCCATATCCATAAAGTTGATGCATTGCAAGTTGATTGATTCTCTCTTTAATTTGTACTCATTATCATGATAACCTATGTTTCCACATTTAAATAATACACTTAACTAATTTAAGAAGTTCCCTAGGTGTTTCTTCCCACATTTATTATATATAGGAAACTGCAATCTTCCATTGTATTCTTTTATTGTTCTTATTCACACATGAAGATATATTATCCTCTTCTTCTCAAGTTTTACTTTATAAATGAATGATTCTGAAGACTTTTTCTTCATCTTGATAACACATGTTGAAATTTCATTATATAATTTAATGGTTTGAAAGACCAAATATCTTTGAATATTTTTCATCAAACCATCATAGAAATTATCAATCTTACTTTTGATATTGTGTATATAATCCATGAAATACATCGCTAATATTATGAAACTGGCCTTATACTTATACAATATTTTTATTCCTTTTTTCATAATTTTTATAATTTCTTTTCCACCTTAGCACGTTTTCCTGAGAAAAAATATTTTTCCAGAAAAACTACATTAAATGTGTTCTACACCATGTATTATATTTCATTTGCATTATTAGTATTTTAAATCAAGGTCCACCATTGGTCGACGTCTCCTATTAAATGATATAAAACCATGAAAACATATTTCCTTATCAATACACACAAATTCCAAAAATATATTTTCATAGAATATATTTTATTGGTATGCCACCATGGGATTAGTGGACCCACTTAAAATTGGATGGGTTTGACTTATAAAATGATCTAAATAGATTGATCCGTATTGAGGGGAAACATGTTTTTCTATAAGAGATAGGCTATTTTTAAAAACCTTAGTCAATTACCCTTAGATAATAATGGTTTGTCCATCACCAACATTAACTCCATTATCATGATTATTTATAAAATCCCTATATTTTCCTTGATAGTTAGATTGGTTTCACAAAGGAATCTCTTGCTCAGATTATCTCCTTACAGTGATTCCACAGTAGAAATGGCCATGTATCTGGTCCACCCTCAACACTCCCCTAACTTCTTTAGGTGCTTGGAAACTGCCCTTTCTCCCTTACCTTAACCCATATTTCCTCCTGGGGTTCCCATCTATCTCGATTTTCCCGATGGTTCCAAATCTACATAATGGATCACCTAAACATTATCTATTGACTTAAAAGTTATTATATGCTTAGGGAATACCTAATCAGACCTCGTTGGCTCATTTCAGATAGCATCAGCCTCCAGTGTATATTTTTGACTAGTTCTTCTTCAGGTCATGGTGCTAGTAGGATAGAGTGACCCTGGGGATTCTAGACAAACGACATATCATGGACCAATTTTCTTCAGTTGATGACTTGATTCGTGCTTGGTAGAGAGACCCCCAAACATGAAATGGGTTACAATTATTCTTATTTTGATGGACATATTATGTTCTCATTAAATGTGATACCCCTACTTCGACACTATGGGTAATATTTCCTGAACTCCCACTGCCCTTCAATAAAACATTTATTATTCGTATGCTTGGTAATATTGTAGGTGAATACACATGTTCTAATACTAGAACTATGTATGTCTATCATCAGAAATATCTGCATATTTGTGTTGAGGTGGATGTCTCAGAATTGAGGGTGGAGTGGTTGGGGATCCTAGTTAGGGATGAATTATGCTACAAAGAGGCAGTGATTTTTGAGTCTTGGATAGACTACTACTCATCTTGCAAACATCTATGTCACATGGGTTCTTCCTTCCATCACCCTTATAAAGATCAACATGGGATTCCTGTCTGGATAAATCAACAACAGTTGTGGATAAATATTTTCAGTGTTCCTGCAATGGATCCGCTAGGTAATAAGGATACAATAAATAATGAACCTATATAGAAAGAGGAAAGACCACTGAACCCTAATCCAAATTTTTTGGGCATATTTGATCAGCTGAAATTTATTATGGATGGTAATTCATTAATAGTGAAGGTCATATCTCAACCAGGGGGACTATGGGGTTGTGCACAATAGAATCAGCAGAACCTAACATCATCACATGTAATCCTGCTACATATGTGTAAACTATTTGTGTTAGCAATGGATTAACAAAAGAAGTGGGTATTTAGTAGACTAGATAAAAAGTCCATGAATTTGTTTCAGATCACTTCAGCTATACAAGGGGCTAGGTGAATGAAAGGATCATTCCAATTCCTATTAGGAACATTCCAACTACTAATATTAGTAACCGATTTGAAGGTATTGAAACTGAAGGCTTGAAGTAGGATCAATGTGACTCTAAATGGGATTTGTACCCAACTAAGGAATAAGGATTAAATGGGAGGAGTAAGAATAATAGACTTATAACCATTTTTTAGTTTTCAATAGAGATGAAAATAATGATAGGGGACTTCATAGTCCATGGAGAAATATTGGGAAAAGGGAGATATGGATGTGGGGAGTCACATTGTGAACAAGGGGAAATCTAAGGGTTCTAAGGATTAATATCACCTTCTTAAACCAATGGAAAAAATTTATTCAAAAAATGATAGTTATAAGGCATTATATTGTGAACCCTTTGATAAAGTATAGGGATAGAGGAAGAGTTTGAGTCCTCAAGGTGAAAAATAAATGGATAAATGTAGAGATTCAAAGGATCCTAAGCCGGATGTTGGTATGGTTGATGCTACCTTACAACGGTAGGTATATTTTATTGTTGTAGATGTAATTATCAATGATTTGAACATTTTTTTGGATGAAACCACTTAAGAGGTTTTTAATGTCTTGTATTTGGAGGTAGGTAAGGAGAACGGGATAAAATAAAACACATTTGAACATATTACCCACTCTATGGAAGAAATAGAGGCATAAGTTCTACACATTAAAGCCTCTCATAAGGAATATGACATGATAACCGAGAGATTGAATCTTGTGGATACAAAAAAGAGGCTTTAACTAAAAGAAGATAAATATGGGGGACTATATCCAGACTTGGGAAAAGTTGTCTTATCCTCTTGAAGACCTCCTTAAGGATAATCCTGATACCAAGTACACACCCTTCATTGCAAAATATATAAGGATAATTCTTATAATAATATTAAAATCTCCTTTAAATATTTTTATTGTTTTTGGTGATTAATTATCTCTTCTTGAACTAGTGGGGTTTCCCACTTTTTCCTTAAAAGTGATTCTTAATAAAAAATTTAATTTTTACCTAGTTAGATTGGTTTTTATTTATTCATATAGGAACCATTATCTGTCAATTTTATTTGTCTTAGTTGGTAATTTTATAAACTAATAAATTATAAAATAAGACTTATAGACCATGTTTCCCTAAAATTGGTTCCTATGCATAGAATACCTGTTAAATAAATATTCTAAAATAATCTCTATATTTTTTATAAAGTAGAAGCAATGTTCTCATCCTATGTTGTTCTAAATATAGTTTCAAATGTTTATAATGAAATTTTCTATGATTAAATATATAAATCCATGAACCATATGGTCAATAGTCTTAAAGAGAACAAATAAATAAATATTACATTATATCATGAATAATTACATAATTTTGTTAAAAAACTATATTTCTTTATTTCTATCCATTGGGTCGATCATACAAATTATTCCAGTTAATTTCTTGGGGAAATTGGAAACAAAATTATTGAGTGATCTCAAGTTCTTAGCAAGTGGTACCATACAAATGATGCTACCATGGGATAAGTAATACAATTGGAATATATAAACAATGGACATGATATAACATAATCCAGGAATGTAAAAGTCAATAAATGAGTAAATGATCACATAATGATATAAATGTTATGAATGGATAATTTTGGACATAAAAAACATACCATAAAGTACGTTTTCCAAAACACCACTCAAAAAGGTTAAAAAAACACCCATTACCCTATATTAGTTTTCTCAAGATACCTGCCTATTCACTAAGGGGATAAATAATTATTATACCCACAAATTATATAAAATTATAATGCATTCCATAACATACCATATGGCTGTTGCATAATTTTCAATAATGAACAATAAAAGAATATTTAGAATAACCTCTTAATGAGGCATATATTATAAGTATTTTTAAAGAATAATGCTTTAAACAGTCGTGATAATAGTCTTCCCCAATCAATGAAATAAATTAGGATAACTAGATGAATACCCTTGTAAGGAGAAACTAGTGATTCACAATGTTCAAATAAGTACCCTTATTCAGTGAATAAAATGGATGTGTAGATATCTTATACTTTATAGAAATTAAGATTTTCAATGAGATTTAGAAGTAAGAATAATATATTTAAAATAGTGGGATACCAAAAAATTATTAATTAATTTCTATATAAATATAATCAAATCAATTAATATGGTTATTAAATATAATTTCAATTGTCTAAAGCATATCCACCTAGAGTGTTTAGATAGGTGTGAAACCTTAGGAAAACCGATGGTGCACCAAGTGAAGATTTAGTTGATACTCAACAGGTATTTTTAGGGTGATTACCCAGAGTCACATCTCTACCATAGTTACATCAAAAATATATTATGATATTGGGATTTAATTTATAAGAAACCACACAATATATACGTTCCCCAAATTTTTGATGGTTTTATTATTGTGGTAAATTTTGATCATTATAACGGCTTATAAATGTACCGTAAAGAAAGAAAATGGTGATATATAATTAATAATATAAAAATAAATTTATATAAATAATACATAATAATATTTTAAGTTGAAATTAAAATTAATTTTAAATAATAACACAACTAATGAAAAAGAAGATTTTTGGGACCCTTAACTTGAATGGTGACTTCTTAAATATCGAGATGAGATCTATAAAGACTTTAAAAATACTTAGAGGGACTATAGAGAGATAAAATTAGGGGAAATTTAAGATAAATTTATTTTTAATGGAGAGTATTGAGAGAATGAGAGGGTATTTATATAAAATGAGGTAGGATTGTTTATTAATTTATAAACACAGGCCTAAGAAGTATTGGTTGTAGAAAATGAAAAACCATTCACTTACCCATGGTTTTGGATAATGTTTTTTTGGAAATTTAAGAATATTTTTTTTAAAATATATGAGTTTGTTTAACTAAATTCATTATTTTATATTACTTTTTTCCTTGGGGATATAATTTTTACAAAAAATATTTGTTTTTAAAAATATAATTTCAATTTTTGATATTATAAAATTATTAATAGGTTTGGAAAAACGTTTTATTTCATTAAAATACTTTATATTACTAAAATATGTTATTTTTAATATTAGATTCTCTTATTTTTATTATATATTTATTTTTAAATCATAATAATTTTATAATACATATAGTATATTCTTATAATACTTATTATTTAGAAAAAATAAATCTCTCATGAAATTAAAAATAATTCACTATTCTATATGTTCAAAATATTGATTTAAAATGTATTTAAATTTTTATGAAAATATGTTTCTTTGAATAATAATTTTAATTTTTAAATAAAATTATTATTATATTTCAATATCATGTGTTTGGTGGAATTTTTTTTAAACTCTTTGTTCTAGTAAAAATTATTTTTGTTCTTTTTAATATGTGGGTAATTATATTTATATTCATTGATTAATATAAATTTATTAAATTATTAATTATATTATTATCAAATAGTTTTATTCATTTTACTGGACACTTACATGAGTAACTATTTCATTACTATTACAATTGTATGTTTCCCAATGGTCATACTACAATGGTCAGATCCCAACAGTTAGATTATAATGGTCAAATTTCAATTATAATATTACAAGGGTCATATTAACAATTATATATATGTACTTTATTCTAATATCCTAAGATCATTAATATAATTCCCTTATCCACCAAATCTATTCCTATGTTTATTGTTCTCTTCATAATCACAATGTTCATTGTATACTTGCTATTAATTTTCAAGTATGATCCTTTGAGGTATAATATTATGGCATTTCCCAATATATTTAATTGTTTGATGGTATTAGTTTCATATTTCATTATAAATGAAATTTCCTTTTTTCTGTTGTATTACTCTATGTTGTTATGTATAAATTTTAATAAAACATGATTATAAATTACTATAATTTCTTGAGTATTGTAAAAAATCCTTTTGTTCAGAAAGAATAAAGAAGTAATATCTAATATTTTACTTAGGATAACTATCAAATAAAATATTCTATGACTTGGGGATAATATTATCAAAATCAAATCATTGCAAGAGTACTTATAAAAAAATAATTTATATAAAATAAATTTTAGGTTATTTCTCAGTCCATATTTCTTATAGTGTAATTAAGACTAATTCAAATAGAATAATGCTAATTAGGAATGAAATATCCAACAATGGATAACTCCAGAATGAAATAGGATGTTCATATTGACTCTTCATTAAATGAACCATTTTCAATAGGTCATGATTCTTCCTCTCGGGCACATCATTCAACATTAATCTTCTAGATGTATTAAGTTGCCGAATAATTCCATAATCTCTTATATGATATATAAATTCTTAGATCCAGACATAACCACCATAATTTGATCGAAGAATCTTAATACTTTTTCCCGATTTATTACCTTCCTTGTTCTAAAACTATTTATACTTTCAAAAACATTCATTCTTGTGTCACATGAAAAACACGTAACCATAACCACTAAATTTGTTAACAAATATAAAAACATTACCTAAAATTGCCAGCTGATTGAGTACTTATTGGTCTAAAAACAAAACTATGTATGAGATCTAACAATCCACCAACTATTTCACATATTCTACTAAAATAAACTTTATTTATTTTTATAAATAAAAAATATTCACATGTATCGAATGATTCAAAATATAATTATCCCAAAAATACATATCTATGGATTCTTTTGATCTATTTTTTATTTATATGTTTGATTTTCCTAAATTTACCCTATGGGAAAAAGAATTTTCTTTTATCATAGTATGGGTTGTCAATTCCTCATAGACCTAAGAAGTGATCTATGAAATAAGAATTTGTTATTAAGGGTTTTTTTCTATGAATAGGATAACTATTTGGGGTGATTGTTATTTAAAGAGAAAAACACCCAATGATTCGAATTAAAATAACTGGAGATGGGTCAATACTTGGTTGTGGATATGAAAATATAAGATGAATGTTTTCTTATAAAGTTTTAGCTCATTAATTTAAGAATTATCTATTCAATGATATGAAAAACACATTATAAATAACTAATTTAGTCTCTATAACGTTACATGTCTAAACAAATAGTCACTTGGTGGATCACATTCATTATAACTCGAAGGTATTTCATCCAACTATCAGTCAATATATATAGTTTTAAATTCTTAAAAAACAAATAAGAAAAAAAGTCCTTGAATGGAACTTCAAAATTAAATAGCTAATAATATGTTTAATTCACATAAAATAAAATATAATTAATCCCATTAAACTCCCTAAAATATACCAATAATAGGGATATCACTCCATTGATATAAACCCCTCAATGGAATGTGGAATTTGATACATAAAAGTATGATAGTAGAGGAATGCATATATAAAAAAACATTCACTTACATTTTTTTGTGAATATATTGATACCATGAATTAAAAAATATTATAGTGATAAATATTATAAGGGAAGAATAAAATTATAAGTAATATTATTTATTTAAAAAACTAGAGAAAATTGAGTAACTTATATGAGAGAAAAATATTACAAAAAAAATTCAACATAACATTATAAATAAAGACAAGAAACCAAAATATCATATTTCCTCCCCCAAATCCACCTTATATATAAATTTTGGGGTGTTAGTTCAAGAAAATGAATTTTAAATTATTTAAAATTTATATGTTAGGTGAAGAGTAGGAGGAAAATGTGTATAGAATTGATTTTCCATCGTTCCCAAGGTTCCATACATGATTTTCTCTCTCACCATTGGGGATCAAGAAAGTCCTTAATGTTGATTAAATTAGGATGGGTCATATAAGATAAAAATGTGGGTTAATATTTATTATAAAATAAGGTTATATTTTTCAAAATTGGGTATCCCACATTTAGGTTATTCCTAAAACTATGGCATGAATTTTTCGGTCATAAAATCTGGCCTAGGATTTAATCATTAACTTAGATAACACAAATCAACTTCAAAAATATGAAATATATTTGGTAAAGGTTGAATTAAAAATTAATTATGAATTAATATAAATTAAGGTAAAATATCACCTTTGTTGTAAGAAAATTGTGGGCTCTACATCTAATTTATTACCCAAGTGACTAATTTTATTTACCTTGAAAAATTATAGAATCAAGGGAAAAAAATGAAAAACATCCTTTATAAATTTGATATATCTAAATATGGGAAATATTTCCAAACAAATGGATTAAGTTGTACTTGAATTTAAAAATTTAAATCATGAATAGGGTTTTTATTAAAATGTGTTTTAAAATAGGTCAAAAATTAGTCAATTTTAAACAAGAATTACAAGAATGATGAGAAATGAAGATCACATTATAAAATGCATTAAACTTAGAAATACATAATAATGAAACATAAGTAAAATATTAAAAATTTGATAAAAATTATCCACTTTCAGTGTCTAATCATACTTCAAAATTTTAGCTTTTATAGTCCCTAGAAAATTACTAATTAAAAAAATGTTACTATTAAATTTCTCTCTCCAGGAATATTTTAATAAAAAAAATTTCCTGAATGAAATCACATAAACAAATTATAAATACCTTCAAAATTTATTAAATCAAAATAAATACAGAATCACATCCTAGACCCGTTTATATTACATTATTTAAATTTTACAACTACCTTTCATATGAATCCAATTAATCATAAAGATGTAGTGTACGTCATAAAAAACACAGGGGTTCATTTATTATTATTTTAGGGGAAAAGATAAAATAACTCGGTGGAAATAATATTTAATCATTAAGATGATTATCTATTTTTAATCTTTTAAAACCACGATAGATATGAAAAGACAAAATCTTGTTAAGGAAACTATAGAGTCATTATCCACAAGTTATAAATTCCATGCATTATTTTAATTCAATTATTTATAATAGAGTCGAAAATGATAAATATTGTCAATAAAAATATGGATTCACAATACCCAATTTTTGAACAACACAAATTAGTTAAATATATATCTCTATGCAGTCATTTGTTTCTTATTGTTTGATTTTTTGGATAGTTAATATAAACTCAAAGAGGTTATAAACCCTATGATATGAATAATATACGCTAACAACTCAAATTAGAACAAAAAATGAAAATGTATTGTAAAATTTTTAATTAAGTGGATAAAAAATTAGATAATGAAAAATCAAATTGGAAACCATGATTACCAAAATTGATACTCATGACTTAACCTTGTAAAAAGATCTAAATAAAGGCCTGAAAAATTATTTTACCTTCTATTTTCATGTTTCAAAATTTACATTATCACTTGAAAGGTTAAAGAAATTAAATTTTACATAAAATTCCCTTTTATTTAAATATATCTTATTTTTACCCCCTTGACTTTGAATAATATTTTCCTTGGTATTGGATGAAAAGTGAAGAATGAGTTCAAAATTGGGAAGAAAGTGGAGGAGATAAATTGTTGAATAAAATATTGGAATAAAATCACATAGTTTAGAGATAAAGACTTAATATCCCGAAATTGATTATTCTTTATCCACGTCACATGTATACATCTTTTGGTTGATTTAAGATTGATTTTAAGCTCTAGAAAACATGTTGTTCAATTACAAATCATATTTCATCATCCTCATATAAATATCAATAGAAAAATAATTAGATGACCCTAAATACCCTAACTGGTTACCTTTAATAAAAACTATCAAAAATGAAATGAGGTATTAAAAACACACTATATTTTTTTTTCATTTTTTTATATTTAATAAAAACCAAAACCAAAACCAAAAATAAAAATAAAATATAAAAAAGATAAAAAGAAGTCATGTTTCCTCCCATAAAGCACTAAGTTTAATGTCTTCAGCTCTTGATGGACCCCCAACTTACCCAACATAAAATTTTAATAAATTAAATATTTATTTTTTAAAATGTTCTATTATATTGGGATTGAGTCTCCATTGGGGTTGGTGAGAATGTTAAAACCAAATTCAAGAATTATACTATGTGTACTAGTGAGTGGAATATCCAAAATAGTAGATCCAATGTTTTTTATTATTAATTAATATAATAAGAAGAATTATCTCTTGGTTAGATATGAGAAATAAATAAATGAAAATATAATGGATTAAGTTATTCCCTAATAATGAATTCTTAAACATAGAGTTTTGGACTTTGAGATAAAGTTCAGTTTTATCAAATTCACATGAGTTAGATTGGGAGTTGGAATCTAGTTTGATTGATTCTTTTAGAAATAATGTTTTGACTTCTAAAATTTATAGTTTTATGAATGTAATGGATTAAGACTAAAATATCATGATTTATTCTAAGGTTTCATTGATTAGTGGTCCTAAAAAATCATCAAATGGGATATATTTGTAAGATTCAATCCAAGATGAAAAATTTAGCTCAGGTGAATAAATGAAATTAATATCCTCTTGTCTTAAACATCCATAAATAATTTATTGATGTTTTCCATGTCAATTTTAATCATTCCCAAACTAATTCAACTTATGATACTTTTTATCATCTCTAACAACCCAACGTTTTATCAATGGAAATTCCCTTCTTATAATTATGTCACATAAACTCAAAATAAGAAACACAATACCACATCATGCTTTAATGAACTACTAAATACTATGTGACCTTTATATCTAAGTATTTAAACATAATTTTTACCCATTTATGTTTTTAATATCGAAAATTTGACATACACAATAACGATTACTAATACAACTGGGTTCTTATAGGACAAACTAAATTTTTGGTGAATAATAACTTACCCTTATAAATAGTAATGTTACCATTATCAATAGTAATATAACTATTATGAATAGTAAATCATCCAAGTGAATAGTAATCATACCAATGATAGTATAAATAAAATTTATCCATCTAATAAGTGACAATATTATATAATTATATCATTTTATAAGTAGATAATTTTTTAAAAAATAATTAATAAAGTGTTTGTATTTTTATAAGTATAATTTTTTTTAATTAATTTAAAAGAAATTTTATTTTCACAAAATGTATTAATAAATTAATATCTTGATGTATTATTATTTTAAGATAATCTTAAGATAACTTATGTAATTTTTCAAAGTATTATAAAATCAGTTATAAATTTTAAATTTTGTATTTTCCATGTAAATGATGATTTTAATTAAAGATTAAATTACTAATATTGAGAAATTATTTTCATAAAATGTATTTAATTTTTCAATTATGCTCATTGAAAAATGGATAAGGTGATTTTTTTGAGTTTTTCTAAAATACTTGACCTTTTGTGAATAGTAAAATATGATAATTTACGATAAATGTTAAAAACCTGAATTTTTGAGTCAGGATTGAGTCACGAATGATGTAAGTGACATTGGTTAGAAATCACATGAACTAATTACTATATTTAGTCCCAATAATCATCAATATTTATTATTTGGAGAAAAAATAATAATCTAATGATTAAAATAATAAGAAAACAACCCTCTCATCCACTATAAATACCACCCTCACACCCTCCTCTAATCACACACCTCAAGATTTTATCCTTGCATATATTATATCCAATAATCTTCCCTAGTCCCTCCCTCACGTCCTAGAGATCTTTTAATTATCAAAATACCAATCTGATGTGCCTTGAGAAGGACCTCAAGAGGGGAATTTAAGAGGTAAATCCTATATCTTTTCTTTTAATTTCCTTTTAATTTCAATTTCTTTTATTATTATTTACACACGTCCCACAATCTAAAAGGAATGATAACTATGGTAACTTAAATATAAATAAATTATATCTTGTTAATGGAATTTCCATCATTAAACTCATCAGTCTATTTCTTACATCGTAAAAATGATATCATCGCCCGTAATGTGTCAATTTACCAACATCATGGGTGATGAACTTTAAGTTTCCTTAAACATATTTAAGGATGTTAATAATAAAATTAAATGGTTCAAAATAGATTTTAATTTTCTTATTATAACCCTTTTTATGTTTTGTAAATAACTTATACTCATAATACTAAATGATAAAACAAAACAAGTTTGTAGTGTTCGAAAAACCTCCAAAATTAACCTAAAACGATCATCATTAACATTTATCTAATGAATCATCCTCATGGTATATAAAAAAATACATTTTAAGACAGTTTAAATTTTATAATTTCATTAATAACAAATGATAACAATTCTGGATATTAATCCTCATTATAAACGATCTTCCATTCATGAATACAATGTGAAATGATCATGGAAATCATGAAAATGAAAGATTCCAAGCGATGAAATTAAACTCTATAACTCATCAAAAGTACCATTAAAGAACAAAAAAAACCCATAATGAATCATATTAATGTATACAATTTTCTTTAATTGTTAATTAATGAATCTAATGTGATTATATATATGATATTAACATGAAAGAATCTTTTAGACAAAAGGTAAGGGGAAGTCTTGAACCCAACACTCTTTCTTTAGGGTTTCACTCTTTTACCACATTTTTAATATGTTTATTCCTTAAAACTAATTTCTTCATCGTTATCTTATCTTATCTGGTATATTCATGTTTTCTACTAGAGTTTATGAAAAAAACATTGTTTTACAAAAGAACTCTTATTTCAAAACACACCTTTTACTTCTATGTCAAGGTTGATGATTCTTATATCAAGTATGGTATTCCCCCTTTCATTTAGAAACCAAAAATTTATGAATATATTTTTATGAGATCAAAACCATTCCTTTCCATGGGTTATTTACATTCATGATTGATATATGATATAAGTGGAATGGATGATAATGTAAATGTTATGATGTGATGTGTGTGCTCAGAATTATACAACACAATGTAAATGTTATGATGTGATAGTTGTGTCTAGAACTATATAGTTCCCCAATTCAATGGGAAATGTGAATAACCTAATGTTTAAAGTGAAATATGTGTGAACATGATGCTATCTTTGTTCAAAACTATGTGTGGTGGTTTACCAATAAGGAATGATGTTTAATTTTTATTCATTTTTGTATTCTAAGTATTATTTTAAGGTTTACTATCATGATTAAGATCCTATGACTATGTTATGGTGATACTGATTATGCTCATCCCATGTTAATCCTTTTCATTTTCAAATCTATCCTCTTACTATGATTTCATCTCACCCCTTTTTTATGTATATCTTTAGGTGAATACTTGCAATAAGGAGAAATCAAGGGCTAATAAAAAGATGGATAAGAAGGAATTAAATAAATGTTTATGTTTATGTTGTAAAAATTATGTATGGTCCTAGTTTTCCCATGATACTAAACCTTTTTATCCTATTCATGTAATGATTTTATATTTTTTAACTTTTAAATTATGTAATAGTAATTTATGAAAATGCAGGGTTACTATAGTTGGTATCCGAGGATGGTTTAGTTAATTTGGGAATTACGATTAGCAAAACGTAGTGAAAAACTTTAGTATGAGACTATGTATAAGTATGAACCCATGAGGCATTTTTAAACATAAGTATCCCACAATATATGACTTTAGAATTAATTTCACAAAAGAAAAAATTATATATTCAAGACTTGCTGACTTATGTTTTGTTATAACCTTTTCTATTTTAGAAACTATTGGAAACTAGGAGAAACCAAGCCAACAACCCATGCAAGGGATAGTGCAATGATTGTTCGAATGACATCCCAAATTATTTGGGAGGTGGAGGTCAAAATTTCATGGAGATTCTTACCCAGCTATCTCAGTTTATGAATAATAACCTAAATTATGTGGAATTCCCTCCTTCACCAATGAGGGAGCAACATTATATCAAGTGTTTTATGCACCAAAAATCACCAACAGTTAGTGGACATTCTGATCCACTAGTCGTAGAATAGTGGGCCAACTCGATGGAGAAGATATTTTCTGTGATTCATTGTTCTAAGATGAAGAATATGGATCTTGATGTTTATCCTAAAGATAGAGAGGCCTATCAATGGTGTGATTTGATTAAGAACACCACACATAGGGAAGAAATTGAAGATATGGAGTGGAAATACTTTAAGATAATGTTTTTAATATGTATTTCTCTCTAACTCTATGAACTAAGATGGAGAGAGAATTCATTAAGATAGAGAAAAAGGAAAGAGATTCTATCATAGCATATACAAAAATTTCATAGGGATTTCAAGTTACGCTTTAGGATTTGTTATCAGTAATGATAGAAAACTTGATAGATTATTTAGTGGTTTAAAACCACACCTTTGAAAGGATCATTCAATTTCAGACATTGGATGTTATGAATAATTTTAATGTTGTTCTCTAAAATTGGACATTGAGTTGGAAGAATGGTCCCATGGCTATGGTGATAAGAAATTAAAGATGGAGTTTCAAGTTGGAGGATATAATGAAAAAGGTGGAAAGGAAACTTAACCACCCACATGTCAAAAATGTAGCAAGAAGAATCATGTGAACTATCTCAAAGGGATGAGGAAATGATTAAAATTTGGGATAAAACGAAAATAAGATCATGAATCTAAAAAATCATTGAAAATTCTAAACAATATGTTGAAGGAAAGGAGAGCACTAACCATAGTCCAATTCTACAACTGTAGGGAGCAAGGGCACTATGCAAGCCAGTTACCTAAAACTCAAGTACTCAAGGGTAATTAGCATCATCAGCCACAAAAACCAAAGGATTAAGGGAAGGATTATGCCATCACTACTGTGGAAGTGGACCAAGAGAATAATTTTTTACAAGGTAAACATCCTATTCACTGAAGAATGGAATATTTTTTATTTGATTCTACACTAGTGGAAAAAACATTTATCACGTCGGTATTTTTCATGTCGGTTCTATATAACTGATGTGAAATGATTTAATGATATATATATCACATTGGTTATTTTATAACCGACATGATATATCAATCCGAAGCCATATTTTACGTTGGTTATAAAATAACCGATGTAAAATATACAAATATTATCTTTTTGACGGCGGTTATTGTATAATCGACGTAAAAATCGAATCTAGCGTGCTTTATCACGTTAGTTATAAAATAACTGACATGATGTAGGAAAGCTCGGTGCTTTATCATGGCGGTTATTATATAACTGATGTGATAAAGGAAATATCGGCGCTTTACCACGTCGTTTATAAAAAAACTGACCTAATAAAGCAAATCTCAGCAATTTATCATGTCAGTATAAAGTGACATATATCACGTCGGTTATAAAATAACTGACGTGATAAAATGTTTTCCACATAAGTTATTAAATAACTGATGTTATAAACATAAAAAATATTTTATCATGATGGTTATTAAATAACCGATGTGATAAATCGTTTAAATGATTTATTGCACCTCGTATTCAGTTATTCTGGTTTCTTCGATCGGGCGACCTGTGACTTTTCTCTCTCGCGCGGAAAACCTAGAATTGATCCATCGAAGTCATACCCTCTAGCCTCATTTCCCAACATAATTCTTCATATTTATTATTATCAGATATATTAGGTCGACTCAGAACACTCAAGTAAGCCTCACACAACTCCTTTTCGGTTTTTTTTCTGCGATGCCCTAAACTAATTTGTTAAGGTGTTATTTTTATTTGGTCTTTCTATCATTGTTAGTTTCATAGTGTTCATCTATACCATGATAAATTATTTTCTGGTAAAATAAACCTATGGAAGTGATATCATGCAAGTTTATGAATTTTTTTGTGAGGTATCATGTGTGTGTGGGCACACATGGGGTTTCAAGGGGGGGGGGGGGGGTTGTGCAAGTGGGTGGGGGTGTCTAGGGGGGTTGGGTGGGCAGTCCAGCTAGGTGAGGGTGTCCAGGGGGTGTCAAAGGGAGTGGGGGTGGTGTCTAGGGGGGGTGAGGAGGATATCCAAGGGTTTTGGGGTGTCTAAGGGGGTGCAGGGGATGTCAAATGGGGTGGGGGTTGTGTCCAGGGGGTGCGGGGGCTATCCAAGGGCGGCAGGGGCTGTCTAGAGGGTTTAGTGGGTTTTCTAGAGAGTTGGGGGGGGGGGGGGTCAGTCTAGGGGTGTGTGTGGGGTGGGGGGTGGGGGTTCCAGGGGGTTGGGGCTATCCATGGGGGTGGGGGCCTGTCCAGAGGGTTTGGGGGGTTGTCTGGGTGGGGGGATGTCCAGAGGGTTAGGGGGTGTCCAAGGGGGTAGGGGGTTGGGGTGGTGTTCAGGAGGGGTGGGGGTGTCCAAGGGGGTAGGGGGCTGTCTAGAGGTGTGGGGGGATGTACAGAGGGGTGGGGGACTGTCCAAGGGGGTGGCGGTGTCCAGGGGGTGTCCAAGGGAGTGAGGGGTGGTGTCCAGAGGGTTCAGGGGGGAGGGGGGGGGGGGGGGCTGTCCAGAGGGTTGGAGGGTGTCCAGGGTGTCTATGATGGTGGTGGTGGTGGGGGGAGGGGAAGTCTAGGGGTGTGTGTGGGCGGGGGGTCCAAGGGGGTGGGGATTTTGAAGGGGGTGGGGGTTGTCCAAGGGGGTGGGGGCCTGTCTAGAGTGTTTGAGGGGTTTTCTGGGGGGGGGGGGCTGTCTAGAGGGTTGGGGGGGGGGGGTGTTAAGGGGGTGTCCAAGGGGTTAGTAGTTGGGGGTGGTGTGAAGGAGGGGTGGGGTGTCCAAGGGGGTGAGGGGGGTGTCTAGAGGTGTGATGTGCTGTCTTGGTGGGGGGGGGGGGGGGGGCTATCCAGAGGAGTGGGGGGATATCCAAGGGGGTGGTGGTGTCCGAGTTTTTATCTTAAATTTGACTTTATTTTCAGGTTTACTCTATTTTCTCCAATTTTCAAATAACCATTGGAGGCCCTATGGGTTTCTTTGATTCCATGTAATTTCCTTAAATAAGTTACTTATTCCATGTTCTTCTTCCTTTATTCTTTTTTTCTTTTTTCCTTCTTCATCCACTACTTCTTCTCCTTCATTCCTTCTATTATTAGTGATGTTTGGTCATTTTTAAATTGATTGTTTAATATTAATCGATGTGTTCTCGGGTTATTAGGAGGGGAGGGGGTGTCCAAGGGGGTGGTGGTATCCAGGGGGTGTCCAAGGGGTTGGGGGTGGTGTCCAAGGGCGTGGGGGTGTCCAGGGGGTTGGGGCGTCTCTAGGGGGTGTCCAAGGGGGTAGGGGTGGAGGTGGTGTCAGGGAGGGTTGGGGTTATGTCCAGGGGTGGGGGTGGTGTCCAGGGGGTGGGGGCGGGGGGCTTTCTAGAGGGGTGGGGCTGTCTGGAGGTTTAAAATCGTTAGGATCTTTGTAATTTTGAGTAGTGAATGTATACATATTTTAATATTTATACTTCATATTTCTTTTTCACAGAAGGGTGAATTTGGTATCCAGTTGCACCAGGATGTATTCTTTGTGAACCATAAGAAGAAAATATCCAAGATGAAATTAAAGATGTTATATCTAACTATATTTTCTTTTTAAAATCATATCCAAGAATATGTTTTTTAAATATGCATAGATTTGTTTTATATTTCAAAATTTTTTTACATTCAAATTTTTTTTTCATATAAACATATAATTTTCTAATCTAAAAAAATGTATAATTTTGATATTTTTTATAATTAATAATGAGTTGATGTTGTATTACGACACATCGAATGAGAAATGAATATGAGGAAGGTTTTGATGCGTTTTTGGAATTTTCTAAACGAAATGTCCTAAGTAGTGACATTTTTTTTTCTATCCATGCCTAAAATGTTTGAATATGAAGAAGTTGAAAAGTATAGAGATAAATATCATCTGATTTGTCATGGATATAATCCAAGTTACAACCCTTGGATTTGGCATGGTGAAACTTGACGGAATGTCACTGATGATGATGATTCGCAAGATTGTGACTTCGATGGAATTGAAGAAATGATTCGTGATATTGCCGTAGAATAAATTGAGATAGAACCAACAGTTGCGTGTCTACAGGACAATGCTGAAAAACTATTATTTCTTGGTTGTACAGATTTTACTGTTTTGACAGAATTGTTAAGATTGATTAACCTTAAGGTGAAACATGGATGGAGTGACAGAAGTTTTACAGAGATACTACAATTTATGAAAGGAATTCTTCCAAAAGATAACCATCTTCCAGATTCACATTATAAGGCCAAGAAAATATTATGCCTGATGGGATTAGGATACAAGAAAATACATGCCTGTCCGAATGACTATAAGATATATAGGAAGGAATATTAATTTCTATTAGAGAGTCCTAATTGTGGGACATCACAATATAAGGTGAAAGAAAAATCACAGGATGATGTTGAGATTATAAATATCCCTTAAAAGGTATTTTGGTATATTCATATAACTCATCATATCAAACATTTATTTAATAATTCACATTATGCAAAAAGGTTAAGATTTCATCCTGGTGAGTGGTTATGTGATGGAAAAATACGCTATCCAGCTGATTGTCCACAGTGGAAGAAAATTTATGAGCAGTATCCTACATTTGGAAATGAAATTAGAAATCTCAGACTAGGGTGGTGCACAGATTGAATGAATCCATACTGAACCCTCATTGGAACACATAGTTCATGGCCTGTTTTATTGGTAATTTACAACCTCTCTCCTGAAGTTTGTATGGAACACAAATATTTCATATTGAGTATAATGATCTCTGGTCCGAAGCAACCCGACAATGATATTGATTTTTTATGGTCACCATTGATTGATGATTTGGAAATTTTATGGGTGGATGGTATTAGGGTGTCTGATTCTTATAAAATGGAATATTTTCAACTGCATACAGTTCTTTTTTGAACTATAAATGACTTCCCAGCATAAGGAAATTTGTCTAGATACAATGTTAAAGGGAATAAAGCATGTCCAATTTGCAAGAAACAAACTTCATATTGTCAATTGCATCATGGGAGGAAAAAAATGTACATGGGGCATAAATTTTTTTTACCTATGCATCACTTTTATAGAAGACTAAAAAAGGAATTCAATGGCTCACAAGAATATGATATTGCTCTAAAACCTTTATCCCCTAATCTGTATTTTGAGAGGTTGAAAAACCTTGATGTGTCATTGGGAAAGACACACAAATCTAGTAATGATAGATATATTTGGAAGAAAAGGTCAATATTATTTGAGCTACCATATTGGAGATACCATGAAGTTAAAAATAATATTGTTGTCATGCATGTGGAGAAGAATATATGTGATAGTTTTATTGGAACATTGTTATATATTAAAGGAAAGACTAAAGATGGGTTGAATGAATGATTAGAATTACTAACAATGGGAATACGTTTGGAGTTAGCTCCCACTCCAAACGGAAGACCAAAATTTCTTCCCCCAGCCTGTCATAAATTATCGAAGAGGGAGAGAATTAGATTTTGTCAGTGTCTTCATGATATCAAAGTTCCTCAAGGTTATTATTCAAATGTAAAAACTTTTGTCTCATTAAAGGACTTGAAGTTGATAGGTATGAAATCTCATGATTGTCACATCATGATGCAACAACTTCTACCAGTTGCATTGTGTGGAATATTGCCCTTCCATGTCAGAAAGACTATAATGAATTTGTGTTATTTTTTCATTTCAATTTGTAATAAGGTGATTGATGTGAATACTTTGATCATTTTGGATAATTATGCAATTTGTATACTTTGTCAATTGGAAATGTATTTTCCTCCAACTTTTTTTGATATAATGGTGCATTTAATGATTCATATGGTTCGAGAAATAAAGCTTTTTGTACATGTATATCTTTATTGGATATATCTTTTTGAAAGGTATATGAAAATATTGAAGGGGTATGTTAAGAATCCATATCAACCTGAAGCCTCCATTATTGAAAATTTTATTTCTAAGAGGTTGAAGAGTTTTTTATGAGAAACTTCCCTGCGGCGCAACACATAGGTTTTCCTCCATCTCGCCATGAACAAGTTAATAATGAGGGAAAGGAGATTCTTGGCTTGAAAGTCTAATCGTTGTCAGCTGAACAAATGAAGAAGTTAGAATCATACATCTTGAATAACATAGCTGATGCAGAACTTTATATAACATTGCATATTAATGAGTTGAAACAATGTGATCCAAAGAAGAAAGAAATGAGGATTTTGAATGAGCACAACAAAACATTTTTGTCATGGTTTAAAAAGGCCTTGCTCGGTAGATCAGATGTATAAGAGAAATTAAAATGGATAGTGGGTGGTCTATGTTTAAATATGATAACATGGTCCTATTATGACATTAATGGTTATACATTTCATACGAAACCTCAGGAAAAAAGAAATTTAGTTCAGAATAGAGGTGTATTGGTGTTTGAAGAAGCAATGCATTTTTCAAGTGCTAACGACAAAAACCCAATTTTTGCATTAAGTGCATATTATGCATTGATTGAAGACATATGGGAGGTTGATTACTTTAAAATTAATGTTCCGATTTCTAACTATAAATGGTTTATTAATAAAAATAGTGTCAGACACAATGAACTTGGAATGACAGTAGTTAATATGAATAGATTGGAAGACACAACTGATTCTTTTTTAATGGAAACACATGAAAAACAAATTTTCTATGTAGTTGATCAATCAGATATGCAGTGGGATGTTGTTTTACAAGGGAAAAAAACAATATGACGGTGAGGATGAACTTGATGAAGATGCTGATTTATGTGAGATCCCTACTTCCATGGAAATATTAATAGAACATAATGTTAAGCATGTAGAAGATATGGTTTGTGCCATAAGGAACGATCACGATGAAGGAATTTGGGAAAAAAATCCATTGGTACATTCCTAAAATTATAGGTAGCATTTTTTTATTTCTTGTTTGTATTTATTATTTTCATAAAATGTTAGATATTGTTAGTTTTTAATTTATTAAAACACGTATAAAAAAATAAGTATAAGTTTTTCTTTGTTTTAAATATGTTTAGTTTACTTTATCATGTTTACCATTACATAAATTATATATCTATTATTTTTGTTCAGTGACAATTACTTTACCATGTTTACCAAGTTTACCATGTTTTCCATGTTTACTATATTGACCATTGTTACCATATTTACCATTTTTTAACATGCTTACCATATTAACCATGTTTACTATTACGTAACTTAGTAAAATTTTCTATTTTCTGATTACAGTAGTATTTTAATATTTGAATTTGTATATTTTTGAACTAATGTTTGTTTTTTTATATTTGAAGGATAATGACAGATCAATCAGTTGATCAACCACATGATTCTGGAGATGAGCATATTGGTCATACCTCTGGGGAGGAACATTCACATGATCATCTTGATGTTCCCCAATCTTCCTCATGTTCTCCCATTGCGACAAAGAGTTCAAGAGTTGGTAAACATGGGTGCACACGTTTACCAAAATTATCACTTTCTCGTATGTAGGATCAAAGGATACTCGTTGTGTTTGATGAGGATGATATTCCTAGAGGTCCAAATGCAAAGGATTTTAAGAGGTTTGTATCAACTCAGGGTAAGAGAAAAGTAATCATTTTGTATGATGACTGGAGAAGTGTAGACAAAGCGGTAATATATCAGTTGTGGGATAAACTTTTGGTAATATCTTTAGATATTGTATTCCTATTATTTAAATTTATCTAGTATATATATTATGTTTAACCTCTTCTTTATCAGATGACATTTGATATTCCTGACACTTGAGGAGTTAGGAAGAAATGCTTATCGATGATTTCCAGAAGATGGAGGGATTTCAAATCAACCCTCACATATGATTTCATTTTTGTTCATAGGATTCATGATAATCCGTGTCATATATATCCTTTCATAGATGAAGAAACATGGATACCGTTTGTTGAAATTAAAAGAAAAGATTAATTTTTGGTAAGGGCAATGTAAAATTTTATAAGATTTCTTATATAAATTATATTATTAATGTTTTGTTAATGTTTTGTTATTCTTAATTTACAACAAACAAGGAAATATCATCAGGAGATCCAATATAAAAATTTATACCCTCATAGTTTATCTTGAGGAGGGTATACATTATTGGAAGAACAAATGATGGCGAAAAAATTACAAAAACTAACAGCTGAGTCTTCAAGATCTGGAGAGGTGGCCCCTACATACCCTCCATGTAGACATAAAAAATAGAAGAGAGATCAGATGGTAAAAATGGAAATATCTTTCGGAATATTCTAGAATTGTAGCTGAGAGGATTGTAAGATATCAATTTTATTTATTTAAGTTAACTATTTTCTTTATAGAATTTTAATCATTACAGAAATGTTCAATTAATTAATATAGGATTCTCTTGAAGAGTAGAGCTCACAGGGGGTATTTACAGCTACTGAGAGGCGAGATATTTTATCTGCAGCATTGGGAAAGCATGAACATCCTAGTCGTGTACGAGGCTATTTGGTAGGTGTATTGGTAAGAAAAGTGTTGCCAAGTTCATCAACTTCTCACGTTGAGGGTGTTTATAAAAAAAATAGAATCCTTGGAGGCTGAAGTTCATAATATTAATGCGACGATGGAGGAAAATATTGGAGCATCAGTACAGTCTATGTTTGTAGACATGCAAAGACAATTTTAGACTGTAGCTCCCACTCTTCCTCCTCCCCTTGCAGACCCCATTATTTATCCTCTACCTCCGCCAGTAGCTCCCACTCCCCCACATCAGCCTACGGACCACATTTTTTATCCTACTCTTCTGCCGCAGCTTCCTACTTATTGCGAGTTGTATGTTGATGATCCCCAACATCATATAGTTTCATATGGGTTGGTATATTGTATAAGAGATACAATTCATCATCAATAATTAGATATAGAGAATTAGAGGGTCACTGTACAGGATATTATAGATAGATCAGCTCGAGTACCATTTCCTACAGATGAGGTGATGACAGTTGGACATAGTATCGCCCATTTTTTAATTTGGTCATCTATACTTCTTCGACTCATTACCATAGTGGTATGTATGTTATATATTATATTTTTTTTATTAAAGTTGTTCTATTATTTGAAAACTAATATATTTCTCTATTTATTTTTACAGAAATACATCAAAGGTAAAGAAGTACTATATAGAAAACAACAAAGAAAAATGTCTATGTCATCAGATACTGATTCTAGTAGTCTTGACAGAGTGACAAGATATTCAAATTTGTTGGCGGATCATTATGATTTTCCAATGGAAGATCATGTTTGTGGACACTCAATAACTGTGGGGATTGTGAAAACTGATATCATGGATCTTGTTATTGGAGATAAATTGGGCATCAATGTGGTGCAAATTTTTTCCATGTAAGTCTTAACACCTTTTCCCGTCATTATATTTATTAAAAATTTATACTTATTTCTAATTTGTATTAGGTATATTTATAAAATTTGTGAGAATAATGAGAAGACAAATGTATATGGATTCATGGACCACATTTGATTTCCCCTGAAGCACGTGCATTGGATGAGGAACAAAGAATGCTCTATATTTCTGAAAGATTGGAATAGAATATAGTCACACAATGTAGGATGATGCCTTTTTGTGAGAGGTATGAAACAAACCTCTCTCAAAAAGTTCATTTTCTTTTAACATATAAAACCAATAACCTTAAATTTTCTATTATCAGTTATCATTGGATGTTAGGTGTTTTTTGCACAAGGGAGAAAACAATTTATTGGATCTGCTCTATCTATGGTGATGTGCATGAAAGTTTTAAGAAAATGTTGGAAAACTAAGTTTCAATTTCAAAATAGTATTATATATTATAATGAATTTTAAATTTATCCCATTCTTATTATTTTATAACAGGGGATGGGTCTACTTTCAAGAAAACACAAAGAAAAGGAGTGCAAAGATCAAATATGTAAATCTAAAGGTAAATATCCATTTATAATATGTAATTTTTGATTTATTACATAAAAATAATATATTGAATTTATACTAATTGATATAGAAATTTCATGAACAACATGGCATCATCGAATGCAGATATTATATTTTAAGATTTATGTATGAAATAATAACAACTGGGACAATTGTGAACTTTGACCTGGTAAGATTTTCTTTTAAAATTTTCCATAATATTTCATTTTATTTTTTCATTATACATGTTAAATAATATCATTTTAATTTGTATCTATTTGATGACCCTCAACCATATAGTGCTCAAGACGTCAAACACTTACAAGTGGAATAGTCAAATTACTTTATAGGTTTGATTGAATTTTAGTTGTTTGTAGTGTAAAATGTAATTTTGAATATTGTCTTTGTAATTGTGTATTTGAGATTCGTTTAGGTTGGATTTAGTTTTTTTAAGATGACATTGTATGTTTTGAATGTTATATATGTGAATGTTTAATTTTTCACTAATTCTTGTTTTGGTCTAGTTATGATGGTTTTTCTGGTATGGATTCTGGTCTAGGGGGGAGGGCTTCTAAGGTTGTGGTGGGTGTTCAGTGGGGTGGGGGGTAACCAGGGGTGTGGGAGGGTTGTTCGATGGGGTGGGGGGTATCCTGGGTGTCCATGAAAGTGGGGGAAGTCCAGGGGTGAGTACGTTTCCAAGAGGGAGGAAGGGATATCCAGGGGAGTGGCGGGGTATCTAGGGGTGTGGGGTGTCTTGTGGGGTGAGGGGGGTTTCCAGGGGTGTGGGAGGGCAATCTAGTGGGGGTGGGGTGGGGGGGGGGGGGTCCTGGGTGTCCATGGGGATGGGGGGGGGGGGGGCAGTTAGGGGGTGGGAGAGGAAGTGCTACCATCCCTCGGGGGGGCTGAACATCGCTAGAAGGTACTCATCACTCCCAGATGGGAATCTTGAGCTCTCAAAATGTTTCACCAATGCTTTCTTACCTGGTAAACATAATTAATTCTATCAAATTTATGCTAGTATAACTAAGGGAAAATGCCATCATGTGTGATGGTGTTTTCCCCAGGTTATACTAACATCAAAGTGATAGAGTGAATGATGTTTACAGGGGAAGAAAGCATTGATGAAAAATTTTGAGAGCTCAAGATTCGCATGTGGGAGTGATGAGTACCTTCCAGCGACGTTTAGGCCCATGAGGGATGAAGACGCATCCTCTCCCAACACCAGCTGTCCAAGGGCTATCCAAGGGGTGGGGGAAGTCCAGGGGTGTGGGAGGGGGTGTCTAGGGTTGTGGTGGGGGCAGTCCAGCGGGGTGGGAGGGTGTCCAGGAGGGTGGGAGGGATGTTTAGGCGAGTGGGGGGGATGTCCAGGGGTGTCTAGGGGTGGGTGGGTGGGGGGTGTCCAGGGGTGTGGTGGGGGCTATCCAATGTGGTGGGGTGGTGATGGTGGTGGGGGGGGGGGGGGGGGGGTCTGGTCTAGTTTTGGTCGGGTTTTGGTCTATTTTTGGTCTGGGGTTGTCCAGTGAGGTGGTGGGTGTCCAGGGGTGTGGTGGGGGCTGTCTAGTGGGGTGGGAGGGTGGGAGGGGTGTCTAGGCGAGTGGGGGGATGTCCAGGGGGTGGGGGGTAGTCCAGGGGTATGGGGGGGTGTCCAAGGGTGTGGTGGGGCCTGTCCAGTGGGGGGGGGGGGGGGGGTTCTGGTATATTTTTCATAACTTTTTGGTCTATATCAGGGGTGTGGGAGGACTGTCCAAGGGTGTGGTAGTGCTATCCAGTGGGTGGGGGGTATACATGAGGGTGGGGTGGGGTGGGGGGGGGGGGGGGGGGTTGTCCAGGGGTGTGTGGGAAATCCGGGGGTGTGTGTGTGGGGGGGGGTGTCCAGGGGTGTGGTGGGGGCTGTCCAGTGGGGTGCGAGGGTGTACAGGAGGGTGGGTGGGATGTCTAGGAGAGTGGGGGGATGTCCAGGGGTGTGGGGGGTGTCCAGGGGGGGAAGTCCAGGGGTGTGGGGGGGGGGGGGTCCAGGGGCGTGGTGGGGGTGTATAGTTTGGGGGGGTCCAGGGGTGTGGTGGTGGCTATATAGTGGGGGGGGGGGTTCTGGTCAGTTTTTGGTAACTTTTTGGTCTGTTTCAGGGGTGTGGGAGGGTTGTCCAGGGGTGTGGCAGTGTTGTCCAGAGGGTGGGGGTATATAAGAGGGTGGGGGGTTGTCCAGGGGTGCGAGGGGGTAGTCCAGCAGTGTAGGGGGTGTCTAGGGGTGTGGTGGGGGATGTCCAGTGGGGGGGGGGGGGTCTGGTCTGGTTTTGTAATGTTTTTGGTATGGGTTGTCTAGTGAGGTGGGGCGGGGTGTCGAGGGGTGTGATGGGGGCTGTCTAGTGGGGTGGGAGGGTGTCCAAGAGGGTCGGAGGGATTTCTAGGTGAGTGGGGGGATGTCTAGGGGTGTGGGGGGCTGTCCAGGGGGTGGGGGTAGTCTAGGGGTGTGGGGGTGTTAAGGGTTGTGGTGGGGGATGTCCAGTGGGGGGGGGGGGTTCCGATCTATTTTTGGTAACTTTTTGGTCTATTTTAGGGGTGTGGGAGGGCTGTCTAGGGGTGTAGGAGTTCTATCCAGGTGGTGGGGTGTTTACAAGAGGGTGGGGGTTGTCCAGGGGTCTGGGGGGCTGTCCATGGGGTGGTGGGGTTGTCCAGGGGTGTGGGGGGTTGTCTAGGGGGTGGGGGGGAAGTCCAGGGGTGTGGGGGGTGTCCAGGGGTGTGTGTGTGTGTGTGTGTGGTGGGGTGGGGGGGTTATCGTCTTATTTTGGTCGGTTTTTGGTCTGGGGGTGTCTAGTGTGGTGGGGGGGGGGGTGTCCAGGGGTGTGGTGGGGGCTGTCCAGTGGGGTGGGAGGGATGTCTAGGAAAGTGGGAAGATGTCCAAGGGGTTTCCAGGGGTGTAGGGGGCTATCCTAGGGGGGTCTAGGCGTGTGGGGGTGTGGTGGGGTGTGGTGGGGGCTGTCTAGTGGGGTAGGGGGTTCTCGTCTATTTTTGGTAACTTTTTGGTCTGTTTCATGGGTGTGGGAGGGCTGTCCAGGGGTGTGGGAGTGCTATCCAGATGGTGGGGGTATACAGGAGGGTGGGGGTTTTCCAGGGGAGTGGGGGGGCTCTCTAGGGGGTGGTGGGGTTTTCCAGGGGTGTGGGGGTTATCCAGGGGGTGGGGCTGTCCAGGGGTGTGGGGGGTGTCTACGGGTGTTGTGGGGGCTTTCCAGTGGGGTTGGGGGTTCTGGTCTATTTTTTTATGTTGTTGGTAACCTTTTTCTCTGTTACAGTTAAATTGGTTGGGCATAGAAGTGGATCGGTTTTATTTTAAAAAAATTATTTTTTACGTCGGTTGTTTTATAACCGACGTAAAAAATGCATTGCCATTACCTTTAACATCGGTTATTTGGAAACCGACGTAATAACATCATGGGATATGGTTTTTACGTCGGTTATTTCATAACTGACGTAATAAATTATAATGGATAGTTTTTTACATCGGTTATAAAATAACCGATGTCATAGATATGTTTTTACATCGGTTATTTTATAATTGATATTGGAAACCTCTTACCAGACAGGTTTAGCATGTCGGTTATAAAAATAACTGATGTGATAAACTCTTCGGAGAAGTTCTTTATGAATTTGGTTATATAATAACTGACGTGAAAGGGTATATACCACGTCAGTTATTAAATAACCGACATAATAAACCACGACTCCGAAGTGTTTTTCATGTCGGTTTTTTATCAATCGACGTATAAAACGCTTCGAATTTGTGTTTTTTACGTCGGATGTAAAATAAACAACGTAAAAAACTATGTTTATAACATCTCCTATAATAACGTCAGCCAAAAGCCAATGTTAAAAATAAAAAATAACCACCGTAAAAAATGTTTTTTTCACTAGTTATAGTTCTATACATTCTTTTATATATTGAATGTTTGATAAAACTATTCAAGCAAATCCCTAAAAAATTGGAGTAGAGATATCTGTAAAAACACATTGTGGTGTAATAATTGTAACCTAAGTGTTGAAATCTTCACCTATTGGCGTATGTGGGAAGATTATTCCATAAAATCTTGTGATACTTCCCTTGGTGGAATTTGACACTATACAAGGGATATCTTGGATCTCATTATATTGATCACATATAAATTTTTAAGAAGATGAAATATCTCTTCATATTCATAACCACCCCATGATCCTCTACAAATTCAAGGAAGATCCTGAATCTTCTATAAAAAATACTTCAACGGTGTGGGTGTTGATTCCCTGTGAAGAAGAATACATAACAGAAATGTTTGATTCAAAGGAAGTTATAGTAGGGGAAATGCCCACTGTGAGAGAACATAGGGATGTATTTCCTAAAGAGTTACCCAGACTACCCCCATATTGTGAGTTATAGTCCCTAATAGAACTCATAACAGAATATACTCCTATATCAAAGTGTACTTATAGGATGGATGCTATCAAATTTGAGGGGTTAAAGAAACAACTGAAAATGAATTTGGACAAAGGGTTCATACTCCTTAGTGCATCACCTTGGGGTGCACCATTTCCCTTTCTCAAGAAGAAGGATGGATTAATGTGGTTGTGTATCAATTATCAGGAAATCAACAAGATCAGTATAAAGAATAAATATAATATTTTGAGGATTAAAAATTTGTTTGATCAGTTGAGAGGATCTCAATACTTCTCCAACGTGGATCTCTATTCTGGATATCATCAGCTAAAGGTAAAGAAGGAAGACATTCAGAATGCTGCCTTTTGGACACGGTAAGGGAACTATGGGTTTCTTGGTGATTCCCTTCGTACATACTAATTCCCATTCATTTTTCATGAATTTGATGAATAAAGTCTTAATACATTACATCAAAATATTTATGGTTGTTTTTATTGATGATATTATCATCTACACTAAGTGAATGGAGAAACATGAAGAACATCTAAGACATGTGTTGGAGACATTGAGGATATAGAAGTTGTATGCCAAGTTTAGAAAGTGTGACTTTTGGATGATGTGAGCCACGTTCTTGGGACATGTGATCACAAGTGATGGAATTTATGTGGACCCTTTAAAAACCAAGGCAATTGAGGAATGACCAAGACCCTCTAGTGTCCCAAAAATCTATAGTTTTCTTATATTATAAGATTACTTTTGTCATTTTGTGATAAATTTATCATGATTTTCAAGACTACTAATGAAGTTAACAAATAAAGGGGTAAATAATTTCTAGATGGAAGAATGTGAGGAAATATTCAAGAAGCTAAAGGGAAGGCTGATCACTGCACCAATACTCTTATTATCGAAAGTTGAAAAACGTTTTGTGATATACAATGATGCTTTCAAGAAAGGATTGGTTTGTATACTCATGCAAAATAAAAATGTGATAGACTATGCCTCATGATAGTTGATGATCCATGAGAAAAACTACATGATGCATGACCTAGAGATAGCAGTTCTGATTTATTTTTTGAAAATCTGACGACACTACCTTTTGGTGAGAAGTGTGATATATATACTGATCATAAGAGCCTAAAGTATATATTCACAAAAAAGGAGCTGAACATGAATCAAAGTAGATGGTTATATCTAATCAAAGACTATGATTTCTCTATTCACTATTATCCTGTCAAGGCAAACAATGTAGATGATGATCTAAGAAGAAACAAACCTGCTACACTATCCATGTAGTGGACTGATAAAGACCCTATCATCATGGATATACAAAGAATGGATTTGGAAATAATAAAGCAATGGTTTACATCCTACCCTTCACAAATTATTTCCCTACCATCTATCCAAGAGAAGATAAAGGAGGCCCAATGGGATGATCCAGAATTAAAAAAGAAGTTGAATGAGGTAAAGGATGGGAAGCAACAGGTGTTCCATATCAATAATGATGGTCTAATTTGGTTTGGATCAATGCTTTGTGTGCCTTCATTATCCCAGATAAAGAAGGATCTATTTGACAATTCACATAGCTCAACTTTCTCTATCCATCCTGGTAGAACAAAGATATACTGTGATATCTGATAACACTTCTATTGGGATAACATGAAGAAGGATATTTCAGAATATATCTCAAGGTTCATGATATGTCATAAAGTAAAAGAAGAGTGAAAAAAATATAAAGGGATGCCGATACCATTTCCTATACCCATATTAAAATGAGATAATGTCACTATAGACTTTATAATAGGTCTCCCAAATACATCCAAAGGAAATATTGTGATATGGGTTGTGGTGGACCAACTCAACAAGACTCCTCACATTATCACTATTCGAAAAGATCTTTCAATTGAACAATTGGTTATGATATATGTGAATGAAGCAGTGAGACTTCATGGGTTTCCACTCTCTATAATATCTGATCGTAATCCCAAGTTCACATCTAAATCCTAGAGGAGTATTCAACATGCCTTAAATACTGAATTGAATTTTAGCATGTCCTATCTCCCCCAAATGATGGAAAATATGAAAGGACTATTAAAATTCTCAAAGGTATGATATGATCCTACTAATTATAATTCAATGTTTGGTGGGATAAACATCTCTGATTGGTTGAGTTCTCAGAAAATAATATCTCCCACTCAAGTATTCCGATGGCTCCATATAAAGCTTTGTATGAAAAATGATGTAGAAATCTAACCCATTGGGACGAGGTAGGAGAAAGAGAGCTACTTAGACCTGATCTAGTACAAGAGATGATAAAAAAAGTTTAAGCCATCAAAAAAATATATCAAAGCTAATCAGATTTTGAAGAAGAGCTATGTTGAAGAGCATCGAAGGGATTGAAGTTCGACGTTGCAGATAAAGTCTTCCTTTGGATATCACAATGGAAGAGGGTCATACCATTTGGAATGAAAAGGAAGATAAGCCTACGGTACATAGACCCATTTGAGATCCTTAATTGCATAGGATCCATGGACTACTACCTTACACTTCCAATGAATATGGCTCAAGTTCATGATGTGTTCCACGTATCACTCTTGAAGAAGTACATACCAGAAACCTCACATGTACCGAACTCATAGGTGGTACAACTAGAAGATTATCTCTTTTATGAGGAGCAGGCAGTAAAGATTACGTACTAGGGAGATAAGGTTCTACACCACAAGACAACATACCTTGTCAAAGTGTTGTAGAAGAACACTAAGTATGAAGAAGAAACATGGGAAATGGAGGAGGCAATGAATGAGAAGTACCCTCACCCATTTTTGTAAAATTAAAATTTGAGGGTGAAATTTTAAAAGGGGGGAATAATGTAATGGCCCAATGTTTTAGCATTGTAAATTTCATTCTTATCATTATGTCACAAAAAATCATATTAGGGAACTCAATTCCACATCATGCTTAAATGAACCGGTAAATACTATGCAACCTTTATAGCATACCTATTAAACATTGTTTTTTCAACTTATGTGTTTTGAATATTGAAAATATCACATACATTATTACGATCATAATGATAGTTTGATTCTGATAGAACAAACTTAATTTTTGATGAATAGTAACTTACCATTAAGAATAGTAATGTTATCCTTATGAAAAGTAATATGACCCTTATGAATAGTAAATTTTACAAGTGAATAGTAATCATACCAATGATACTATAAATAAAATTTATCCATCTTATAAGTGAAAATATTATATAACTATATCATTGTATAAGTAAATAAATATTTTAAAAAATATTAATTAAGTGTCGGTATTTTTATAAGTCATACATATTTTATGATTAATTTAAAAGAAAATTTATTTTCACAAAATTTAATCATAAATTCATATTTTTATGTCTTATGATTTTAAGATTGTTTTATGAGACATTAAGTATTTTTTCAAAGTGTTATAAAATCAGTTATAAATTTTAAAATTTGTATTTTCCAAGTAAACAATGATTTTAATTAAAATTTAAATTAATCATATTTATAAAATTATTTTCATAAAATGGAGTTCATTTTTTAATTATATATATTGAAAAATAGTTGAGGTGTTTTTTTTGTGATTTTTTTGAAATACATGAACATTTGGTGAATAGTAAAATATGATAATTTATGATAAATGCTAAAAACCAAAATTTTTTAGTCAAGATTGAGTCATGGATGATGTAAGTGACTATTGTTTCAAAATCACATGTACTAATTAATTAATTTAGTCACAAAATCCTCACTATTTCTTGTATTGAGAAAAATAATAAACTAATGATTAAAATAATAAGAAAACACCCTCTTCTCCACTATAAATACCACACCTCACACCCTCTTCTCCTCACACCTATAAAGCTTTAATACTTCTTTATATTCTGCCCAATACTATTCCCTTGTCCCTACCCCACTTCTAGGAGTTCTTGGTATCATAAAAAGATCACTCCTAGGTTCTTTGAAGAGGATCTCAAGAGGAGAAGTCAAGAGGTAAATTGTCCCTCTTTTCTTTTAATTTCCATTCAATTTCATTTTTAATTTTTATTATTTCCTCCACTCCCTTCATAACAATAGAAAGATAACTCCAGTACCTTAAATATACTATAATTATATCCTATTAATAGAATATCAAAAATTAACCTCCTCCCTCTCTCTCTTTCATTTTAAAAATGAAATTGTTTCCCGTGATGTGTCAATTTACTGACATCGTGGGCAATGCACATTAAATTTCCTTAAACATATTAAAGGATGTTAAAAAACAATTAAATGGTTAAATAAATATTTTAAATTTTATTTTATAATACTTGTTATGTTTTTTGAAATAAATTATACTCATAATACTAAATGATAAAATAAAATGAGTTTGTAGCGTTCAAAAAACCGCAAAAAATCAACCTAAAATGATCGTCATTAAATTTTAACTAATGAATCATCCTCATGGTATATAAAAACAATAATTTGTAATATCATTTATATTTTATAATATCATTAATAACATGTAATACCAATTCAGGTTCTTATTCCTCATTATAAATGAACATCCATTCATGAATAAAAAGTGAATCGGTCTTGGAAAACAGAAAAATGAAAGCTCCCAAATATAAAATTAAACTCTATAACTCATCAAAAGGACCATTAGAGAAAATAATAACACCATAATGAATATTATTAATGTATAAAAGGTTCTTGAATTATTAATGAATTAATATAATGTGATTATATAGGATATTAACATGAAGGAAGATTTCAGACAAAAGGTAAGGGGAATACTTGAACCCAACTATCTTTCTTGTGGTTATCCCTATTTCACCCATTTTTAGTATGGTTATTCCTTAAAAAATAATTTATTCATTATTATCTTATCTTCTCTATGATATAAATTTTTTTTACTGGAGTTTATGATAATCACAATGTTTTCCAAAAGAACTATTCTTTCAAAACACACATTTTATATCTAACTCAAGGTTGATGATTCTTAAATCAAGTATGTTATTCCTCCTTTAATTTGGGAACACATAATTTATGAATGTATACTTATGATATAATGCCTATTCCTTTCCATATGTCATTTATGTTCCTGATTGTTATATGTTCTAAGTGGAATACATAATAATGTAAATGTTATGATGTGACAGGTTTAACCAGAATTATATAGCGCAATGTAAATGTTATGATGTGACAGGTGCACCCGGAATTATATAGTGATCCAATGAATTTGGTAATGTGAATAACCTCATGAGTAAAGTGAAATATCTATTACCATTATTCTATATTTTTCACAACTATGTGTGGTAGTGGAACACTAAGATATGATGTTTTATTTTTATACATTGCTACATTCTAAGCCTTATCTTAAGGCTTCCTCTCATTATTATGATCATATTCCTATGTTATAATGATAAATATTATTCTCAGCCAATTTTAATTTTTTTCATTTTCTTATGTATCCTCTTATTTGGGTTTTAGATCACCCATTTTTTTGTATATCCTCAAGTTACTACTTTTACAAATGAGAATTCAAGGGAAAAAAGAAGATAGAGAATAAGGAATTAAATAAATGTTTATGTTTATGTTGTAAAAGTTATGTGTGTTACTAGTTTTCTAAATTAAATAAACCTTTTTATATTCTTTGTGTAATTATTTTATGTTGTATATATTTAAAATTATGTAATAGAAATGTAAGAAAAAGTAGGGTAATGATATCCTCACTAATTTTAGTGATAAAATTATAGATATTGAGATCACGGACCTTGATTTAGAAGTTTAATATCATGTAAATATTTCAAATTAGGGTGATTGATATGATTATTTCTGAGAAAGTATTAAAACTAATGTTGGATACTTGATCAATAAAACCTAATATTGGATTATTTTCAAGGGAAATGAAGTTTACAGTGTAATTGATTTTTTTTTACAAAACAATCCTTTAAGATACTCTTTGGCACCCAAACACAATGACCTGTAAGTTAGAGCTTCTATAGATCTAACTAACAATAAAAAAATATGAAATGATTTAAAAAATGTATCATATAACACATTGGTATTTAACCAATTTCTTTCTCTAAGATCAAAATTAATATAAGGACAATCAAGGCCCTTTAAATTTGATGTCATTGTTCCCTAAATGGTAGCCCCCACTAAAAAACCAAAAGGACATGGTTTTTGTGATATGATTTCCTTTTGAAAATTCAAAAACCTTTATGGTAATTTGATTTTGTGGGTGTGGTTTATATTACATTAAAAATGGGTTTATTAGTTCTAACCTGATAAAATATTTCCCTTAAGGTTTCATTTATATCAGGTTTATATTTTCCCCTCAACATTTAATGGAATATAAAAATATGTTACATGATTTTAGGATGTATTGGTTCCTCTCTGTTCTCCTCAGATATATCGAATTTATATGGTGGTTACATATCATTATCATAGGATTTTAATTAATTATTTTCTTTTGTATATTTGTTTCAGGTTTTCCTATAGTTTTTCCACTCCATAAGATAGTTAAAAATTAGATTTCTCATGAGAGGCTTGTGTTTAACTAGAATCTTACCTTGAGGATGAGGAGGATGTAGCCTGAGTGGGCTTGGTCACCTTAGCAAGTTAAATTATTTTTAATTAAAATTATAGTTTTGAAAACTCATAATTCATTTTCCCTATTCTATTTCATAATTTTTAAATTAATGGTTGTAGAATATATTGGAGAGGGAGTTGAGCTAGTAGGTTTATCCATGGAGGATATTTAAGTTATTGGATGGTTTTTTTAAAAAATAACTAGATTTTTGAATTAGATCAATTGTTATTAAAGCAATATATGTGTTAGAAAATTTTATGGAATATTTAAATTTAGATCTCTCATTTGATTGGGTTGTTGATTATCACTCAAATTGAAGCATCTATGGTCATTGTATCTTGGATTGAAATTGTTTTGGTATCAATGATTTTGAATGATTAGAGCATTGACATCCATATATGGTCCTCCTATAAGGGTATACTTGATTGAATGAATTATTAGGAAATTATCAGTCTTATTGTCATTTTTATCAAAAATTATGAAAACAAAGTCAATAGTATGAACATAATAGACTTTCATAAGTTATAAATCTTCCAAATTCATAGAGAGGGGTTTAATTTAATCACTATGTATTTAACCATCACTAAGAGTATGAATCATACTAGATTTGTTATTATTTTTACAATAGTAATAGGTTACCCATTTTTTTATAAATACAATGTTGATACTTGTAAGCATAATTAAAGGATTTATTTTTGAAAGTACTTTTACACATAAATTCTATAAATTGTTTCTTTTTTATATCCAACCCTTCATAATATACTTAAATTTGTTTTGGTATTGAAAAAACATGGTTAGGTACCATGGGTAGGGTATCTTTAAACCTTTCCCATGTTTCATAAAAATAATCAACCTCATTTTCAAATTTTATTTGAATAATATATTTATGTAAAATTATCTTAGGGAGGGGAAATTTTTTTAAAACTACCTTTTTCATTGGTCTTAGGAATGGATTTATTTTAGTATCATGTTTTCTAAAATATTTTTAGCTCAATATTTTTAGAAAAATGGTAATAGTTCTATCTTGGATGAATTCATTTTAGGAGGGGTAACACTGTATTAATGATTCAATTAAAATCATTGACATGAAGGTAAGGAAACTCATAATCTATTCAATTAAATAAGTAAATGTAGTTTAGGATACATGGATTGAATATAATGTTTTATTATCCTTCGAAAATATGTATGATGCATGAGTGGTAATTGGTCTAGGAATGTCTAAGAATATAATTGAAGGTTTGATTAATGATATTCATTGAGTTGGGGGATGCCAAAGTTAAATTTTCATTTTGATTCCAGCATGGGATTAAAATGGGGTCATGCAAAAGATCCTTCTTTGGATTGGAATCACATTTATATTCTAGAGTCTTAGGAAAATTTTAATCCAAATTTAAATGACCCCAAGGTTTACTTGATTCCTTTACCCAAGGATCACCATCCCTAACTAAGTGATTTGAATGGTCCTAGGTGTAAAATGACATGAATGGTTAAAAAGGGAAAGATAAGATAAATGGGGAGAGAATATAATGAGTGTGTATAATATTATTTACTTATCTCCCTGATATAGACTCTAAGTGTTTTTTTTGAAAAATTATTTCTATATATTGAAGTGGTCACTTGTAGCATAGTTATGGTTTTCATTTCAACAAATTTCTAAGAGGTGATATAAGATATAATTATTTTTTTAGTATTTTCGCCATGAGGTGGACAACTATTTGAGGTGAGTTGATTTAATAAAAAGAAAAGAAAAATTATTTTTAATAAAACAATTAATAAAGATGGATTGATCTGTGGTTGTTGATAAGACTAGATTGAATATATTTTTTAAGGAAATTTTATCATATTAATTTAAGAAGTATCCATTTGTAAAGATAAAAAACCCTTATAATTCCCCAATTTAGACCATAAAAAATTCCTAGGATAATCATATTAGAATTTAGAGGACCAATTTCATGATCCCTCTAAGGTATTGGATCATACTAACACTCAATTGTTTTTTAAATTTAGTGAATATCAATGGAAAATAAATCATTTTATAGAACTCAAATTAAAGTTATATTTTCATAAGACTATGAAATCAGATATGTGTTAATAGACTAAGGGATTTTCATTATATAACATAAGTTTGTATACTATGATAATGACTTAGATGAACAATATAGAGGGGGACACACTATGGAGAATTTATAGAGAATCAATAAAACATAGATAATCCCAAAATAGACATATAAAAGTCTAGAGGGGCGGTGGTTGATGGGATAAACAACACAACCAAATCCAAAATACTATACTAGGAATGGTGGTTAATGAGTTTCCCTATGAAACATAGGGAATTAGAAAATGAACATGGAGAATATTTGGAATATATTAAATTTTGGGACCATTATAATGGTCTGAAAGAAGTTATGATGTTACAGTGATTAGAATGTTGAAGGAAAAATAGACAATGTTATGTCACTGAGCCACAGAAATGGGTATGTTAAGATGATGTTTCACCCAGGAGACATGATGTTCCCAAAATAATCTTGGTGATTCCCATGATGCTGATTATTTTCTTGGATTATAGAAAATAAAATTTTTATTAGTATAAGAGAAGGAAAAATAAAAAAATACATGAATTTAGGCATGTTTAATATAAGGACCTGACTTTAAAAAATTGCATAATCTTGAATTAAATGAATAATTCACATTTAGTATCTTTTTAGGTTTATAATTTTATATAATTAGGTCATAAAAATTACATTACATCTCAAAAGTTACAAAGTAGACACTTCTACTCAGTTCCCTTTTTTTTCACAAAATAAAAACTCTTAAAAATAGTAAAGTCTAGTCCCATGTTTTAGATAGCATGACTTTTCCTTGATCCCATCCTTGACAGTATTCATCTTTAAGTCCTGTGAAAAACATTTCAAAACATGGGATGAGAATAAAAATCTAAGTAAGGGTTAGGAAATAAAGAAGGTAAACATTAGACCATAAAAACATAAGATTTTAAACATACCTCATGAAATCATAAGATTTATGAAAAACACAAAGAAAACATAAATCATAAAGGTAACATGTGGCATCCATATCATACTTATATTGTAGCTATAATGTCTATGTAGGGAGTTAAATTTGTAATAACCATCACCATATATTCCATAAATATCTTAGGATAAGCATTTATGTTTACCTCCATCTTGTTACCCAATTAATTGGAGAGCTATCTTGGGCTCACCTACCGTAGGTTTATTATGGAACCACCCGTATACGTAAAAAATTCCCAAAGAACCATAACATATTCACAATACATAAAACAAACATAAAAGAAAGATAAAATTCCCTCCTTTAAATCACAATATATCATTTAAATATATTGAAATAACAAATCCATTATCAAAACCATTTTCAATAAAAAAATACGGAAAATGTGTATATGGAATTTATTTTCCTTTTAAAAACATTTCATTTTCTTAAGGAATCCAAAGATAAAATAATACTCACGGTAGTGGAAAAGTCATTATCATCATTTAAATTAAAAAGAAACATTCCTTTTTATTCATTTGATAAAATTCTTTTTAGAAAAAGATTACCTTTGAATGAAATGAAAATTGATATGTGTTTATACAATTTATAAAAGAAATTTGTGTATTAAAAAAAATATGCCTCCATGAAAGGAGATTGAGACGAAGTCCCTTACAAAGATCATCTTGAAAATAAAATAAAATAGTTTATGTGTATTCAATATAAGTAAAAATTAATCAATAATAAATAAGAGATATGATATAACAATTCATTTCTCACATAATCAAAAAATGAGATAAACAAGAAAGAGAATATCAACCCAAATAATGGAAATTGGGTGAAGAGGTTTCCTTACCTCGTGTACGACATGACTCGTTTGTTCTATAATCTCTTAAATAATAAACTAAATTTAATTTATAATTTATTAGGAACGTTTTTCAAGTTTATTATTCCTTTTATATCACATATTACCATGTTAAAAACATTATGTAATCATTTAAGTTAATAATAGTCGTTTTGTCTATATTTGGTACTTGAGTAAAAAATGAACTTGTTATAATTACAAGTTGTTCATGTGTTAAAAATATCATTATATATAGAATTATATTATCGATTTAGATTGAATATATATCATATATATCTATTATATACATGTATTGATAATAGTACATAACATTTAGAGGTACGAAATGAAATGCACCGTTCATGGAGATAGTAAGCCGTACGTACACATGAATGATACATTCATTTCTATTTCATATTTAATGGAATGAAAACATAATGATACATAGGTATATTATAATTAAATTATAATATCATATAAATAATCTTAGTAACTCGATCCTTTATACATTCCATGTATGGAATGAACGAGTCAAATCACTTTGAGGGGGCGGTAGTCCGCACTTCCTCAAATGAGATTATCATATTTACCTACTATGGAATCCGTAAAGGTATTCTATAAATGAAAAATAAAGAATCATAGAAAAAATATAATTATAATATATATCATATATAAATACAGTTCCATCATAATGGCCACTATAAGAGGTTGTAGGAGAAGATATAACAATCATCGTTTCGTGAGGAGTTAGTTTTCCGTCCACATAAACAATATGTTCTTCACCCATTAGATGGAGGTGTGTATATGTGTAGTTCTAATAATTATAATAAAAACAAAATAGAATATTGAGAATACACAATTTTTTATAAAATAAATTAATAAAAAGAGTTTACGGGGTTGGATATGTAAAATAAAACAGAAGAATTTAAGAGAAGACATTATCTTTAAATCGGGTAACTCCCTTTGGTTTGAACCAAAAGGGTTTGTTGATGTGCCTTCTGCCTAATGTAAGGCTTATAAAAGGAAGAAAGGGATTTGGAGATATTATTTGGGTAGGGGTTGGATGAACCAAGGGGCTTGAGAAGTGTGAGGAATAAGTTAGAGGTGAGGGCTTCTTATAAGGGAAAGGAGGGGCTCTTTAGGAAAGTGTGAAAATATTATTTTATTATATAATGATTTTTGGTTTCTAAAGGTCCAAAACTAAATAAATATGAAGATAATATGACTCATGGTCAAAATAAAATCATCTAATAATATTGGACAAGATTTTTTTAATCTTTATAATATTATTTATTTAAATCATTTATTAATGTGGTAAACACTACATCATTATTGTGTCATAAATAATATTATTTATTTGATGTATAAAAATTATAAAAAATTACCATGATGTAAGAAATATTTTTAGCTTTCCAAAGAATATTTATAGTTGAAAAGATAACTTGTATAACCCTATGTAAACATTAATTTATAAAAGATATTCGTTTTTTTTTTCATTTTTGCCTCTACTTTAAGTTAATTAAAATAAATTGTCATTATCACTCTTAAGTGGATCCATGGGGTACCAAAATAGACCCAAGAATGACCATGGTTGGACATGACTCATCCAATCAGATTAAGTCAAGTGTTAATGTAATTTTGTATTATTATGATATTTTTTTTACCTTGAATTATACTATTTACCATTAATCACGGTAAATAAAAGTCAAAAGTCACTATTCACCAAAAATTATTTACGTATTATTGAACCACATATTACTTATTAATAACAACCATGTTTTTTATGATTTTTTAAATTCAATTTACAGAAGCGGTAAAATTTCATTTAAATTAAAATGTCGGTTTTTAACTACTACTTAGTGGTTTCACTATTCATCAAAAATTGAAGTTTTTTCAGAAAAATACCAAATATTCATCCTAATCTATATTTTATATTCCTAATTCAAAAATGATACATATTTTACCAAATTCAAAACATAGAATCTGGATTATTTAATTTAAAATTAATTCCCGTTTTCAAAACCAAAAGCGTGTTTTTAAGAAATATTAACAATCAAAAGATTGACACTTGTTTATGTCAAATTTCAAAGTGAAATTAATTCCAATGACCAATATTGGATTAAATAGTAAAAACATTATCTAATTACACATTAAAACCAATTAAAAATATAATCTAACCATATAAATAAATTATATTAAAGGGCATTTTTGAATTAAAATATATTATTTTTCACTATTCATTAAAAAACAATTTTATCAGAAAAATAACCAAAATTTACCCAAAGTAAATTTTGATGCCCCGATTCTAAAAAAGATTTTTTTTCAAATATAATATATAAAAGTTACCAAAACTATATTTAAAGAGGGTTTGCCATTAAAATGCGGTAAATCAACCTTTTGAAGATTATTAGAGTAGTTATGCTTAAAAACAGATTAATTCAAATTTTAAGCCTCTAAATTCTATTTGATAAATGTAAAAACATTTAACAAACATTTATAATCATATTGTAGTTATTTATGTTCACTCCTTCCATTACAACGGCTAGGCGTTAACAACCATTTAAAATAATAATATTATATTATTATTTTTTTAGTATGACTCAGCCTTATGTGCAATGCAAGATTTCAAAGAAACCTGTTGTTGTGTATTGGGTAAGCCATCGAACATAGAAAACCCTTTAAAGTAAAATAAATATTTAACTCACACATATTAATAATTATAAAAATTTATTATTCTTTATTTAACTAGGATGCTACATCCTTACCCCCTATTAGAAATTGTGTCCTCATAATTTTTATTCACTAATAAAATAAGTGGGGGTATTTATCCCTCATATCATTTTAGTATTGCCACATTGCCTCTTCAACCATATGGGTTTTCAAAAAAACCTTTACATGGTGAATTTCCTTATTCCGCAACACTTTATCTCATCGGTCAAGAATCTAGACTGGTTGTTCCACATAAGAGAGATTCTCTTCTAACTGAACTATCTCTGAGATGTTCTCATGTGATTCTAAATTAACTAAACTTTTTCTGCCAAATATTAAACCAATTATTGTCCCATCAAATTCCTTTAACCTACTTTATCCCAAAAATCTAGAGTTCGACACTACTTTCCATATAATTCCTCAAATGGAGCTATCTGTATACTAGAATGTTAACTGTTATTATAAAGAAATTAATCCAATGAAATATGTTGGTCCCAACTTCCCTGGTAATCCAGTGAACAAGCACGTAGCATATCCTCCATGGTCTGAATTGTTCATTCTGACTTCCCATCTAATTATGGATGAAAAGCTATACTAAAATTTAATTCAGTACCCAATGACATGTGAAGGCCTTTCCAAAAACAAGAAGTAAAACTAGGATCATGATCTGATACGACGGAGAGGGGAACTCCATAAAACCTGAATATCTCTTCAACATATAACCTAGAAAGTTGATCTAGAGACAAAGTATCTCAAATAGGAAGGAAATGAGCAGATTTAGTTAACCGATCAACAATAACCTAGATTGCATTATTACCTTGAGATGTCTTCGGTAATCCCACAACGAAGTCCATGGATATATTTTTCCCATTCCCACTCTAGAACTAGTTAAGACAGAAGCATCCCTTTCGGTAGCTGCTTCTCTAATATAAACTAATGACAAGTCAAACACTTCACAGTAAAATCAACAATATCTATTTTCATTACAACCCACCAGTAATACTCCTGAAGATCATTGTACATCTTAGTACTACCAGGATGAACTGAAAATGGAGAACTATGAGCTTCACATAATAACTCATTACTTAACTTCGAATCACAAGGCATGCATATTCTTTTACCAAATATCAAAATACATCATTATCAATGTAAAAATCATGAAACTTACCCTTCTAAACCAACTCTACCTTTTTATGCAACTCACTATTTTCCTTCTGCGCTTTCTTTATTCTATCTAATAGAGATGATTTCACTAACACCGGAAACAAAACAGAATAATTTCCTACACCAACAACTTCTATACCAAATTTTATCAAATCAATAACCAAAGGATCTCGTTCCAAACATAGCATGGTTAATGAAGCATTACTTTTTCGACTCAAAGTATCCTCCACTTTATTTTATTTTCCCAGATGGTAATGGATAGTGCAATAATAATCCTTCATTAATTCCAACTGTCTCCTTTATCTCATGTTCAATTATTTCTGAGTGAATATATACTTAAAACTTTTGCGGTCAGTATATATTTCACATTTTACTCCATTTAAATGATTCCTCCAAATTTTTAAAGAAAAATCCACAGAATCTAATTCCAAATCAGGTGTAGGGTAATTTAACTCATGGGGTTTCAACTGACATGAAGCACATGCAATTATCTGATCATTTTTCATAATGACATATCCATGTCCTTTCAATGAAGCATCACTATAGATAACAAACTCACCATTTCTATAAGGTATTGAAAAAACTAGAGCATTCACCAATATTTTTTTCAATTCATGAATACATTCATCACATTCTTTTGTCCAGATGAACTTAACACACTTTTGAGTAAACATAGTCATTGGAATAGATAACGGAGAAAACTTTCCAACAAACCATTAATAGTAACCTGCCAAACCAAGAAAACTATGAATCTCGGTTATATTTGTGGGTCTTGGCCATTCTTCAACAACGTTGGTTTTCGAAAGATCAACAATTATACCATTTATTGAAATAATGTGACCAAGTAATGATATTTTTTTTATCCAAAACTCATACTCACTGAATTTTCCAAACAGTTTATTTTCTTTTAAGGTATGCAAGATAACCCTTAAATTAGATTCATTCTCATCTTTACTTTTATAATAAACTAAAATGTCATCAATGAACAACCACCATTTATCACCTAAGTCAACTGATCCATCACTGCAAAAAACTATTCAATTCTGATTCTAACCATCTCAGGATGGTAATTCGGAAGGTCATTTCCCTTTTTATTCCTTCCAAAAAATCTGCTCTATTTCCTCTATGGAAAGCCATTATTAACATAGAAACATCATAGGCGAATAAACATGGTAATCTATATGTGCTATATCATTTAACTTTGACCATAAATTAACCAATAAAAATTAATTTAACTATATTCTAACTCCTAAAGTTGTCTAAACTGACCTCTGGTACCACCTATAAGGACCCAGACTTAATACATTACATAATCTTGAATTAAATGAATAATTCCCATTGAGTATCTTTTAAGGTTTAGTGTTCTATAGATTTATGTAATAACTATTATATCACATCTCAAAAGTTACAATGTAGACACTTCTACTCAGTTCCCAATTGTTTCACAAAATAAAAACTCTTAAAAGAAGAGTCATGTATAGTCCCATGTTTTAGACAACATGAATTTTCCTTGATCCATTCCTTGACCCTAGTCATCTTTAAGTCCTGTGAAAAACATTTCAAAACTTGGGATGAGCATAAAAATCATAGTAAGGGTTATGAAATAAAGAAGGTAAACATTAGACCATAAAAACCTAAGATTTTTAACACACCTCATGAAATCATAAGATTTATGAATAACACATAGAAAACAGAAATCATAAAGGTAACTTGTGGCATATATATCATACTTACATTGTAGCTATCACAACTATGTAGTAAGTAACATTTGGTATACCCATCATAGTATATTACCAAAATCTTTTAGGATAAATATTCACATTTACCTCCATCAAATTACCCAATGCATTGGAGATTTATCTCAGGCTGACCTGCCAAGGGTTTATCAAGGAACCACTCGTATACATAAACAATTCCCAAGAACCATAACATATTCAAAACACATAAAACAAACATAAAGGAAAGATAAAATTTCCACATTTGAATAAAAATATATAATTTAAATATACTGATATAAAAAATCCATTATCAAAACCATTTTCAATACCAAAATACTTAAAAAGATTATATGGAATTTATTTTCCTATTAAAAACATTTCAGCTTGTTAAGGAATCCAAATATCAAATAATAATCGCAGTGAAGGGAAGGTCATTGTCACCACATACTTTAAAAATAAATATTCCATTTTTTCGTTTAGTAAAAATTTTCAAAGAAAAAGATTCCCTTTGAATGAAATGAAAATTAAAAGGTGTTTATACAATGTATAAAAAAAGTCATGTATTAAAAAAATATGCCTCAATGAAAGGAGATTGAGACGAAGTCCCTTACAAGGATCATATTGAAAATAAAATAGAATTGATTATGTGTATTAAATATTAGTACACATTAATCAAGAATAAATATGAGATAGGATATAAAAATTAATTTCTCACATAATCAATGAATGACATATACAAGAAAGAGAAGATCATCCCAAAGAATGGAAATTGGTTCAAGAAGTTACCTTACCTCATGTCTGACTTGACTCATTCATTCTTTAATCTCCAGAATAATAAACTAAAGTTAATTTATACTTGATTAATAACTTTATTCAATTTTATTTTTCCTTTTATATCACATATTACCATGTTATACACATTATGTAATCATTTAAGTTAATAATGGTCGTTTTGCCGATATTTTGTACTTGAGTCAAAAATGAACTTCCGATAATTACAAGTTGTTCATGTGGTCAAAGATAATTATATCCAAAATGATAATAAGAATTTATATATCATATATATCATATATATCAAGTATATACATGTATTTATAATAGTATATAACATTTAGAGGTAAGAAATGAAATGCACCGTTCATGGAGACAGTAAAGTGTACGTACGCATGAATGATGCTTTCATTTCTATTTAATATTTAATGAATGAAAACATAATGATACATAGTTTTATTATAATTCTAGTATAATATTATATATATAATCTCAATAACCCCATACTTTATATGTTCCATGTATGGAATGAACGAGTCATATCACTTTGAGGGGGCGGTAGTCCACACTTCATTAAATGAGATTATCGTATTTACCTACTATAGAATCCATAAAGGTATTATATAAATGAAAAATACAGAAGAATAGAAACAATATAAATATAATATATATCCTATATAAATATAGTTCCACAATAATGGCCACTATAAGAGGCGGTAGAAGAATATTGAACAATCATCGTTTCGTGAGGTGTTAGTTTGTCGTCCACAGAAACAGTATGTTCTCCACCCATTAGATGGAGGTGTGTGTAAAGTGTAGTTCGAATAATTCTCATAAAAACAACCTAGTATATTTAGTATACTTGTTTTGTTATAAAATAAAGGAACAAAAAGAGTTTTGGGGGTTGGAGAAGTAACATAAAACAAAATAACTTAAAAGAAGACCTTACCTTTAAATTGGGTAACTCCCTTTGGTTTGAACCAAATTGGTTTTTTGAAGTCCCTTATGCCTAAGGTAAGGCTTCTAGGAGTAATAGAGGGATCTTGAGACTTATTTTTGAATGGTTTGGATGATCCAAGGGGATTGAGAAGTGTGAATAATGGGTTAGAGGTGAGGGCTTTTGATAAGGGGGAGGAGGGGCTCTTTAGGAAAGTGTGAAAAGTTTATTTTATTATATAATGATTTTCGGTTTCAAAAGGTCCAAAACTAATTATAGACGAAGATAAGATGACTAATGGTCGAAATAAAATAATCCAATAATAATTACACAGGTTTTGGATATTGTTTTAATAATTATAATATTATTTATCTAAATCATTTATTAATGAGGTAAACACTCCATCCTTATTGTGTCATATATTATTTCAATTATTTGATGTCTAAAAATTATAAAAAAAAATACCATGATGTATGAACTATTTTAATCTTTAAAAATAAAATTTATAGCTGAAAATATTACTTATATATCCTTATGTAAAAATTAATTTACTAAAAGATATTGATTTATGTCATTTTTTCCTTTACTTTATGTTAATTAAAATAAAGTGTCATTATCACACTTAAGTGGATCCATGGGGTCCCAAAATTGATCCAAGGATTTCCATAGTCGTCCATGACTCATCCAATAAGGTTATGACAAGTGTTAAGGTAATTTTGTATTATTATGATATTCTTTTTACATTGAATTTCCCTATTTACAGTTAACCGTATTAAATAAAAGTCAAAAATTACTATTCACCAAAAATTATTTTCATCTTATTAAATTAAATTTTACATAATAATAACAACTCCGTATGCCATATTATTTATATTCAATTCACAAATGTAATAAAATTTCATTTAAATGAAAAATTCGGGTTTTAACTACTACTTAGTGGTTTCACTATTCATCAAAAAATTGAAGTTTTTTCAGAAAAATACCAAAAATTCAGCCTAAGCTATATTTTATACTCTGAATTAAAAAATGATGTATATTTTACCAAATTCATAACAAAAAAGTTGGATTAATTAATTTAATGTTAATTCCCATTTTCAAAACAAAAAACATGTTTCTATGAAATATTAACTATCAAAAGATTGACATTTGTTTATGTCCAATTTCTAAGTGAAATTAATTCCAATGACCACCATTAAATTAAATGGTAAAAATATAACTAAATTAATCTTTAAAAACAAATATAAAGATAATCTAACCAAATTAAAAAAATTAGATGAAAAGGCAGTTTTGAATTAAAATATAGTATATTTCACTATTCATTAAAAAAATTAATTTTATCAGAAAAATTCCAAAAATTTACCCGAAGTAAATTTCGATGTCCCGATTCGAAAGAATAATTTTATTTTTGTCAAAAAGAACATATAAAAGTGACTAGAACTATATTTAAAGAGGGTTCTCCATTAAAATGTGGTAAATCGACCTTTTAATGAATATTAGAGTTTTTATGCTTAAAATTAGATTAATTCACATTTAAGCCTCTAAATTTTATTGGATATATGTAAATTTTTTTAACAATTATATATAATCATATTGTAGTTTGTTCTGTTCATTCTTGCCATTACAATGGTGAGGCGTTAATTACCATTTAAAATAATAATAATATATTATTATTTTTTTAGTATGACTCAGCCTTGTGTGTGGTGTAAGATTTCAAAGAAACCCATTGTTGAATATCGGGTATTCCATCGAACATAGAAAACCCTTTAAAGTAAAATTAATATTTAATTCACAAATATTAATAATTATGTAAATGTATTATTCTTTATCTACCTGGGATGTTACATTTCATGTAGTTTTATCCCAAAGATACAATGACTACACCATGTTGTTTGAAGGGAATTAATCTTGGTGGCTATATTGGATAGAGAAAAAAAATTACAAGGGATGGATTATATTGATTCTTGGATAGTTATTTAATTACTCAAAAATCATGGGCCTCAATTTTAGGACATGATTCAAGTTTGATTCAAAGTCAGTGAGCAGTGGTTATTTAGGTCAATTAAATGGAATTAATTCATGCTTATACACATATAATTTTGAACCAAAAATTAGTTATGAAGGGAAACAATTATAAAATTCATAGAGAAATCACAGGGTGTTATGGGTGGTTTTTGGAGGTTCATAATGGTGCTACAAGTGGTTAATTTTATTATAATTGTATTCCTCTATTTCAAAGTAGAGGAACGATCCCTGAAAATTTTTGTTTGAGTGTGACCCTACACAATGAAGGTAATTTATAGCTTAATACATTATTTATCAATGAGATAAGTGAGTGAGGTAAATCCATGATACATTCTATAAGAAGTGAAGTCATGTGACCATGAATTTTCAAGGAAGAAGATAAGATATATGTCATTCATAATTTAATGAAAGTTTGAAGATAAATAAGCTATGTAACATCACCAGTTATTTAAGATCTCGAAAAAGAATATATATGGTAAAATCTATTGATCTATTTTTTCATAGAGGAGTACTTTCATCAATAAATTAAAAGATCACTAGATGATGATTTCGTTTTTTTGGATCATATTTATAGAATAATTGTATCATATAGTGGAATATAAAAGTGAATAGAACACAAAGGATTCTATATTGTATGACATTGTTGAAATATGGAGAATCCATGATAAGTGGATTAACTAAAATGGAAATAAGTTACCATAGTTATCCAAACCTTGTAAATATAATGTGCTTCAATATTTTTTTGTTTCTACATACGAGGAAAGATAGGGATATTTTATTAAGTAGACTAGGAATCTTTATAGATTCAAGAGGTTGAGTTTAAAGGGAACAATTTATAAAATAAATGATATAACTGGTTCACCCCTCCCACTCTCAGTGATCTAATCAGATACTAGAACCACAGATGGTATTATAGGGATGTCCCCTCTAATGATCCAAGGAGTAATGAGATTCTCAACTCCTTGAATAACAAAAGAGTTCCTACCATTTATGGATTTAACTACCATAGATATAGGAATAATATGCTACCCTACCTCCTTTCACTTAGCCTAGAGTTTAGAGATTCTATTATAGTAGTATTTTAACCCATAGGTAAAAATGATCACATGCCATAAGAAAATAATAATAATATGGATATGGATGTAAAGGCATAAAATTATATTGGATATCATTATATAATAAAATTTATATCATGTTGATGAGTCATCAATGTATAAAAGAAATATGGAACATATTGTGAGATAACATTGAAGGAAACATAAAAGTGAATGATAGAAAGTTACAATTATAGAGTAGTACATTTCAGGACATTAATATGGATATTAATGAAGAGAATAATAGTTATTTCAATTAAGTAAAAGATATTGTTTGAATTTTTTGTGGATTTTGTGAGATAATTGAAGAATTAAAAATTTGGAAGAATCTTATAATGAACAATCTAGATCAGTTTGTTCATAATTTTTTAGATTTATAAGATCAATGAGAACATTCATTAGATGAAATTTACAATATTATTATTCCATATTAATTGAGGAAGGCAGTGACTTTAAAAATCAAAGAAAAAGTTGATCTAGCCTTTGAATATATGAGAAAAGGAAAAGGCAAAGTGACTGAAAAAGTTAGTTACTCAGATACTGAGGATGCTAAATATCACCACCAGATTACATCATTCTTATCAAAGAGATTCATAAAGGAAAAATAAGTGTAAAAAATAAATTTATAATATGATTTAATTTTTATAATATCAGTCTTATTGTAATTTTTTTTTCAAATAAGCATCTTGATGAATCTGAATCTGATGAGGAAGAAAGTGTCCCCAAAATATGGAAAGAGATAATAAAAATAATAAATTTTACATCACCAAAATAATAATTATTTTTAGTGATAATGGTGATTCGTCTAAAAAATATAATAAAAAAATTATTCTCTTTTCTCATGTGAACAATATTTTTGACTTATCAGGTAATGATTATGATGGATAAGAGAGAAAAAAACTTGGGTGGGAATTGAATGTTATGTTAGAAAATTGTATTTAATAAATTAAAAATCTCAAGAATGAAAATAAAATGTTGATAAAGGTTACAAAAAAGGATATTGAGGAAAAGGTGGAACTAATCAAGAATAAATCAACCAATATTGATAAAATCAAGATACAATATATTAAGATTGATCCAAAATAAAATGTATTATGTGATATTGAATATAAATTGTCTTATAATGAGGATGTAATGTTTTAGATGTAAGATATAAGTAACATTATTAAACTTGAGACTACTAGAGTTAGGGAATACTTCACTAAATAAACTTAGGATAAAGGGGAATCATTAGATGTAGTTGAGATAGAGAACATACTTAGACAAGGTGAAACTATTTCAAATATTTCCAAAAATAGATTAAAATATGCTTATTTGGTAGGTTCTATAAGTAATAATGAAACTATTAAAATAATGGATAATGGGATAAAATATTCTATAGCAAAGGAAGTGGAAATTTCAAGAGAACCACAACCCCCTATTCCAAATACGGCTCAATAAGGTAAAAACCCACTTTAGAAAAATGTGGAATCAATATAGATGATATAAATTTGAGGGTTATTTTTTTGTTAAATGGATGTTATAGACACAAATCCTTTTCATTTTGGATTAATAAATTTTTACTTACAAAGTGGTAAGAACACATATGGGTTTTGTTGAAAAAATGATGATGAAAAATCAATGAAAGAATGTTGTCCCAAAAGAAGAAGTAAAAGTTAATGTGAATTCACACAGAAGTGATAATTTGAAAAGGTATTTTTTATTAAAATGGTCTAATAAAATTTGTAATACCTCAATTAATGAAATGGCTATATTTCATGATAAATAATTCAAAAAAAACAGGCCACTTCAAACATAAGGAAGTGAAGTTGTTCTTAAAGATAAGGCGAAGAAAACTAATTCTCATAAGGAATAAGGTCAAGGGTACAAAGAAGATAAATTTTTTTTAAGGATATTTACATGATAATTTTTTTTGATATTTTATGGAAATAATTTACTAGGGTGTAATTCCCTAATATTTTATGATATATTTCTTTACATTTAATATCTTTGATAGCTTGTGATACATGAAAACAAGAGTCTAAATATCAAATAATATTGTATACTAATATAACATAGATATTAAATTAGAGGTTATCAATTGGAATAGATAAATTACTAAATGTATATGGTATACAAATGTATAAATAAATTCATTGGTTTTTAATTGATTAAAAATAATAAGAAAAAACCTTTGAAAATAAAAGAATCATTTTTCTGAAATTTTTTTCATATAATTTTTTTATTATCCTAATAAATTAAATTAATCAATATTGGTGATTATTTTCTATGAAATTTATAAATAATATATTCATTAAAATGTTTTATCAATCATCTAATATTTTTATAGGCATGAGAGAAGAAGAAACCCAGTAACATGCTTAAAAACCATGTTTTTTCTAAAAAATAGATTCATCGCATATTTCACAATTATTTTAACATTAATTTTTACCAATATTGGAAAATTTATTAAAATAATATAAAATTTATTTCTTAAACAAAATATTAAAATTATTTTAATTTTGTTTTTTTATAATTTTCTAAAAGGATTTATTTTTCAATGAATGGTGAAAAATTCCATTTTTTATTGAAAATTATCTTTTCATTTATAATATTTAAAAAATAAAATATTTTTTTAATTGGTTATAAAAGTAAAATTAGATAAATTATGTTATTATTATTAATCCAATTTATGTCATTTTATTAAATTTATATTGAATTCTAATATAAAACAAATTATACTTAAGAAAACATTTCTTTGGAAAACCGCATTTTCTTCAAGATTGTGGCTTTAATTTTAAATTTAATTATAAAATTTTTTGAATAGAATTTTGTAAAATTGATTAAATATTTTTAATATTAATAATTAATATTATTTAATAAGTTCAACTTAATTTTTTTTCATAATTAATATTAAAAACAGTAAAAATTAATTATCACTTTTAATGTTAAAACCAGTTTATCAGGGAGGACCAAAATATAAGGGTACATTTTCCTAATAAAATTGTCTAAATACTTTTCTATATCCATATTTTCCACTCATACTATCTCAACTTGGAGTCTATGTCCATTTGGAATATTTTTTATTCAGTATATCATTATCATTTTGTATTCTTTTAAGAAATTTCCAAGCAGGTCCCCTCCCCCTCTTATAAAAGGACAACCCCTCTCCTCATCTATAAAAAAATAAATTCATATTTTCATGGAACAAGAATTTCCAAAATATATTCCTTAAAAAAATACCCATTTCTTATTGGCCTTTTTTTATTTTAAATCCACCATAGGAATTAATTAGGTATAAACCTAAAGTGGTTTTTTGAAGAATATGTATAGTTCTAAACCTTGTTTCATTGTTTTATTTCTTACTATAACCATAAAAATATTATCTAAATATAAGAAAAGAAAAAAAGTTATATTAATTATACTTAAATTTTATTCTGTTAATGTAATGAGCTATATCTATCCCTTCTCCCATCAAATGTGAAGTGTAATCGTCGATCGTGTGCATGAAAGACTACCGCCTCACCAACTGATGTGATACATTTTCCATCACCACCTCTCACATATGGATATAAATATAAATTTAATATGTGAATGTATATATATTATATAAAATAATTATTCTTATATAATTATAATATCACATGCACCTTCTTACCTTCCAATGTGTTCGAAAACAATAATGTCCCTTGTGTGTACATGTGGACCACTACCTCCATGAAGTGATATGATACATTTTTCATTTTATTTTTACATGTACTATAATAATGAAAGATTTAATGAATATATTTGTTATATATGATATAAAAATTATTCTATAAAGTTTATATGTTATTTTTATTTCTTTAATTTTATCCATTAAAAATATAGAAACAACATTTAGACATACGTATGGTCTACCGTCTCCCTAAATGATGTAATTCATTTTTCAATATATAAATTTGATGGATGACTCTAAATATGTATATAATTAATATATATGATATTTATATAATTATTCAAATTATTTATATGATGTAAAAATGATAAAATTAACAGGAACAAAACTACTAAACCAAAATATACAAGAAGAAAGAATGAGTATCGCTTGGAATAATGATTTTTACAATGAATTGTTAATAAAAACATTATAAAACATTATAATTAAATCATATATGGAATTTAATATATTATAATGGTTATATAATATATTAAAAATATATATATATTTATTATATATGATGTTCAAAAACATGAAAAAGAAGTCAAATTGGCGGTAAAGGTTTTGTTTCAGCTAGAAATGGGGATGACCTCGGTTGTTTAAGGTTCAAATATTCCAATCGGTTTCTAACCGAATTATTCATAGAACTAGAAACATCCAATGATTCTATATCCATTTTTACCTACATTCCAAAGTTAGGTTCTCATTAGTTGTGGACCGATGAGGCTTAAGAATTTTCATTGGTCGAGAGGATGTGAGGTCAGACTCATCACACCTTTTTTGGGGGAATTATTGTCTACTCCAAGACTCTCTTTATGGATTTGAGTTATGTTCATGAATCCTTATTAATTTACCAAGCATGAAAATGATTTTTCCTTTAGATTTAGCAATCATTTATTGATATGTATGATATTTAGGGAATCTATTATATGTATTTGAGGTTCTTCATCGATGGAGAATCATCCGTATGTATTGGAGATTCATAGTCAATGGTATCCTTCAATAAATTATATAGAAATATCTTGGTCATTATGATGAACATACTGGTTTTAAATCCACTCAGTGGGGCACTTGATGTTTATTTCCATTCAGAAGGACATAGATTATTTTAGAGTTGGGATCGTACCGGCATATGGGCTATCTACGTATCCTTGATAGAAAAGGAATCAGAATCCATGTAGTTCAGGAATTAAGATATAGTTTAACGTTATATGGGATGGATGAGAATTAATGTATAATAGGCTTGAACCATAGAATGGTTTCCTACGTATTCTACTTTTAAGGCATAGATCAAAGTCCACGTAGTTCGATTTAAGAAATGTGGGGCTTATATATGATTAATGTCCCAAAGAGATGTGTCGTAGTTACTTTTACACTCTAATCTCATGTGATTCATGCTCGGTGTGAGAAACAAGAGGTATCAGTAAACCAGATGATTTGTGCCACAAAAGATGTGGTCACAATAGATGATATGGGGCTTATGTATGTGTGACTTCCCAAATAGATGAAAACTAGAATTCACTTATGGGAAGAAACCTAGGGACAAGGTCCATAAAGATATTTGTGCTTTATGGAGACTTGGATACTCTAACTTGGGGATTAATCCTGAGGATGATGCCTAAATTAGGGGGGACTTATGATTGGGTTTAATTCCTGAGAAGGAATCCCATGTCAAAAGAAATTAGGCCTGGGGCTTACTCCTGAAGAGGAGGCCCATGTTAAGGGAAATTATGACTAGGGCTTACTCCTGAAAAGGATGCCCATGTTAAAGGGGAAATGGGGCTTACTCCTAAGGAGGATGCCCATTAACAAGGTCCCTAAAAGAATTTGTAATTTTTGGAGATTTACGATCTTAATTTGGGGCTTACTTATAAGGACGATACCCAGATTGAGGGGAATTTGACTTATGATTGGGCCATAACCCTAAGGAGGATTCCCATATCAAATATTCTCTCATCTTAAGGGATGAGGTTGAAAGAAGGTAACCTCTAACCATAGTGATATAAATCACAAATTTTTGAGAGATGTTCCACAGAATTCCTTTCAGATAAGGAAACCAAGAAAGGAACCATGTCGTATAGCTTTGAAAAGGGTTTTGAAGGATAAATCATGAAGAGGAGAGGTGAATTTGAGGAAAAGAGTTGAATAGGCAAGAGGGGAACTCAAAAAGAGGTAGGCGCACAAGTCTTGTTTGGGTGCGCTAGTCCTGGTCACGCAAGTATACTTGCGCGAGATAGTGTACTTGGGTGACGGTTAACCCATAGGGTATTACTTGGGTGAGACTTGGCTCAAGCCCTTAGTATTATCCCTAAAGGAATCCAAAAGGGCGTCACATAAGTTCTGTTGAAGGGATAAGGTGGAACGCAAGTATGGCCATTTTCCCTTAAGGTTTAGACACTTAGGCGCGCATGTGTTGATGAGTTTCAACACTTAGTCCTTGTTCCCCCTCTTTAGATCTTTCATTCTTGGTAAGAAATTACCTTAGAAGTGTTCTGAATACTTCAAGCAGAGACTAGGGCACTGATAGCTAAAATATGACTTTTGGAATTTTTCATCCTCCGAATGGGGGTCCACAAGGGGTATTTATAGGACACTGAGGACCTTGGGAGAAAATAATCTAGGGCGCACAAGTCACCGACACGACCAATATGGGGCGTGCAAGTATACATGCACAACCATGGTGAAACTTGCACGACCCATGATTAAAGAAATCCTTTCTCATGCCATTGTCAATTTTTGATGTTTCTTCAATGTATGAATCTATTTGTGCTAATGTATTCCCTTTTTTCATTTGTTAGACTTTGTGATGGAAAGGAGCATCAATAAAAGTCCCCCCTTAGAGTTGGATCTGAAAAAAGAAAAGAGGATTGGACTCTGAGGTAAAGGAAAACAACCAAGGAAATTTTGCAGCACAGGTATGAGCCACGAATGGTACGGTGCCCAGGTATTATCCACGTAGGGTACGATGCGTAGGTATCAGCCACGCAGGCTACGATGCACTGGGTTCAGACTTTGCCTATAAATATGTGGTCATTCTCATGCAAAGAACTCGGGTCTCAAAGCACTTCACTCTCTCACGCAAGTGTCTCTTGTCACGCAAGTGTCTTGATTTTCCACGGTTCATTGCTTCTATTCGTGTCGCACTTCTGTAGAGGTTTTTGGACTTGTGCGATGATACATGCATGCCCAAGCTTGCGTGATCTACTTGGACTTGCACACCAACATTGGACTTGTGTGCCTTAATGCCTTAGCCATTTTTTCACTTTTGTTCACAAATTTTATGAACAATATACTTAGATAAAAGTTAATTATTCAACCATTGTGTAGATTAAATGGATCCTAGAAGAATTGGAATGACTAATGAGTTGGCTAGAAAGTGTATTGATGACATGATGAACCTCATTGGACAATATCAATGAATTTGAGGCCGTAGTGTCCCGAGCTGAGGCTGATCATGCTGCAAAATTGATGGAGCTGAAACATAAGATCAAGGAGAAAGTTGTCCACCAGATTCACCTTTAGCAATATTTAGATGTTTTTACTGGGGAACTTGACCAGCATAACAATTTAGTGGAAGGAGTTCAAACAAATGGTATGAAATCCATTTCAGATGCTAAGAAATCACTCAATCAAGCTGAAAAGGGTGAAGCTGGTCGAGTGCATGAACTTCAAGTGGCTACTTATGAATCTCGGGATGCCGTAAATCAAATGAAGAGTTACGTTGAAATCCTTTTGTGATTCTTGGAAAATAAAAAAGAATACAATATGTGGATTTCCTTCTAACTCTCGTGCATCAACGTAAAACACTTTCATCTTCAATCATCTATTCATGTATCCTCTTGCTACTTGATTTAAATTATTTTACCTAAGCCAATGGTCCTAGTAAGAATAGTTTTATTGTTGATAGGATTATAAAAGTAACCCTACAAACTTTACATCTTTTAATTTCTCAATATAACCTAAATCATATAAAATGCATCTTTAGTGATATGGGACTTGACTTTTATTCACAGTTTCCTTGTCTTTTGTGGGTAGTTTAATGTCATGCACGTCAGACATAAAAAGGGTAATGTTTAAGGTCAAATAGCTTTTACCAAATGAATTAAAATTGGCTCAATTCCTTGATAATTTATCTGAAAACATATTACCACATTCAAGTATGGAGGAAAAAATATAAACTATGACTTAGGAAATTTTGAATATGAGGAATGATATGAAAAGAGGGTAAAGGGAATTATAAGAAGTATTTCCTAAGAGTAAAGTTACCATTATTTAACAAACCTGTTAGGGGGTTGAATTATGCAAGGCTACTTAAGGGAATTGGATGAATAGTTAAATAATGGAATCTTTTGGCTGACAGGTCCGTTATGTAGATTACTTATGGAAGGCCGCCTAAGGGCATGTGCTGTATAGTCAGGAAAAAGAACTCTCAGAAATTTTACTTTTCTACTACTTAAAAGATAGTGGAAGTTTATGGAGATTAAAACTTTCCAAAGCATATAGTTTATTGTATGGAGAGAGGTACTTGAATAAGGAGAAGCTATTCCCAAACAATATTTTCAACGAATTGGATGAATGTCACTCCTGCGAAGGTCTGATCCAAACTTAGGGAAGGGAAAAATAAACCATAGACCTGAATACATTCAGATCATGAAAAATAATATGTAATAAATATGTTAAGGATGACCATTTTTGCAGATCCCTACATATTTTCGTTATGACCAATAAGGACAAAAGAGGTTTTTCTCCCAAGAATGAAGTTACCACCATTTGACAAACCCATTAGGGGGTTGAAATATGTTGGGCCACCTAAGGGAATTGGCTGCATAGTCAAACTATGGCATCTTTTTGCTGACAGGTCCATTATGTAGTGTACTTATGCAAGGCCTCCAAAGGGCACGTGCTGTATAGTCAGACAAAAGAATTCCCGGGTATCAGACATTTTGTGACCAGAAGTCAAGAAAAGGGTTATTATAATCTAGAAGTATTTAAGGTTAAGAGTATATGATACATGAAAATGGGTATTGTCCAATGCATGAAGGAGATACACAGACTAATGCTAACCATAATCATGTTGTGGTTGGGTCCTGAATTGAAATGATGTACTTCACTACGTATCCCATAAGAATGGGAATCAAGCAATACGTAGTTCTTGATATACAGTTTAACATCATGTGGGATGAGAATGTAGAAGATCTTAGTTTAAGGTCATAGAGTTTGGACCATAATAAGGAATACACAGTGTGTGTTTTAAAAACCTGATGTGAATGAAGACTAGGGTTTTCATACCACATTCATGTTTTCACAAGGGGACTTTTTATCCAAGGGATAGTAAGTGGAATTTGGGGTTAGGCCCATAGACCTGAGGATAGATTCGAGGGACACTCAAAAAGTCCTAAGTATCCCATAAGGATGGGAATCAAGCCGCACGTAGTTCTTAAAATACCCTTTGTACAGATTTGGTTCGTACAAGTGAAGGGTGAAAAGGGGACTTTAGTGCAATGATGGTTTGACCCAAGATTAAAGGTCCAGGCATTACCATGTATGCATGTAGTCTTTGGAATATGAAATAATTGGAGATCAATGTCAATGATGATTCCCTCTCAAGCGAGGGACAATGGGGGACTGTATAGTTTAACGTCATATAGCGAGGACGATGATGCTGCACATTTTAGTGTTATGTAGCATGGACAAAAGGGATATAGACAGTTTATCATCATGTGTGATAAAGGTGAACCAATGTAAAGAGATTGATTTTGGGATTCTTAAAGGATCAACATTGTATGAGATAGAGGTGAACCGAGGTGAAGAGATTGGTTTTGGGATTGAACCTTAGGAGGTTGCCTACGTACCCAGCCTAGAAGACAAGGATCAAATTCTGCGTAGTTCAATGGAATAATGAATTGATGATCAAGTCTTATTTGAGGAAAACGCCATAAAAAATGGTGTTGGGGATTATGAATAGTTAGCAGCCTAGAGAGGGTGTTATGGTTGAAGCTTACTCTAAGCTCATGTGATTCATACTCGTTGTGAGAAACAAGAGGTAACAACAACCCTAACGATTCAAATTTTAGCATCTTGTTGGACACAATAGAGACTGTTTCATAGTTTAAATGACTTGTGTCATAGACATGGGGTGTTTGGTAGTTTAACGTCTTGTGGCTTGGATTATCATTTTAACATCATGTTGGACGATAGAGGGGACTATGCAGTTTAAAGTCTTGCAGTGAGGACTAAAATAGTTTAAGGTCATATGCATGGACCAGTGCGAAATAGTTTAGCATCATGTAGCTAGGACGTATGGCTATACAGTTTAATGTCTTACAGTGAGGAAAATGGGGACACAGTTTAACGTCATGTTGGACCTATTAGGGACTTTTTCAGAGTTTAACATCATGTTGGAAGAAGGGGTGTTGTATAGTTTAGCGTCATGTAGCTAGGATGTGGTTGTGCAATTTAACGTCTTTTTAGACGTAAGTATTTGTGTTACAAAAAATACTTTTTCAAGACTCTGGAATTGGTTGGAGTCGTGATGAGTTCTCTATCCATTGAGATTAAAGAATAAGCTTCATTGGAGTAGACCTTATGTATTGAATAAGGTCCTTCCCACTTTGGTTCAAGCTATGGAGGCTGCTTTCCTGGTATCATTGGAGTTCTGAGGACCAATACCAATTCTCCTTGAATTAATGAATGAAGACGGAATTTTTTGTTGAAAGACCATGCTATTCGATTCTGATAGAATTACAAATGGTGCAGAGTGCACAATATTTTTTCATCTAATCATTCCAATTCATCCAATCACTTTTGATATTGTACATCTGTAGATTACTGATCACAAATGGATATTTTGAGCAAAGGTAATTAAACCTCAATGGGCAAGATTGCTTCTATTATATATACCAATGAATATGGAGTTGACCGGGTAGCAGTGCAGGTGGTGGTCCGATAATCCCATAAAGCTTGAAAAAGTTTATCAGGCCATGATTTCTTATCTTTATCCACCATCTTTTGCAGTATATTTGAAATAATCTTATTGAAGACCTCTATTTGGCTATTGGCCACTACATGATACAAAGATGAATGGTTGGATTTGATTTTGTATTCTTGATACAACTTCCTTACCTTAGATGAACAGAAGTTGGTGCCATTGCCTGTCAAAATGGTACGAGGGACACCAAATTTGGTAATAATATTAGAAATTATGAAGCTAACTATGCTTTTAGAACTAATTTTATTGAGAGTTATTTCATCTGTCGATTTTTAAAAGAAGTCAGTAGCAGTAAGAATAAAATTAAACTTCTTGGATGTAGCTGAAGGGTAAGGTCCCACTACATCCATTCCCCACGTGGAAAATGGCCATGAGTATTTAGCTGTATGAAGCAAATCTAGGGGTTGATGAATGAAGTTGTCATATACTTGGAAAGAATTACACTTATTAGTTAAATCAACAAAATATTTTATCATTTAAGGAAAAAAGTATACAAGCCATCAAATTTGATCAGACAGTCTATGTACAGACTGGTGGGAACCACAGACTCCTACATGTACTTCTTTCATGACAGCCATTGTCTCTTCACTATCAACAAATATTAAGAGAATTCCATCAAAAACTATTTTGTAGAGAATTTTTTCTAGGTGATCTGGGATATCATAATGAGTAAAATTGACCACACATGACCAGACTTGTTCTTTCCCAGATCTATCAGGTGGAAGTGTTCCATTTTGAAGGTATTCCCTAATAGGTGTCATACATCCTATAGTATGACCATATGGTCCATATACGGGACTAATTTCGTTGATTTACTCTATTCTGATTTGAACATAAGGTGAAACTAAATGAATATGGGAAATACTGATGATTGTCTCATCCCGGTTTGGATCTGCTAGGGCTATAACTACATTAACCAATGCATCAGCTTGTGAATTTTGTGATCACGAGACATAAGAAAATGTCAGTTCTGAAGGAAATTCCACCACAAACTCTCTGATGTAATCATACAAAGGTATTGACTCTTCTTTTCTGATTTCATAATCCTCATTGACTTGTTTGATTACCAAGTCTGAATCACCTTTAACCTTTAAGTGATCCACCTGTTCCTGAATCACCAATTCCAAGACTGCGATGAGTGTTTGATATTATGCTTCATATTTGTACTGCCTCCCAATAATAAGAAGGAATATGGTAGCACTACCTTTTCTGGGGAAATAATCCCAATTCCTAACCCATCCTTGTGGAATTTAGGATCTTCCATTTTTTCCCTGTTGGACTTCTAGAAGAACAATCAAAGTACATTTCCCATGTTTGAAGATTATCTTGAACAGAGAAGACTTCTTCATCGGTAAGATCAGTATATAAAGATGTATCTTCTACTAAAGGGTGTTCAGAAAAGAAATTAGCCATATCTTGGCCCTTTATTTCCTTTTGAGAAACGTACTGTATATCAAACTGCTGCAAAATAACTTCCCACCTTGATAGAAGTTCTGTAAGAATTGGATGACTAAGGATAAATTTGAGCGGGTTATTGCAAGATACCAAGTGGACCTCATGATGTTGCATATAGTGTCTCAATTTCTGAACTAAAAAGATTAATGCTAGGAAGCACTTTTCAATACTTGAATATCGGGTTTTTTCTTCAAGCATATTCTGACTGAGATAGTAAAGGCTCTTTTCCTTTCTAACATCCTTCTTTTGGGAAAGGAAGGCACCCAATGATCGCTCTAAATCTGTTACATAAAGATTAAGTGGTCTCCCTTCAACAGAAGGCATTAATACCGATGGAATCAAGATATATTTATTTAGAATATCAAATGAATATTGGAAATCTTCCGTCCATTAGTAGGTGACTCCCTTCTTCATCAACTTGGTGATGGGTAAACATTTGCCTTCCAAATTGGAGATGAAACACCGAATATAGGCCAAGTGTCTTTGAAGTACTCTCAATTAATTCAAATTATGAGTAGGTGACATACCAATGATTGATTTTGTCTTCTCATGATCGACTTCGATACCAGAATGACGTACAAAAAAGCTGAGAAGTTTTTTAGAGGTTACCCCGAAAGCACATTTCAAGGGGTTCATATTTAAACTGTGTTGTCGTATTTTGTGGAATATGATTTCCAAATCTGCCAAGTGATTAGAACTTTGTTGGGATTTAACCACCAAATCATCCACATAACATTCAAAAAATTTCCCTAAAAAGGGTTGGAAGATATGGTGCATGGCATGTTGATACATTGCACCTGCATTCTTCAAGCCAAAGGGCATTACCCGATAGAAAATCACACCCTAAGGGGATATGAAGGCTGTACATTCTTTATCATCTGGATCCATTCGGATTTGATTATACCCAGAATATCCATCCATGAAATAGAGTTCTTCATAGCCAGTTGTTGCATCAATTAAGAGTACTATGATCTAAACTGAAAAGTCATCCTTAGGACAATATCGATCGAGATCTCTGAATTCAATGCAAAATCTAATTTGTCCATTCTTCTTTTTCACAGGGAAAATATTATCCAACCATTTAGGATATTGAACTTCTCTGATGAAGATAGATTTGATAAGCTTATCTACTTCATCTTCAATTTTGGAAGCTTAAGTTGGGCGTGTTCTTCTTGCGGCTTGCTTGAATCCTTGATGTTCTTCTGGAAAACCCAAATAATGAGTGGAAACATCGGGATGAAGAACTGGAATTTCTGTATAATTCCAAGAAAATATATCTCGATTTTTATTTAGAAAGGAAGTATACATTTCTTTCTCTTCAAGATTAATTGCCACACTAATTAAATTGGGGTGTGGATCTTCTTTTGTACCCAAATTTATTTCTCTGAGTTCATCCACAATGGTAGAGATACCCACTTTAAATGCTAGAGGAGCATCTCTAATATCTTCCTCTTCTTCTTCAATATGTTCCACTAATTTTGTTTCTACTTTCACTGTATATGATGAAGCATAATCTCCATTATCAAGAGAGATGTTAAAATTTGAACATCTTGAAGAAGAGGCTACCATTTCTGACCCTATAGATGATGAAGGGTCTTCCATGGGTAATAGAGAGGAGATGATGGATTTAAAATCTACATCATTGTTCACCTATAACATTGCTATAACTTCTTCTGGCATAGCTGATGAAGTATTGAATTGATGGATTTTAGAAGATGAAATGAAGACATCTCCATTTGAGCTTTCATTATTGCTTTGTGAATCACCAATTTCTTCCATATTGTCTTGCTTGATTACTGTAATTGAAATTACGGAATTTTCCATAAGAGTATTCAGATATGGGTCTATCCTATCAATTTTACTGATATAAAACACATAATTTGTACTCACATGTTTGAATGGGTTTACTAGAATCTTTTTCAAACCATATGGAGTATTAATTCTGGTGACCTCCTTCCTCGTGGATTTCTCCTTCCCTTCCATGTGATAGAATTCTGCCTCAATGTATTGAGATTCACATGTTTTGAATGGGGCTTTATCACCATACAATGTCCCAATTTGACCATTGAAACAATATTTAAGACACTGATGGTATGAAGAAGGTACGACCACATGTTGATGTAGCCAAGGTCTTCCAAAAAAATGTTGAAGGCTATGTCATGATGAAGAACCATGAAATATGAATTGGATATAAGGTCTCCAAACTGAGTTCTGAGTGTGATATCGCCCAGAGGTTTTTGTTCGTTTTTATCATATCCTTGAAACATCAAAGTAGAACGAGATAAATCAGATTAAGTGATGCCCAATCGAAGAAGTGTACGAATAGGGATGCGATTGACTCCTAATCCATTATCATTGAAAGCTCATAGGATGTCTACATCATTAACCCTGTCAGATAAATACAAAGGTCTAATATGTCCATGCACAACATCATCATCATCTTCATCTGTAAAAGATATCACTACACGACATTCTGTAGGACCATTCTCTACATGATAGACTTTAGTCGTAGAAATTTCAGTTTCAAATTCCCGAGGACTTGATAAAGCCTCAATGAGTGCCTACCGAAGATCCTTTGATAGGTTCAAGGAATCTAGAATTTTTAACTTGGATGGTACTTGGTACAAATTTTTCCATTCATCATACTTTTGGTCCAAAAATCTGCGTTTCCCAACAGGAACATGTGGTTTCGCAGGTGCCTTAGAAGTTGATGCTTTGAAAGTAGATACATCTTGTATCAGAGTAGGAGTTGGAAATACTCCTAGATTTGGGAGATTAGACCAACTAGGTCTATTTACATGCTGAGAGGAAGAAGGTGTAACCGCCAATCGATCATCCAATATAACTGTACCAGGACTGAATCTGCCTTGCGTGGAAGAACTTTCTTGTTCCTGTTGAGCCCGCTGAAGGACTTTGCCACGAGTTTCTGCTGCATATATAGTTCTAGAAGGGGTAGGATTGAAATAGTGGCTTCTAGAATATCCATGTCTTCCTCTGTTTCCTAGACCTCTGGAACTCCCTCTGATTCCTCTGCTTGATACAGGGAACTTAGGCTCATCAAGATTGAAACTGTGATTAACATAAGGATATGTTAAGTGAATCATGTTAACAGAACCAACAATCAACTCTTTATCTGATGAAGACTCTGCCTGATTACCCATTTTAGGCCATTCCATTTGGTGGGGAGGTGCCCGTCCTTTCAAAGTGGATGGCATAAAATCTTCCAGAGTCAAAGACAACTTGGGCTTTGACATGATCTCATCTTCATCTGATTTATCTTCTATATTAGAATTATGCCGCTTCTTTGAGGATTTTCCCTCTGATGAAGAGGGGTTTTCTGTGACATTAATAGCATAAGACACAATTTGTTTCTTCAATTGCATATGTAAAATGGCATGAGTTTAGTTGATCATTTTTCTGACCATCCAATCATCATATTTCTACGCATTTTTTTCTTTTGACTTCTTGCCACTCGCCTTCTCCCTCTGTATCTATAGCAGTAACACATGCTACCTGGGATGAAGAACCCATCAGTTTTACTTGTTCGAGTCCACCATCTTTTGTAGGAGTTCTTTTAAGAAAAAACATATAGCATACCAACTTTTAAATACATAAGGTTTCATTGCATTTTACATACAGATGATCTTTAATGTTTAGTGTCATGGAAATCAAGAATTTAATACATAAAGATATAAAACATTATTCTTAAATACTTGAAAAGATTATTCATTGTCCATCCTAAGTTCATTACAGAATCTCACAACCTGGGAGCATACATCAAAGTAAAGTGTGAGCAGAAGGCCTAGTAAGGGAAACAAGAGAAACATTTTACATTTGAACTTGAGATACATCAATAAAGTCATGATAAATAACTTTAAGGCATGATAAAGAGATCATGAGGCATATAATAATAAAAATAACGTGTTTCATAACTTGAATATGTGGCTACAACATTTAACTTATAAAATCATGAACATATCACCATGGACTATCCCCAAGGTGTCATTTGAAATTACCATGGTTATTTACCAAGGTATCGTTAAAATTGTAATCTCTAGTGGTTACATCATTACTCAATGAATTGGAGCACTATCAGGTCGGAACCTTAAATTTTAATTTATTATAATGCGATACACATATATCATCATAAATCATTTCATAAACAACCCATATAGCATAAAATAAATGGGTTTCATTTCATAATCATAACGTTTTAAAAACAGCTTTAAAGATGTGATCTTTATGTCATTTTAAACCCACGGAAAAAGGAAAGAGAGTTTCATGTGTGTAAGTCCCAGAATTAAAAAAGATCATTTTGATATACATGTGTATACCCCTGTAGAATAAAGATATTTGAGTATTCACTTATCAAAATAAAATAATTTGAAAAAAAGAGAGAGGTACTTTGAGACGAAAAATTCTACAACATAACGGCTATGTTATAGGGTTCTAGAAAATATTCAAAAGATAGGGGACATGGGTCACCCAATCATAAATGATCTATAAAAAAGTATAGGGATAAAATATAAAGGATATAAGAAAATGGTAATGAAATTTGAAATACATACCATATGAAATGAAAAACATGGAAGGAAGACAAAAAAATAAGATTTCTCTTATGAAAATTCGGCAGCCTAACGACGTCACTTAAAACTTCAAAAAATTGAATTGATGAGATAAAATAGGGCCTCTCATCATATGAAAATAAAATATCAGTATGATATATATCGAGATCATACCCTAAAATAATAAAAAGTAACAGGAAAGACTTGACATGAAAATAGATCTTGAAAACGAGAAGGGTGAAAGAATCCCTTACAAAAATTCGGCAGCCTAACAACGCCACTTAAACATTATTAAAATGAATTGATGAGAGAAAGATGGGGTATCTCATCATATGAACATGAAAAGGAAAGTAGGATGAATATAAAATATAATCCCCAACATAAGAACATAAAGCATAAAATAAATGACATAAAAGAGGGTACTTGATAAGAAAGAGAGGTAGGATCCCTTACCTTGAAGAGTATGTTTGAAATCATGAAGTTTGAGACACTGGGAGGCTTTAGGGAACCTTGGGAGGAATCATTTGGAGGTAAGGAGACTAGAAATTCGTTGAGGAGGATTTTGTAATGCAAAGTATGAGATAATGTCTTGATATTTATAAGGGAAGTGAGGGGACAAGGCATTAATTCCCAAGGGACACCTCAATGGTGGTATTGGAAAAACCTTGGGCTTTCCCATCATATTTGCCCATGGTATTTGCCAATTGGGACACCTCATACCTTATCTTACTATTCACAGGTCGACCATATTGATTTCATACTTAATACATCATTAATGATGTCATTAAACACCCAAAACTCTAAACTGAAAATTCACTATTCAATGAAAATTCAACTTTTTTAGAAAAATACCAAAAAATTACCTTAACATAATATCGATGATATGAATTCAAAAATTAACTATATTTTATAAAAATAATTTTCTAAATATATTTAATTTAATTTATTAATAAATACACTATTCACCAAAAATTCATTTTTTTCTGAAAAATTTCTAAAAAATACCTTAACATAATATCGATGATCTGAGTTCAAAAATGAAATCCATTTTATAATAATAATTCTCTAAATATTTTTAATTAAATTTTGATTAAAAAAAACTATTCACCTGAAAAAACTATGACTTGAATAATAACTTCTGAAATAGTTATTTACCTATTTTATTGAATCACATTACTTAATCAAGGTGCCTAGATTATATTAATACTTTCTTTACGTGAGATTACTAATCCATTTGGTCACATTACTAATCCTAAGAGTAAAATCACTATTTATAAATTAATATTCATCAAAAAATAAGTTGATCTTATTAGCCTCTAAATTTCTTACTAAACATAACTGTAGAATACCATTTTTTGAAAATCATTACACATTATTAATTATTTATAGTTTACATAAATATTTTTTAAAAAAATATCCTTCTAAAATTCATCAATAACATGCATACTATATTTATCCAGACATATGAAAATTCAGAAACTTCACTATAAAAGAAATCAGAATTTTTATTTAAATCAAAGGATTACACAAGGCAGTTATGGTCTCGTTACATAACCCCTTATAACACCAGCATATGACCTAAGAGTAAGGTGTTCTATGGTGATATAATCTTGGGGAGGCTCAAACAAAATTGTCTGCTTAGTGATTTCTATCAGCTTGAACTTCTCGCGAAGGAGATTCTGTTCCAGCTTCACATGATGAAGTTCAGATTAGGTTTGGTCCAGAGCAAAGCCCAAAGGTGCCACATTCTTCCCAAGTTCCGTCAGATGGGATTCGATCGGCCCGAGACTACTGGATGGGGCCATCAAATCTTCTTTCTATATTAATTAATCAAAATCAATTGTATTTGTAGACAAAAATCGCACCATTTAGTTTCCAATGGTCATATTGACCAAAGGTCATATAACAGTCGAAACCCAATGGTCTTATTTTAATTATACTCATTTTATTAAATGAAATAGTTATGTTGAGTATAAAATAACACAAAAAATTAGGAAACAAAACTTATTCAAAATTCCTGGTCATTACAATATCACCCCCTTAAGAAATTAGGTCCTCGCAATTTTAAAATTGGTCTTGGAAATTTCTTTGAAAGTCCCACATCATAAAAAGAGTCAGTAAAACTAATACTTTAAATGAAAGAAAGGGAAGTAAAAAGATCACCCAAGACAACAGATGCTAGGATTCCATGAAAACATGGATATGGAGGAGAAAAAAACCATCAAGTTCTGATAGAGAGTGATAGAAAACATGTCTAGGAGAAAGTTAACAACAAGAAAATCACAAAATTGTGATGAGTTAAACGGTATTTTATTCCCCAGTAGGAAATGTGAACAGACAACATTTTTGTTTTACGTTACTTTTCATTGAGTAATTTATTGATGGAATTAACTGAAACATAAGGAAACATACTTACTTGTCATGTAGACTTTCTAGATTTCTAACTCAAACTCATATTTTCTCCAAAAGATGAATATTTAAGTTGAATTGTTCATATTAAGAGTGCTGAGATCAACTTAGAGAGAATCACATAATCCACAAAAGATGGACTATATATTTAGCATGTCTTTATACCTTAACCAAAACCAAAATGGTTTGTACATGATCATATAATTCCCCAAAAGGATAATCCTTTATATAAAAAAACTACGATTAATCTCCAAAATAAAACAAATAGTACCCAAAGTTCAAGAAAGACCATTCAATACACAATCGTCCTTAAAATCCATCAAAATAATCCAAACAATGAATGAAACCCAAAACTCATAAGGATTTAATCACATAGTCTTCCACAATAAATCTTAACAGTTATCTCCCAATAACATCGAATACAATTAAAGTGTCATACTAAGGTATACATAACCTATTCACATATTCTCTATGATAGGTTTATCATTTTCCAAAAATAACCCAAATAACCATATGTCCAAAATAAATACATAGATTCTTAAAAAATAAAAATTTCAACCATTCCTCCACAAATAAAATCCTGTAGTATTTTTATTTTCCTTAGGCATATAGTGCTCCAAAAGAGAAAACAACGTCCAAAATAACCATTATCATTTAATCACCAAATAATTTTCCTGTACAAAAGTTATCAATTTGATAAAACACAAGTTTCTAAAATCAACTTATTATCGATCCATAAAAATAGCAGGTGCATTAGTCCAAAGGGAATAACAACAAACACATAATTCCCATATCTTAATCTAAAGGAAGTTTTTGGAATATCATCATTCTTCACCCTCAATTGATGATAACCAAAACTAAGATCAATCTCAGAGAATAATTGAGTCCCACGAAGTTGGTGAAATAAGTCATAAATTCTTGGAAGAGAGTATTTTTTCTTCACTGTAGCCCCATTTAGTTCTCTATAATCACTGCATAGCTGCATCAATCCATTCTTATTCAAAAAGAGAACTGGTGCTCCCCAAGGAGAAACACTTGGTTGGATAAACCCATTGTCCAGAAGATCTTGGAATTGTTTCTTTAATTCCCATATCTCCACATTTCAATCCTATAGTGGGTCTTTGAGATCAGTTGAGATCTAGGTACGAGTTCAATGGAGAACTCTACCTCTCTTTCTGGGGGAGGTCTATGTAACTCCTCAGGAAACCCATCAACACATTCCTAGATTATGGGGGAATTTTATAAAAGAATAAATACTTCTTGAGAAACTTATTTCATTTACGAATCTTTTAACTAAAAGGATTTTTTGTCTTAAAACCTCATTCTTAGACAATTACAATTTTCTACAATTCCTTCATAATGATTCATAAAAAGCATCAGATTAACCAAACATATCCCCCGGGAGTGTCGTAACCAAGAGTGTAGCAAGTCCCATTATCGTGTACCAGTTCCTATTCGAGTCTATCTCAATGCGGTGTTTTCAGGTTTTACCCCTATATACATCTGTGCCAGAGCCACCTCTACCTGCTCGTATCCAGATAGGGATGTATTTTCTTGATAAACCACTTACTCAATACTCACCAAAATACCAGGAAGATTTACTATATATAAACTTTTCTATAGGGTTCTTTCTAAAGTTTTCATATCCTAATTTCCATAAAAAAACCATCCTTTGATACCAACTATATCATCCCCACTTTTTAATACATAACTTTTCATTGCATTTTACATACATAGGATCTTCAAAGATTAGTGTCTTGGTAATCAGGAACTTAATACATGAAGAAATAAAACGTTCTTCTTAAATACTTGAAAGGATTCTTCATTGTTCATCCTACATTTATTAAAACATCTCAGAACATCGGATCATACATCAAAGGAAAGGGTGAGCCGAAGGCCCAGTAAGGAAAACAAGAGAAACATTTTTCATGTGAACTTGAGATACATCAATAAAGTCATGATAAATAACTTTAAGGCATGAGAAATAGATCATGAGGAATATCATAATAAAAATAACGTGTTTCATAACTTGAAGACATGGCTACAACATTTAATTTAGACAATCCTGAACATATCACGAAGTTCCATCCCCAAGGTGTCATTTTAAATTACCAAGGTTATTCACCAAGGTATCGTTAAAATTGTAATCTCGAGTGGTTAAATAATTACCCAATGCATTGGAGCGCTATCAGGGCGAACCTTTAAATTTTAATTTATTATAATGTGAGCCACATATATCATCATAAATAATTTCATAAAAAACCCATATAGAATAAATGGAATGGGTTTCATTTCATAATCATAACGTTTTAAAAACTACTATGACGACATGATCTTTATGTCATTTTAAACCCACAGAAAAAGGAAAGCGGGTTTCATGTATGTAAGTCCCAGAATTAAAATATAACATTTTTATATACATTTGAATCCCCTTTAGAATAAAGAGCTTCGAGTATTCACTTAACAAAATAAAATAATTTGAGAAAAAGGGAGAGACACTTTGAGACGAAAAATTCTGCAGCATAACAGCTATGTTACAGGGTTTTAGAAAATATTGAAAAGAGAGGGGACATGGGTCACCCACTCATAAATGATACATAACACAGTAGAGGGATATAATATAATTGATATAATAACATGGTAATTATATTTTAAAGACATACCATATGAAATGAAAAACATGGAAGGAAGACAAAAAAAAGATTTCTCTTATGAAAATTCGGCAGCCTAACGACGTCACTGAAAACATCAAAAAAGTGAATTGATGAGATCAAATAGGGTCTCTCATCATATGAACATAAAATATAAGTATGATATATACAGATATAATACCCCAACATAATAAAAAGTAACATGAAAGACTTCACATAAAAATTGATCTTGAAAACGAGAAGGGTGAAAGAATCCCTTACAAAAATTCGGCAGCCTAACAACGCCACTTAGACATTATTAAAATGAATTGATGAGAGAAAGAGGGGGTGTCTCATCATATGAACATGAAATGGAAAGTATTATTAATATAAAATAACATCCCCAACATAATAACATGGAGCTTAAAATAAATGACATAAAAGAGAGTACTTGAAAAGAAAGAGAGAGGTAGGATCCCTTACCTTGAAGAGTAACTTTGAAATCGTGAAGTATGAGACCTTGGGATAATTGAGGGAACCTTGGGAGGACTATTTGGGAGGTAAGGAGACCATAAATTCATTTAGGAGTTTTTTTTAATGCAAAGAATGAGAGAATGGCTTGGTATTTAAAGGGGAAGTGAGGGGACAAGGCATTAATGGCCAAGGGACAACTCATTGCTGGTATTGGAAAAACCTTGGGTTTTCCCATGGTATTGGCCACTTGGGACACCTCATACCTTATCGAACTATTCATAAGTCGACCATATTGATTACATACTTAATTAAACATTAATGATGTCATTAAACACTATAAACTCTAAACTGAAAATTCAATATTCACTGAAAATTAATCTTTTTTAGAAAAAATACAAAAAAATTACCTTAAAAAATATCGATACTCTAAATTAAAAAATAAACTCAATTTTATAAAAAATATTTTCTAAATATATTTAATTTAATTTTTAAATAAATACACTATTCACCGAAAATTCATTTTTTTCAGAAAAATCCCTACAAATTACCATAACATAATATCGATGCTCTGAGTTCAAAAATGAACTCTATTTTATAAAAATATTTTCCTAAATATTTTTAATTAAATTTTCAATTAAAAAATTATTCACCCAAAAAAACTATGACTTGACTAATAATTTCTGAAATAGTTATTTACCTATTTTATTGAATCACATTACTTAATCAATGTGCCTAGATTATATGAATACTTTTTAAGTGAGATTACTAATCCATTTGGTCACATTACTAATCCTAAGTGTAAATCACTATTCATAAATTACTATTTATCAAAAATTATGTTGATCTTATTAGACCCTAATTTTTTTACTGAACATAACTGTAGAAGACCATTTTTTTCAAAAATCATTACACATTATTAATTATTTAAGGTTTCCATAAATATTTTTTTAAAAAATATCCTTCTAAAATTCTTCAATAATATGCATACTATATTTATCCGGACATTTGAAAATTCACAAACTTCACCAAAAGAAGAAATCAGAATTTTTATTTAAATCAAAGGATTACACAAGGTAGTTATGATCTCGTTACATAACCCCTTATAACACTAGCATAAGACCTAAGAGTAAGGTGTGCCATGGTGATATAATCTTGGGGCAGCTCGACCAACATTGCCCGTGTAGTGATTTCTATCAGCTAGAACTTCTCGCGAAGCTAATTCCATTCTAGCTTCACACGATGAAGTTCGGCTTGGGTTTGGTCTAGAGCAAAGCCCGAAGGTGTTACCTCTTTCCCAAGTTCTGTGAGATGGGATTCTATCGGCCCGAGACTACTGGATGGGGCCATTAAATCATCTATCTATTTCAATTAATCAAAATCACTTGTATTTATAGACAAAAATCGCAACATTTAGTTTCCAATGGTCATATTGACCAACAGTCATATAACAGTCGAAACCCAATGGTCTTATTTTAATTATTCTCATTTTATAAAATGAAATAGTTTTGTTGTGTATAAAATAACACAAAAAATTAGGAAACAACACTTATTCAAAATTTTGGTTCGTTACAAAAAATATCTGAATGGGATGGCCCAAAATCAAATGAAATGGGTAATAGTTGGGAAGGTCTTCATCTCCTTCCTTTTTAGGCCTTTTGGGCCTTGGAAACTGAACCAAATTATTTTATAGATCCAAAATGAAATAACCAGGAACATGTTCATTTTGTAAAGAATAGAGTTTTTCTTTAAATCCTCAAATTATTTCTACCTTTGATCTCTTTGATCATTTTTATGGGGTGACCATTGTTGTCGACGCTCAGGAGGTGGAGCCCTTAAATATGACAATGGTTTTGAAGTGGAAGATGGTACATGTGCTTGTTTATGCATAATTGTAGCAGTATCTGATTTCCCCATTCTCTTTCCTGGAACTGGTGGAATTACCTGAGTTTTAGCCTTAGTCTTTATAAGATAATATTCAATCTTTTGAGAGACTAATATAAGGTCTCGAAACCCTCCTATGTATTTCACAGGGATCAACGGTGTGTGTAATTCATCACGAAAAGTTTCCACACAGATTGGAAAAAATTCTTCTTGAGGGAGTGCTATGGTTAATGAATGTGTTAATCCCTTCCAACGAGCAATGAAATCTGAAACACTTTCATTATCCCCTTTCTTTCAATTTGTAAGATAAAAAACTGTTGTCTTTGGCAATGTTGAGCTAAATTGAAGAAGGAATCATTGACGGATATCCTCCCACCTAGTAATTAACCCGGATTGCAAGCCTGTATACCAGACAAAAGCAGGTCCTTGTAATGACTGTACAAAACACTAGAGCTTAACTTCTTCTTGTTGTTGAGGAATTCCAATCATGGGATCACAATGAGAAAACAAATGCGTTAAGTGTTGTTTTGGATCTCCCAAAACATTAAAAATTGGGAATATGGTACTTGAAAAATTTTATGGGGGGGAATTGCATCTACCCATTCATGGTAAGCTCTCTTCTCTGGTTGAACTGGTGCAAACTTTCCTTCCATAGCTTCCAAATGAGCTGTTAATGACTCAATGGTAGTCATTAATTTTCGAGAAACATCAGGTTGGACTTGGACCTGTGAAGGTGCAAGAGATGAAGTTTGGACAAGTGTAGCGACCGAGACTGCCAATGATGGTATTATTGCTGGTTGTTGTTGCATATAACCCATAGGATTAGACCTATGAGGGTGCACTGGTAAAGGAGGATATTCTTGATCTATTCCTGTAGCTTCAAAAAATTCCCATGACTGACTGACTCCATCACGCTTAAAAGGAATACTACCTTGAAGTAATTCTGCATTCAACCTTCTTATCTCCTTCATTTCTGCCTCTTGATGTGAAAACCTTTCCTCTAATGAGAGTTATTGGACTTCTCTAAAGGTATGGTGGGACGCAAACTGACTTTTTTTCCTTTACCCTTGTTGGACGCCTTTCGGAGAGGGGGAAGTTGGTTGTTTAAAGGAATACCTAGATTTTGGGTAAGCCTTTGATTTTGTGTATGCACACCTTCTTCATTTATGTCTGTGTGTACAGCCTCTTGACCAGGAACTTCTTCATCTAATGACTCCGAGTGAGCCTAATGTTCAAGAGGATCAGAAACAACGGTATTGATGACATTTATTGCTGCATAATGCATTTCATCCCTTCTATCGGCATTTCTGCGATACTATCTTCTTTCGTGTACTTGATGAGACATTGCCTTTTGTTGAGTTGAAACCTCAGGAACTTCCCGATGAACCATAATTTGGAGTTAATATCTTGATAATTCATCTCTTTGTTCCACATGTGGCTTCTTCCCTAATTAATAGAAGACTGAATTTAGTTGAGGAAAAGATTGAGGATTTGAAAAAGTCCCCAGTCCGGTGGACTGGGATGGTTCCTGATCAACTCCTCGAATCCTATTTGTTGATTCCGAGGGTTGTGTTAAAAGAGTCCCTAGTCTGGCAAGCCGAGGTGGCTCCTGAGCTGCTACATCTGAGACTTTCTTAAAATCTCCCTTGATTTTCTGGAATTTAGTCCGGAAATTGGATGGATGCATCAGCCGACATCCACTCAAATCACCTGGCTCAGATGACCATTGGATGATTGCTGACACTTCTGTCACTTGATGATGTGCACAATCTAAATGAGAAGAATGTTCGATATTCTCATTTTCTTGATGCAAGAGTAATTCACCAAATTGTTCTTTGTATGCCTGACTTTGGGAAGAACTAGTTGAGGCATGTTCCTGAGCAAGCATCTGATTACACACAAAACCAGTTGGCTGTGGCCGGCCATGGGAAATAACATTACATGAGACCACTTTTGGTGGGATTTGTTGAATGGAGAGCACCGTGAAATGTAGTTCTCCATGAACACCCCTTCCCCTGATATGAATATCAGATGGGGCATTGGCAATTAACTGGCACAATATTTTTAGTGCGCCAAGGCATGAACGCTGAAGGGCTCTCTCCTGCTTTTCAACCTTTGGATATCAGGGAACTGAGAGAGATGCAAAGTCAATTTGGCATTACAACCCTTCTATTATCTTTACATGATTTTTATATTCATCATAGGATAATATTTTATTCTTTAATTGACAAATAATTTTCCACATGTTGAGACAAATATCATGAATACAATCTTCCATCAACATTTCTAGAATATCATAATGAGAGACAACAAAAGGCCAAAACATGATTGGTACTTCACCTTTCACCAGTTGTTTTCTCATATTCATTACTTCCTCCTTATCATTCGATGAAGATTCTTCTACCTAATTAGCCCAGAGTTGGTGCTTCTTTGTTGCTTCATCAGATTCAAAAATATTGGTAGAGAATTAATTTATCTAATTAGAGGATTCATGTCTTAGGGGTGGTTCAGAGAATGACATACTCCTCGGGATATCTTCCTATTGAGAAAGTATTTCACTTATTATCGGTAAAGTATCAGACATGACTGGATTCACATTTTCAAGTACCTCGAGATAAGAGGGATTTCTCGGTACTGCATTTCCCATTGGATAATTTTCAAGGAAATGAATATTACTACTATAGAGAAGACTTTCACAGCTAAATTCATCATCATGGGGAGGAACACCATGGTGGGTTAGAGAAAAAGATGAAACCACATCCTCCTTGGCCTTCTGGCCCCAGAGAGGGTTATTGTGGCTCTCATCTGAATATGATACTTTGAGATTTACCAAACTGTCATGAAGAAAGAATTAATGAGGAAGTGTCTAATGAAGACCTTCAAAATAATTATTCCTAATATTGGTAAGTGAGAGAGTAGAATCTTGAGTTGCAACAGATAACTGTCTGAGTGCATCAAGAACTCCAGCATCGAGCAAGGCCTTATTATAGATTGGCTCTTGATTTTTTGACAGTGCTGAATGAGTATTTTTCATAGACGCCTTATTACTCATTTTGGGAACCACTTGTTGAAAAAAGTTGTTATTATGGGTAGGTGTATGTGCCTTCTTAGGAGAAATAGTCTGGTTAGGCTGATTATCTCTATTCAAATCAGGTGTATGTGCCTGACTTGATTGTTCGCAAGACATGGGGGAGTATGCCCCATGACCCTCCTGGATGAGAACATAGGTGTGTATATACTTCAAAGTGACATGTTGATGAGTCAATCTAATTATAGGGATAGATATATGTTTCTTTCCCTGTGATGCTGCTGAAGTTGTTATAATATTCTGGAAGGTATCTAGAATATGAGTAGGGATTTTCTTCTACTATTTCACCACTATCCGAATTTGCTTGGTGACTTTAGCTGCTGGAAATGGAATATACATACATTATGTGTCTGGAGTAAGTGTATGTTCCTACTCCTGTCCTCCTTTTCCTGTCAACGGATTCTAATAGTACTTATGCATGGGGGTAGAGAGTTGAGTCTGCTCCAAATTTGTCATCAGGGCTTTCCGATTAACTTCTCCAGGTGCTACCAAAAGAGACTGTTGGGAGGCTTGATGAACATTGGCAGGTGTATGTGCCTATTGTGTATTCTTCTTCAAGTATGGTTTATGGTTTTCCTTCAATACTGGAAGACGAGACATTAGACAGAATTGTTGATTTTAAATTGGTGTATGTCCCTCCTTATCATTTTCCACCATATTAGATTGGCGAGCTTCTTTTGTTGTAGTCAGACGAGCCTGCTGACTAGCTGATGAGTTATAAACAGGGGTATATGCCTTCCTATAATACTCTGCCAGAATTGTCTAGAGGGATTGGTGGGTTGCTTCCAGACGAGTCTGCTGGACAATGGGATTAAAATGGATTGGTGTATGTTCCCGCTCGTTGCTTGCCATCAAGTTGGATTGATGGAATTCTCAAAAGGGGGAAGAAATAAGAACCTTCTCCCTATTAACTAGATTTCTCCTCTGGCAGTTCGTCTTGCAGAATCGGGTCTGAGGGACATGAGCCGAACCTCTAAAGGTGATACCCAGATCATATCGAGGGCGCACTGCCACACGAGTCTGGCGGCGATTGTTGATGGGATCCCTCGGTAAGGACTCTTGTCTTCTTGAACCAAGTCCTTGAGTGACCTATTCATTTACCTCCCTATAATATGGGAGATACTGGTTGTTGCATTCTGAGGATAATGACCCAAAATGGTTGGAGATGGTGGTTAGAACTACCCGCTTCTTGATCACTGGTCGTCACTGTCTGGACAACCAGGGTGAATTATTGACATGGAGGGCTTATCGAGCATCCTCTAGAGTCGGAATGGTACCGTTTTGATGGTATTCCTTATCCAATGATTTTTAGAACCAGTGTTGTAGACGCTGAGTGGGTGATGTCTTCCTCAGAGTGGATGAGGATCTAGCAAGGGTAGCAGCAATGGCATTCATAGGTGTGACCCTTAGAGAAACCATTTCTGTAACGCAGAGAGATCTTGGAAAAGAGTGCCAGTTTGATATAACAGACATAATAAAGATAATTTCGGCCACTACATCTTTTGGATGAGCACATATGCTATTTATTTCTTTGTTGGCCCACATATTGAGTTAAATAGGGGCCCAAAAAATAAGTAAAACATCATTTAACTTGGTTAATGATTCACGTCGGGTTCACCATTTTTTGTTTCGGCTAGAAATAGAGATGACTTTGTTTTTTAAGGTTCAAACATTCCAATCAGTTTCTAATGGGTTTATTCATATAACTGGAAACATCCAATGATTCTATATCCATTTGGACCTACTTTCCAAAGGTATATTTGTGGACCAATGAGGCTTAATAATTTTCATTGGTCGAGAGGATGGGAGGTCAGACTCATCACACCTTTTTGCGGAGAATTATTGTTTACTCTGGGACTCTCTTTATATATTTGAGTTATATTCATGAATCCTTATTAATTCACCCAGAATGAAAATGAGTTTTCCTTTAGATTTAGCAATCAATGATTGATATTTATGATATTTAGAGAATATTTTATATGTATTTGAGGTTCTTCATCGATGGAGAATCATCCGTATATATTGAAGATTCTTAGTCAATGGTATCCTTAAAAACATTATATAGAAATATCTTGGTCATTATGATGACCATAATAGTTTTAAATCCACTCAGTGGGTCACTTGAAGTTTATTTTCATTCAAAAGGACATGGATTATTTTAGTGTTGGGATCGTACCCACATATTGGCTACCTATGTATCCTTGTTAGAAAAGGAATCAGAATCCACATAGTTTTGCAATTAAGATATAGATTAACGTCATATGGGACAAATGAGAATTAATGGATAATGGGATTGAACCATAGAATGGTTTCCTACGTACTCTACTTTTAAGGCAGAGATCAAAGTCCATGTAGTTTGATATATGAAATGTGGGGCTTACATATGATTAATGGAACATATAGATGTGTCATAGTTAATTTTACACTCTAATATCACGTGAGTCCTGCTCGGTGTGAGAAACAAGAGGTATCAGTAACCCTGATGATTTGTGCCACAAAATATGTGGTCACAAGGGATGATATGGGGATTATGTATGTGTGACTGCCCAAATAGATGTAGACTAGGATTCACTTTTGGGAATAAACCTAGGGACAATTTCCATAATGATATTTGTGCTTTGTGGAGATTTGGATACTCTAACATGGGGCTTACATCTGTGGAGGATGCATAAATTATGGGGGACTTATGATTGGGTTTTATTCCGAAGAAGGAAGCCCAAGTCAAAAGAAATTAGGCATGGGGCTTACTCCTGAAGAGGAGGCCCATGTTAAGGGAAATTATGACTGGGGGATTAATCCTCAAAAGGAGGCCCAAGTTAAAGGGGACTTGGGGGATACTCCTAAGGAGGATGCCCATTAACAATGTCCATAAAGGTATTTGTACTTTATGGAGATTTAGATTATTAATTTGGGGCTTACTCTTTAAGAGGATGCCTAGATTGAGGAAAATTTGACTTACTATTGGGGCTTACTCCTAAGGAGGATGCCCATATCAATGATTATCTCATCTTAAGGGGTGAGGTTGAATGAAGGGAACCTCTAACCATAGTGATATAAATCAAAAAGTTTTGAGAGATATTCCACAGAATTCCTTTCAGATAAGGAAACCAACAATGGAACCATGACATATGGCATTGAAACGGGTTTTGAAGGCTAAATCTTGAAGAGGAGAGGTGAATTTGAGGAAAATATTGAATAGGGAGGAGGAGCACTCAAAAAGAGGTAGGAACGTGAGTCTTGTTTGGGTGCTCAAGTCCTGGTCGCGCAAGTATACTTGCACGACATAGGTGTACTTGGATGAAAGTTAACCCATAGGGTAATACTTGGGCGAGACTTGTCTCAAGCCCTTAGTATTATCCCTAAAGGCTTACAAAAGGGTGGTGCGTAAGTTCTGTTGAAGGGATATGGTGGCGTGCAAGTATGGCCATTTTCACTTAAGGGTTAGACACTTAGGCATGAAAGTGTTGAGGAGTTTCAACACTTAGTCCTTGTTCCCCCTCTTTAGATCTTCTATTCTAGGTATGAAATTACCTTAGAAGTGTTCGGAAGACTTCAAGCAGAGACTAGGGCACCGTGAACTTAAATCTGAAATTTTGAATTTTTATTCCACCAAATGGGTGGCCCAAAAGGGGTATTTATAGGCCATTGTGGACCTTGGGCGAAAATAAACTTGGGGGCGCAAGTCACCTACGTGACCAATATGGGGCGCGCAAATATACTTGGGCGACCATGGTGAAAATTGCGCGACCCACGCTTCAAGAAATCCTTGTTCATGCCTTTTTCAGTTTTTGATGTTTCTTTAATGGATGAATCTCTTTGTGCTAAGGTATTCCCTTTTTTCATTCGTTAGACTCTGTGACGGAAAGGAGCATCAACATGTTTATTTCACAATCTTATCAACATTCAGGATTGTTTGTGTTTATATCTCTAATGGGAAAATTATTTTATATGTATTTTAGTATTATCTAGTTATTTATATATAGTACATGTTTTCCTGTAAATTTTCCTCTCTTTAAGAACTCAAGATATTAAAATTATTTTTTAAGGAAAATCGACTTCATTTCCCTATTCAGTAGAAAACCTTTCTCTTCTATGTCTATGCTTTCAAAACACGTTTAAAAAAATGTTTTCAATATTTAATTATTATTTTTAAAAGTAATTTTTATACATATTGGACTTTTTTTAAAAAAAAGTTAATTTTATTTCCTTTTTCTAAATAAATTTCTTTTTGACCCTTTTACAACATTGTGAAAATATTTTTTATTTTAACGTCATGTACAGAATTTCCTGCCACCATGAACCCTAATTTATGTGAATATTAATCTTAAATGTTACAAGTATATTTTCAAAGAAAACTTTTTACTCAATATTTTTAAAGTATATTGGACTTTAAATAAGTTATTTCAAAGTGAAAAGGATATTTTTTTCAATAAAGTTTCTAATGATCATTTTAAAGTATATTCCCCTATAGGTAATATTTTTCTATATTGGTGATAAACTTTTTTGAGACCATTTACTATATTAATCTAGATGGTTTCTAAATATGTTTATTTTTTGGGGAAATTATTAACATATTTTATACTAGTTTTATAAAAGTAATATTTATTTTGATTTTGTTTCTCTCCATTCATGTGAAAAATGAATTGGTATTAGTAAGTAATGGTAAGAGCCCACTATATCCCATGGATTCATAATTAGGTCTTTCAAGAAAAAATAACTTGGGTATTTAGATGAGGCCTTACCGGTTTATCATTGATGTCTCAGTAACATGCCTTGATGGTAAGTGTATGATTTTTGATATTATGCTTTCCATCATTATGAGATTAGTTATTGATGTCCATGTGATTATTTGAATAGTTATGATATCAATGGATTTGTTTCAAGATAATGTGATTAGTTATATGGAATTGTTTGATCAATATTTATTACTTAAATATTTTTATTTATTCTCAAGTTATTTATTAAATATCATATTTTTAGTTATTTAAATTTCGATATTGATTATTACTTATTTACACATGGTAGATTCTGCTACACGTATCCCTTTCTGATCATATATGATCACCATTATTTGGTGTAATTTCATTAGGTTATGGAGAAGGAATCTTTGAATAATTTCAAGGATGTAAAATATTTTCTTTCACTATGTTGTATTTTTATGCTTAAAATTTAATTGGAGATTCAAGTATATATTTAGTTTACCAAGACTACAATACAATTTAGTCCATTGGGATGCAATCACCTGTATCATATGGAAATTTAATAAATCAACCACCATCTATGGAATACTGGGGTCGGGGTTTTTAGAGTGGATATTAGATATATGTTTAGTATAAAACATGGGATCTAGAATTTGGAAAAACTAAATTTTGTAACATAACCCTATAATTAACATTGATAAAATAACCCAAAGACACTATGTTTAAGATTTGGATGAGGGTAATGTAATATTTTTAGGAACCTTTACGGGTCAATAATTATAAGGGTAATTATAATATTAATGGAACATATGCCTCTTTTTAGGTTTTATAGGATGAAAGTACCTAAGAGAAATTAATTTAATTTCAATAGATCTTTGAGATATGTGTAACCCTTATGTATAACTTGTGTTTTAGTGATACAATTATTTTAGGAATAATGATTATATATATTTTTTGACATAATTTTAAAGGTATTGATAACCATTATATTAAATATGACCACTAATATTAAGGTAATAATAGTTAATTAATATTAAATGTTATTTTTTTTGGAAAAATTAGGCTACACCTAAAAACATAGTGGTTAAAAAGTGATTTGATGATTAATGTTATTTTTAAAGATGTAATACATATTTTTTGGAATATTATAAGGATTATATTATTATAGTTTTATAAAAAGTAAAACACACTTTTTGGGTGACAGCCCATCCCACGTAGTAAGGCCATGAGGCCTAGACCCACGGTTGAAGACTGATAAGGGTGAAATGTATACCAATAGACTACATGATGTCCTGGTTAATCTGTAATTTTTTTACTTAAACTATTTAATGTTTGAATACTTATGGAAAGTATTAAGTTGAAATTTGGGTGTTACATTTTAGGTTTTGGAGATTAATATATTATATTGGATAACTTATGCTATCCATTTTTGTTTTGGTAAATATTTAGAGACATATAGAAAGACTTTTAATTCTTTTATGGATCTTAAGATCTATTAAAAGTTAATTTTAGTGACTCAGTAAAATAAATTCATGATGGATATTCATTTCTTAGAGTAATAAATGATGTTTGAATTGAAAAAAACACAACTGAATGATTATATTATTCATTTAAAAAAAGATATCAATTAAGTAATTTTTTTGTAATCAAAATCCTAATAGTAAAAGTGTACCTTAATATTGGGAAAATGATATTGAAATAAAATGTTTTAAATTTACCTTCATTTATGATGAATCAATGTCATTTTCACCCATCACAGATTTATGGTTTTGTGGTCATTAACTTTCTATTGATCATTCACATTGTTATGATCAATGATATATATCACTCTTATAATTATTTGGGTATTAATATTTTCTTCCTAGTCTATATTTTTTACATCCCACCAATTTTATCTTATTTGGAAACAATGTTTTTTGTTATTCTATACGACCATAATATTTCCCTTTTACTTTTTTAAGAGGAATTTTTAGTATCCCTTTTATGATATGGGTTTTACAAAAAAGGAAATTTCAATGGTCAAACCCTTATTTTACAAGTGTAAGATCAAATTAAGAGGATTCAATTTATTAAATTAGGGAATAATGTAACACCCTGATATTTTATAATATATTTCATTAAATTCAATCTATTCAATAGTTTTTGATACACACAACCCATAATCTAAATTAACCATAACACAATATAATGTTATAAACTAGTAGTTAAATTTGTGGTTATGAATATAAGTAAATAAATTATGAAAATTATAAGGTATACACATGTAAAAATAACTTAATTAGTTATCAAATAATTATAAATAAAAATAAAAATAATTTAAATGTAAATAAAATGTTTTTATAAAAATTTGTTTTTATGAACTCAATGTGTTTTTATATTAATAAATTTAATTAATCTCTAGTAGTGAATTGATTTAATGAAATATAGATATTATATATTCAGTAAAAAATTTTGTCACTCAAATAATATTTTTTCTAGGCATGATATAAGAATAAACTCAATTTTATGACTAGAAATTGTTTTTTTTATAAAAAGAATTTTTATCATGTTTTTCACATATACTTTAAAATTAGTTTTTAGCAATTTTAGAAAATATATTTGAAAAAATAACCACTATTTATGAATTTAACATATAAAAAATTTCTGAATTATTTTTTGATAATTTTATGAGAATATTAATTTTTCTTTCAACAGTGAAAAATACTGACAGACTGTGTAGTTGGGGTTTGGCTTAGTGGTAAGAACCCTTTAAATCTACAAGAAAAATGGAGGTTCAAAACCCATTGGGCAGAGGTACTGTAGTAGTACTGTAGCTTACTGTAGCAGTGGAGGCACTGTAGCAGCGGCGGGTGTTGTAGCGGCGACAGGGTACTATAGCGGTGGCAGAGCACTATAGCAGCGGCGGGTACTGTACAGTACTGTAGCAGCGCGGGTGGTGTAGCAGTACTATTCATAGAATGGGATTTGGGCCAAAAAATGGGTCTATGGGCCATGTAATGGGATAAATTCCCACTGGGACTTCGGGATATGTATTGGGTCTCCCTCTACCTAGTTAAAGAGGTCTTTTCTTTGCTTTAATAATAAAGGAGGCTTCGGACCAAACCTTTTAAAAAAAAACTGAAAGACTGAAAGTAAAATTTTTTTAAAATAGAAAGTGAGGAAAGAAACCCACTAGGAGAAAAATAAAGAGACCACAATGGGGCCTAAAGTGATGATAGACATGGGCATCTCCTTAGATGACAATCTTGCATTCAATTGGAAGAGAACCCAAACAATCGTAAATAGAAAGAGTCTTGTCAGACCTCCCAATGAGAGAAATCACATTCAGTGTGAAGTAAGCTTCTATCCAAATATGGTGTGTGATCTTACCTTGGTTGTTCTCTATTGAGAAGCTTATGATAAGGTAAAACAAATTCCATGGCTGTTTACATTTCCCCTAAAGATTTCTCACCAGCACCTCAGAGTCTGACTTAGCCTTAGTCACCTGAGGGCGGTACATCTTGTATAGCATGATGCCAGTGTGAATAACTATCACCTCCATGACCAAGAAGATACTGAGAGAATAAAAATCACTGATCCAAAGAAGATTAAACCTCATGTGTCTCTAAGAATCCCTCCACCTATCATCTTCATATTCACATAGGATCCATCCAGATTGAGCATCAGACCATTATGGGGTTATCTAGCTCATCCATCATCCATTTGATCTGACATTCACATATGGCCTGTTAAGAAAATTATAGAGAGTATATGAATTATAAAAACCTTTTAGAATTGAACCCAGTTCAATAATTAAGGACCACATCATTATCTAAAGGTAAAGAATCATGTGATGGGTACCCAACCTAGCATGGTTCCATGCCTCCCAAAGGACCCAACAGATAGAAGTGAATATAACTCTTTTCACCTTTAATTCCTTTTCCCTATTCTCTAAACCTTTGAACTATTTGGTAATCAAGTTTTTCACAGTGTACTAATAATTATTGGAATGTGGATTATGCTTAATGAAGGAACCATGGTTTTCCACCCATTTTCTAGAAATAAAGAGGTTAGTTGTTTATTTTTTTTGTTGTCTATCACATCAAAATAAGTGTGAAGCTATAGATATTACCTTAATTTGGATATTCTTGTGCCTTTGAATCACCTGCTTTCTCAATGTCCATATAAGAAAATTAATTTTTATGGGATGTTTATTTAACCATAACTTAGTGGTCCACTCATCAGACTTGTTCAAAGTATAGTGAAACCTTCTGAAATCTTTTATAGTAAATTTTCCAAAACTAAAACCCATGAAGAACCCCCTATCATTTTCATCATTCCTGGTAGTTACTGTAAACACTTCCAACTATTCCTAGTTGAAAATCGACTTAATTACTATAGTTATGGTTAAAATGGGGTTACTAGGGGTTAAAACAAATGATAAATGAATTTTTATAATTAAACATGTATAAATAATATTTTATGGATACATTTAGGCCTTATAATATCCTACCTTCTAATATATGGAACTTTAGAATCCTTTTTCTTGAAAATATGTTTTTTATTTTGTATTCTTTTATGAAATTTCCAAGTAGGTCCTCTCCCCTATTATAAATAGAAAACCCATCCACACTTATCTTCAGACTTCAATGTAAATTGGTTAAAAAAACATGAAAGAATAATTTCATTACATACCTATCTATTTCTTATAGAATTTTTTTTGTTCATAATATAATCCTTGAACTATTTTTGTATAAAACTAAAGAGGTTCTCTGAAGAAGTGGTATAGTTCATAACCAAGAATCTTCATTTTATTTCTTCATATACCCTCATAAATTTTCTAAAAATATGTTAAAATATTAACACCATAAACTTAAATGTATTTAGAAGTTATTATGTTAATAAAAAAACCTACAATTATCCCCTCTTCTATCAAATGGGAAATGAAACTGTCAATCATTTGTACGAAGGACTACCACCACACGAACCGATGTAATTATTTTTCTATTAGAAACTCTAATATATGGATATTATTGTATATTTAATGTATATATATGATATTTGTGACATAATTATACTTCTGGAATTTTAATATCACTTCTAACTTCAAACCATCCAATCTATTGGAAAACAATAACATTACTCATATGTAGGTGTGGACTACTGCCTCCACGAAGTGATGTGATACGTTTTTCTATCTATTTTGAAATGGATGGTAATAAGAATAGATAATATATATATATATATATATTATATAAAAAATAATGTTTAAATGTTAATTATTATTTACCTTTCTTCTGTTCCATTTATTGAAAAATTGAAACAACATTCTTTTATACGTATGACCTACCATCTCCATGAATGATGTAATTCATTTTTATGTCTATAACATCTATGTCTCCACTGTAGAAATTATTTTATCTTTATATCCAAAACCCAAAATATATTTTTTATCCTATGGATATTTTTATAAATTAAAAAATTTTCCTTTTAATTTTTTATTGTTAAGAACTCAAGATACTGAGAGAATTTTTGTTAAGGAAAATTGACTACATTTATGTCTTCGGTTAAAAAACCTTCTTCTTCCACATCCATGTTTTGTAAAAATGTTTTCTAAAATATATTTACTATTATTCTATGCTAGTTAAAAGTTATTTTTACACATATTTTAATTTGTTAAAAAATTATTTAATAAGAATATTCTGGTTATTTTTTGTACAAGGTTCTTTTTTTACCTTTTGATAGCAGCGTGAAAGGAATGTTTATTTTACTGGAATGTAAAAAATTACTCACCATAATAAAAACTCAATTATTTAAGAATTATATTTTAATTTTAATTTTTTTTCAATAAAATGTTTTCTTCAATATTTCAGAAGTATTTTTTACTTTAAATAAGTGAATTCAATGTGAAAGTTGTATTCTCCCCAATAAATTTTCCAGTGTCATTTAAATGTATATTCACCAGTGGTGAATATTGTTCTTTAATAGGGATGTAATATTTTCATACCATTTTCCACATTACTTTGGATGGTTTATGATTATGTTTATTTATTAGATAAATTATTATAATTTTATATGTTAGTTTTTTAGTATGAATATTGACATTGATTATGTTTTACCCATTTAATTTGAGGAATTAATTGGACATAGTATGTGATGGGAGGGGCCCTCTGTAGCCCCTCAATACAATGGTTGGTCTCATGAGACAAACTAGCACGTGTATTTGGATGAGGCCTCAACTATTTATGTAAGATGTCTTGGAATGAGGCCTTGATGGTATACTATCCAAAATTATGGATTCCATCATTATGGGATTAGTTAATGTTGTTTATGAGATTATTTTAATAGTTATGATATCTATTGATAAATTTCAAGATGATGTGATAAGTTTTATGATATTATTTGGTCATCATTTGTTCCTACCATATTATTTTTCATTCTAGGGTTATTGATTAAATTTCATGGGTATTAAATTATTTACCATTCTATATTGATTATGACATATTTACTTATGAGAGAATCTATTCTACATAAACTTTATAAGGATCTGAGATCAACCTTATTTTGTTTCATTTCCCAAGGTTATGAAGTATAAATCATTGATTGAGTTAAGGATATATAATATTTAATTTCACTTTTTTCTTTATGTTTCAAATATAATATCAAATTAAATTTTATATCTATTTTACCAAATATATGAAACTATTAATTCATTTGGGATGTGTTGACGTATATCTTATAAAAATTAAATAATTAAAACACTTGCTCCAGACTACTAGGGTTAGGGTCTTTACATAGGATGAGAGAAGAATCTCAGGCCAAATGTTTCCTCTAAAGAAAAAATAAGTACCTTCTTATCCCCTATTATTCATGTTTATTTTTTAACTCAGAGAATTTAAGGAGAATTTTAAGGTTGTAAACTTTGGAAAATAATAAATTTGAGTTGTATATGGAGTACTCCTTTTGTGATGAAGTGAATAAGAGTGCATCAACTAAAGGAGATCTCAGTCATGATCTATAAAATTCATACTCAAATCCTTTATTTATGAATTTAAATAATGTATATATAAAGGGGGTTGTTAGTAGATAAAAGAAAAAGAAAAAGGGTGAGTTATCTTCTTTCACATTATTTCTTGAAGGTTTTTAAAAGTGTATACATGATAACTTATATTTAAAAGAACCCCTAGAATTAAATCTTGTGTAAGTTTTCACATAATTAGTTTTCATGGAAATCATAGAAAACCTTCGTTATATCTCTATTGTTTCCAACATCGGGTTACCCCATATTGACTTAGATAGGATTAATCAAAGGATCATTGCATAGAGAATCAAGATATTTTATCCCTCTCACTATGGTGGAAATTTGCGAGGAGGAGATATTTTCTTTTTTTATAGAAACATAAAGTGAGAAAAACAAATTTATTACATTTATATTTATCGTATATAAGGGGGATATTTAACATGAATTCACATATTGAAATTAAAATATTTTTGGTCGACATGTATTTAAAATAATTTCAAAGGGAGAGTTTGTTGGGACATTGGAAGAGTTGAATTTGTTTTAATAAGAGATGATATTTGATAATGTTAATATGTGTTGATAGTGTAAGGAAGGAGTGGGAAAATATGTTTTTATGTATTAAGGTACGAATGGGAACCCCATAAAACATTCTATGTTTTTGTAAGAATATATAAAAAAATTAATCTAGAAGGGGCCACAGTGTGGCGGTTCCTATGGTGGAGTTCTAGAGCATTAGTTTAATAAAACCTAGACCAAAATAAGTGCATAAATTGTTTGAGTGGATGTGGCTGAAGGTATGGAAGACACATCCAAGATCACACTATTTCATTATGCATAGTGGTTGCTAGGTTACCTTGTGTAACATGGGGAACGATAAAATGGTCATGGAGAAGATGTGGAATGTATTAAGATCAAGATGTTCAACATGGTTAGAATGTGGTGTCCATGTTGTAAATCATGGAGTGTTGAATAAAAAACGACCATGATTTTTTAACTAAGTTGTAGGATTTGGTTTGTTGAGTCGAGGTTCCACTCATAAGACACGGTGAACCCAAAATGGTCCTAGTTATTCATATAATGACAAAGTTATAATTGGATGATAGATTTTTAATTTCTTATTTAGATTATAGATGAAAAAATAACCAATAAGATATGAATATATTAACATTAAAGGGTATTTTATCCATGATATAAAAAGGCTACATCATGGATTTCGAAGGTGAGTTTTGATGGTGGGTGTATTGGCTGAAGATGCACCAAATGTAGAGGATTCTATTTTGATAATCATTTTATGGTTCATCAATGATTCATTAACCATGTACCTCAATTTTAACCCATTATTCAAGAATTATACAAAGTAAGCGAGTAGGGTTTATTTAGGTTAATTAAATGGATATTATTCGCACTACTATAGAGAGAATATTAATCCTTGAAGCAGTTACGGTTTGATGAGGATATGAAAACCAATGAGAAATGTCTGGGTGTTATGGAAGTTTTTGAAGGCCCATAATGGTGTGATATGTGAATAATTTAGTTTAATCTGTGTTAATCTATTTGAAGGTATATTATTGAAGATCGTAAAATGTGTGTGATTGAGTTACTTCCTGAATAATATCACTAAGTAAAAGATACATTATATATCAAAGATGGAAGTGAGTGAGATGAATCCATGAGACATTTATGAAGAAGGGAAGTCCACATACCATGATTTTTCAAAATATTTTATAAGTTCAAAATCATTCATAATCAAGTGAATTTTTTAATACCAATTAGATAAATATCGTCATCAATTATTGAATATCATGAAAAGAAGGTATATGTGAAAATATGTTGGTCCATATCTTCATATAGGAGAACCTTCATTAAAATGTATAGAGATCACTAGATTTAGTATATTTATTTACGAAACCATATTTTTAGAGGAATTTTATGTTTCATTGGAATCGATAAGTATACAAAAAACCATGGAATATGTGTTTTAATACTTTTTTAAAATAGTAGAGAATCATGTTGTCGAGACTAACCAATATTGAAATGAGTAGGAATGATTAATCAAACCTTGTAAATATCACATTCCATGATATTTATTTATTTATACATATGAGGAATGGATTAGTGATTATATTTAGTTGATTAAGAAACATCATATGTTTAAAATGTTGAGTTTATAAGGAAATTAATATAAAAGAAAAGGGATTACAGATTCACCTCCTCCCCCTATCAGTGATCTAATCAGATAGTAGTCTAACATGTAGTGTAATGACCTAACCCCAATTACCCAGAGTTGGTGCATTATTTTGATACATTGTCATGATTACAAGGAATCAAGTCCCGAAAGACAGATCAATTTAGAAGTCTTGGAAAATAGATTACATAAATTAACTTTACATTACAATTTCAAACACAAAATACAACATAGATAGTTTTTTTGAGAATTCCATTATTCCCTTTAGCTTAACCCTACCTATCAATCATAATAGACTTCTTGGAATCCTGGGAAATAAACCACAAGAAAGGGGAGAGATTAAATGCTCTATAAGGGTAAGTAATACAGCGGAAGATAACATAAACATTAAGCATGGAGAATAATTAAAAACACATGCCTTTAAAAATAATAAACATGAATACATTATGGCATGAATAAGAGTTGAGTAAATAATTTCATAATAAAACATAGTAAAGGGTATTCTACTAGTTGAATAAACATATGAACCATAATTATTATTTTTTTAATGAGGGAAGGTATAATGACAGACATTCTGAAACATCTTTTCAAAGACTCATCCAAGACGTATAAAAATGATTTAGGGCTTGTCTAAAACCATATATCAAATTGGGAAAGGCCTCAGTCAATTCCACGTCTAATTGTCTCATGAGACCTACTGATGCATCCAGGAGCTATAGTGGGCTCCACCCATCACTTTCAAAGTCCAATACATTCCTCATATGAATAGGTTGAAACATAATATAAACATTCATCTTAATAATAGCATACAAAATGTGAATACATTATCCATAAACCTTGAATGGTATAAAAATAACACATCCACAGTCAAACTTATCACAAAAACATTAATAAATATGGAACATATGTATAATAAATTAACCTTGATTAAGAATTATATCCCGTAAATGATGTTGACATAGTAGAAAATGATCAGTAAAAATATTTTGGAGAAATATACTTTTTTCATGAAATCAATTAAAATTCACATAATTTATAAATGAATTCATTTGAAATATAGTTTTGAATAAAAGTGTACCATACCAATTTGAAACATTTGAAAGGAATTAACATTTTAAAACATTAATGTCTATATAAATAAATCCTTAAAACCATTTTAAAAACATCGTGATTAATGAGAAAGGTTTAGAAGAATAATTCTATAAAAAATTTAAAATGATGTTTAATTAAAATAGTCCCCAAAAAATAATCCCTTTGAAAACTCTTTTAATAAACATGGACATGGATAATAAATATGTCCCAGTAGATAGTTATGTAAAAACAACATCATATAATAATGGGATTTTGAAATTAACCCTTACCTTTTACTTTTCCTTAGTCAATGGTAGGTTAAACTCCTTTATAATGTTGAAAAAATTGTAATTAAATTATACATGAACCATATACATTAATATTATATCATATATGTTCTTGTAATATTTCTTTGTTAATGATATTTCAGTAGTATCATCGTTTTAGGTGTTAACTGATTTGTTTTCATTTATATACTTTGTTACGGAAGTCATGTTTTTTATGAGTAGGATGTATCTAATTAATATCCAGAATTATATCAAGTAATTAAAAATTATTTTTAATATTTAAATGAAATATATTCTTGAGCGGTTACAATGGGGAATGACATCTCAATGCATCATGGAGACAGTAAGCCGTACGTACACACAGGTGAATATATCATTATTTTGATGGTGAAATTGTATATAATTGGATGGAATATCATATATAAACAATATTTAACATGTTATATTTATTATTTAAATAGTTATAGTCATTATTATACCCAATAAAATAATTAAGTGTTTGAATAATAAACTACACCACGACGTGGAGACGGTAAGCCGTACGTACGTACGTACGGTGACATTGTCATTTATAGGATGGATAAAATAAAAAATATGGTTGAAAAATATTTATAATAACATCACAGTATGTAGGAGTTACTAGAGTTAGTATTTTGGTATGGATACAATAATGAAATAGGAAGTTGAAGAAGAAAAGAACTTGAAAGAGGCTGGTGAAATATTTACCTCTTCTTCGGGTGTTTCGTTTTGAGTTGATCAAAAGGGATCCATAGGTTGGGTTTCTGATCAATGCAAAGACTCTAGTATTATTTTAGGGTTGTAGGGATGATATTTGGGTAGGGTGTTTCTGATCCAAATGGCTTTGGAGGTGTGATTTTGAGAGAGGGGTAAGTTCTATTTTATAAGAGGGGTGAGGTTCACTTTAGTAAAAGACTAAAATATTAATTTATTATACAATAATATTCGTTTTATAATGGATCCAAATGAATTTATTTAGAGCCTTTGGTGGTTATGGGTATATATCTTCTCAAACAATAGGTTTTAGAAAAGTTTAGGTTACCATTTTAACCATATATTTTAGATTTAACTCTTAGTTAAATAGTTTATCTTTTACTGTGTCTTCTTGTATTCTTGCACTATATGGTTAATAAAAATACTCTAAACTTTCAAGAGAACCTCAAGTGGTTCATTAATGTAATATATAATATTATTTAATCCCTTTTTCCTAACAGCATATTTTTAGGAAAATCATATCAACCAATAATATAGTATTTGTTCTAAAAACTAATTTATGTCAATTTTGAAACTATTTGGTATTTTGTTTTTGTGAAATTAATAAAAACATTATAACTTCAAAAAAATTATCTAATCAACCCTAAAATATCATATTAACCAAAAAAAGTTCTTTAATTCATTAAAAGTATCAAATTATATTTATTTGGATATTTATAATATCAATTATTTTAATATTTCAATAAGAAGGTAATTACTACATCATCATTATTTCATAAATAAATTTGATTAATTAATCTCTCAAAATTATAAATAAAATACCATTATGTATTAAATAATTTTATCTTTCTAATGAATATTTATATTTGAATTTATCTTATGGATAACCCAATACTAAAAAAGGTTTAGTTAATAATCTTTAAATTTAACACTTTTAACTCTTCTTTAAATAAAATAATAATAAATGTATTAATCTAATCCTAGTGGACCTAAAGGATCATATTTTATTCCTAAGGTTTATTTAGGTCTAATTACACTTATTTTATAGAATTAGGACATGTGTTAGGGTAATTTTAATATCATTTTTACCCTTAATTATTCTATTTACTTTTAACCATGGTAAATAAAAGTCAAAATTTACTTTCTACCAAAAATTATTTTCATGTCATTGAACCAAATTTTACTTACTAACGTCAACTTTTTCTTTTTTAATTTTGAAATTCAACTCACAAAAGAGGGAAAAGTATATTTTATGAAAATTTTCAAATGCTCCAAGAAGGTGAGTAAAAGACGGTAGAAAGTTCAATAAAGATTTATAGGTCTAATTTTATTATAAAATGAATCCAATAAATTACATTGTACATATATAGGTATTATATATCTATTTTGACCTAAAATAAATTTAAATAAAATAAATAATTATTTAAATAAAAAGTCAGTTTAAAACAATAACACAATGTCTTTCACTATTCATCAAAAATTGAATGTTTTCAGAAAAATACCAAAACATTCCCTTAAGTTAATTTTGATATTCTGAATTCAAAAATGAATTCTATTTTACCAAATTAAAATAATTGAAGTTTCATTAATTAATTTAAAATTAATTCCCATTGTCAAAACCAAAAAGAGAGTTTTTAAAAAAGTAAAAACTATGAAAAGATTGACATGTGTTTATGTCAAATTTAAATGTGAAATTACTTATAATGACCTACATTATATTAAATGATAAAAATATAATATAATTATACATCCAAACCATTCAAATTAATAATCTTACACTATAAATTATTTTGATTAAAAAAGTTTTTTTCAATTAAAATATAGTATTTTTTTAATATTCATCAAAATATGAAAGTTATCAGAAAAGTACCATGAAATTATCGAAACTAAATCTTTATGTCCATATTACAAAAAAATAATTTAATTTCATTAAATTGAATATATAAAAGTGTCAAATATTGTTTTTAAAAAGTGTTCTCCATTAAAAGGTGGTAAAATTGCATTTTTTGAAAAATAGTTCTTTTATCTGAAGAAATGAATTTGTTCTTATATTATGTCTAAGAAACACATTATATGGACATTAAAATTATATAGAGTATATATGATTCAAAATATAGTTAATTCTATTCATAATTGATTTTTGAATGGTTAGTTTGTTAAGTTGTGGTGCGCTCGTACTCGGTGCTATGTGTAGCACAAGCTATTGCATTAATTTAATGCGATAAAGTACTATAAAATCATGGATTATTACATTCTTCCCTCATTAAATAAATTTCTTCCTCGCAATTTGAATTTTTTCTTTCGAATTAAAAGGTTAAAAATAGATAAATACCTTTGGGGAAAACCTTCATTGGATATTGGTTTAATAAAATTTAGTCTTAATAAGAGGGAAAGGGAAATGAAAAAGTCACCACCAAATTATGGTCTCGATTAAAAGAAAATTGGTGGCAATTACAAACACTTAATTAGAGGAAAACATAAATATTTATATGGAGTGATTGATGTCATAAATCACAAACTAGCGTAAAATTGAGGGCCTCAAAGCCATCAATCTAAGATGATGTAAAATATCACCGGTTCAACAAAACATAAGGTATTTGGACAACACATTTTTGGGTTTAAGTCCCATTACCTAAAGATTAAGATTTAATTTATTCATAGAATAAGATGAAAATATATTTATATAAATGACAAATAGAGTTTCATATTTCAATTAATTCCTACAACAAACTCATCTTTCACTTAAAAAGATAATATAATTAAAAAACATTCTATTTATCCTAATCCTATAGGGTTCCAAAAATAATTAATTTTAATTAATTTTTTAGACTATTTAAAAAAACTACATTATAAAAACCAGGAAATCGTGTAGGCTAGTGATAGGTGATGAACCCTTGTCACCCTTCGGTTGCGGGTTCTAGTCTCGCTGCCTTGTCGGACGCAACGGGTTGTCACCGACCTTTGGGTTGTCCTTTTTATAACAATCCAAAAATAATCATAATAAATTCTTTAACCTTAATAATAGTATCAAATGTAAAACATAATCCATCCCAACCTTTATACTTATCCAAAATACTTCTATCCTAATTCACAGTCCCAAATTTATATAGAAGGTAAACACAACGAAGATTATTTTTTCCACAGAATAACATATGAATATGTTCATCATGTATTCTTTTAAAACATGGTAACACCCTTAATTACCATAAAACCATATTGATTACATTCATGCTCCCTTATTCCTTATATAATACTAGATATATTCTTTATATCCAAAAATGATGTAAAATCCAACAATAATGGAATATAGAAACCATTATGAAGTTCCAAGGATTTCAATAATATCCAATAAAATTTATCCAAGTCAATCATCTCTTATTCCAAAATAAATAAATTAGAATCCAGACCACATTAAATCTTTATCTTTCCTTCAACCATGTATTTTTCAAAAAATTTAACTTTCCATTGAGTCACTTTTCTTGGTACCACACAATCTCAAATCCTTAATGAAATAGTACTATAGTAAAATCCTTCTATACGCCATAATTATTATAACAAGTACATCATTGATACACTGCTCAAATGAAATAATTCTTTAATATCATCATAATAACACTAGTCATTACTCTTCATCAGTGGTAATATCATAACATGATAATTATCCAACAACATCATTTGTGGTATACTCTGATGATTTTGACATTGATTCGTGCAGTGTCCTAACTCCTTGCAGATAAACCAATGTACATTTGAAACCTTTTTCTTACCCTTGCAATCACGTACTCGGTGTCCTTTTTCTCCACACTTATAAAAAACTCCCATTACCTTCAAGCATTTACCAAGGTGATTTTTTCCACAGTTATCACATATGGGAAAATAATTCTTTCCCTTATTCCCTTCATCCATTTTCTCTCTACCATCATTTCCTTATTTGGCTTTACATCAAATCCATTGGACTCAGAAAATTCTTTAATAATCTTATTAACTGATGATAATATTTCTTCATATGTTTATAATACATGGGAGACTATTTCCTTTCTAAATGATGGCTTAATACCATGAATGATATGATCCTTTTACTATTTGGATCATGCGTATTGCTGGAGTTCTCATTCCATCTTCTGGGTGCCATTTCTAAATAATGGCATACACTAGATTAGTTTACGAATCGTAATACATAATTACAAACTCGTAAAACACTTAACAAAAATTGTGCAGTTTATGGATATATCCCATAATCATAAAAAAAATTTCTTTGAGGAGGTATATACTCATAAATCCTTTATAATGGTTTGTAAAGGAAATGTGAATTATCCTAAGCATATCCCCTGGGAGTATCGTAACCCAGAGTGCAGCAAGGCCCATTTTCGTGTACTAAGACACCCTTGGTCAAGCCCGAAACTCCTTTCATAGTTTTCACTCCTAGGTACATCTATGCTAGAGCCGGTGTATTATTTTCATACATCATCATGATTACAAGGAATCAAGTCCCGAATGACTGATCAGTTTAGCATCCTTGGAAAATAGATTACATACATTAACTTTACATTACAATTTCAAATATAAAATACAACATAGATCTTTTTTTTGAGAATTCCATTATTCCCTTTAGCTTAACCCTTCATATCAATCATAATTCATTTCTTGGAATTCTGGGAAAATAAAACAAAAGAAAGGTGTCAGTTCAAACGCATAGTAAGAGTAAGCAATACTACAGAAGATAACATAAACATTAGGCATGATGAATAATTAAAAACACATGCCTTTACAAATAATACACATGAACACATTACTGTAGTAATATGAGTTAAGTAAATAAGGTCATAATAAAACATTTTGATGGGTATTATACTAGTTGAATAACCACATGAACCATCATTATTATTTTCATAAGGAGCGAATGTATAATTCCAGTCATTCTGAAACATCATGTCAAGGCCTTGGGAAAGACATATAAAAATTATTTTGGCCTCATCCAAAACCATATATCAAATTGGGAAAGGCCTCTACCAATCCAACATATAATTGTATAATGAATCCTACCGATGCATCGAGGAGCTATAATAGGCTCCACTCATCACTTACTAAGTCCAATACATTCCTCATAAGAAAATGTTGAAAGATAACATAAACATTCGTATTAAAACTAGCATAAGAAATGTCAATACTTTATCTTTAAACCCTGAATGGTATAAAAATGACACATTCAAAATCAAACATATCACAAAACCTATAATAAAAAATGGAATATTTTTATAATAAATCAACCTTGATTAAGAATAATATCCCATAAAGGATGTTGACATAGTTGAAAATCATCAGTAAACATCTTTGGGAGAAATATCTCTTTTTCATGAAATAATTTAAAATTCACATAATTTATAAAGGATGTAATTTAAAAGACAGTTTTGAATAGAAGTGTCCCATACCACTTTTAATCTTCTGAAAGGAATTAACACTTTAAAACATTCATTTCCATATAAATAAATCCTTAAAACCATTTTAAAAACATGGAATTTAATGAGAAATGTTTAGAAGAATAAATCTTTAAAACATTTAAAATGATGTTTTATTAAAATAATCCCTAAAAAATAATTCCTCAGAAAAATCTTTTAAGAAACAGGGACATGGCTAATAAATATGTCCGAATAGATACTTACGTAAATATAACCACGGATAATAATGAGATTGCGAAATTAACCATTAACTTGTACTTTTCCTTAGTCAATGGTAGATTAAACTCTTATATAATCAAGAAATAGTTGTTATTAAATTATAAAATAACCATATACATTAATATTATATCATATATTATCTTCTAATATTTCTTCGTTAATGATATTTCTGTAGTATCATCATTTCGGGTGTTAATAGATTCATTTTCCATTATATGCTTTGTTACGCAAGTCATGTTTATTGTGGATAAGATGTATCTTATTCATATCTAGAATGATATCAAGTCTTTAAACATTATTTTTAATCATAAAATGAAAATTATATTTGAATGGCTATGATGGAAAATAATATCTTATCCTGTCGTGGAGACGGTAAGCTGTACATTTGCACAAGTGACAAAATCAATCTTTTGATGGTGAAATCATATATAATTGGATGTTATATCATATATAACGAATAATTAAAATTTCATATTTATTATTTACATTAGTTATACTCATTATTATACCCATCCACACAATGAAGTGTTTCAATAAAAAACTACACCACGACGTGGAAACGGTAAATCATACGTACGCACGTATGGTTACTTTTTCATTTATAGGATGAATAGAATAAAAAATATGGTTGTACCATATTTATAATAACATCACACTATGTTGTAGGTATTGGAGTTATTATTTTGGTATGGAAACAACAAAGAAATAGGAAGTCGAAGAAGAAAAAAACTTCAAAGAGGGTGGTGAAATTATTACCTCTTCTTTGGGTGTTTCCTTTTCAGTTTATAAAAAGGGCTCCTTAGGTTGAATTTATGATCAAATTAAGTACACTAGGTTGATTTGAGAGAAGTTTTGAGGATATTGGTGTACGGGTTAGCTGAGACAAATGGCTTTGGAGGTGTGATTTTGAGAGAAGGGGAAGTTCTCTTTTATAAGAGGGGCGAGGGTCACTTTAGGAAAAGACTAAAATATTAATTTTTTATAGAATAATATTCATTTTATAATGCCTCCAAATGAATTTATTTTTATCCTTAGGTGGTTATGGGTCTAAATTATCTCAAACAATAGGTTTTAGACAAGTTTAGGTCACCAATTTAACATTATCTTTTATATTTAACTCTTAGTTAAATAGTTGATCTTTAACTGAGTCTTGTTGTTTTCTTACAATATATGGTAAATAAATGTAATATAAACATCCAAGACAACCATAAGAGGTTCATTAATGTAATATATAATATTATTTAAGCCATTTTTTTGAACCTTATATTTTTTGGAATATTATATCAACGAATAATATTGTATTTGTTTTAAAAACTAATTTATTTCAATTTTGGCACTATTTGGTATTCTGTTTTTGTGATTGTTATAACAACATTATCACTTAAATAAATTTATATAATAAACCCTAACATGTCATATTATCCTATAAAATTGGCGTAATTCATCAAAAGTATCAAATTATATGTATTTGAATATTTATAATATCAATTATTTTAATATTTCATTAAGAAGGTAATTACTTCATAGTCATTGTATCATAATTAAATTTAATTATTTAATCTCTAAAAATTAAAAATAAAATAAAATTATTTAGGAAGTATGTTTTTATTTTTAATTAATATTTATAGTCTAATTAATATTATGTATAACCTTATATTAAAAATGGTTTAGTTAATAAACTTTGAATTTAATAATTTTAACTCTTCTTTAAACAAAATAGTAATAATTGTCCAAATCTAATCCTAGTAGACCTAAAGGATCATATTTTATTCCTAAGGTTGTTTTTGGTCTAATTAAATTTATCCAATAGAATTAATACCTGTGTTAGGGTAATTATAATATCATTTTTACCCTTAATTACCATATTTACTTTTTACTATGGTAAATAAAAACCAAAAGTTACTATACAAAAAAAATTATTGTCATCTTATTGAACAAAATTTTACTTACTTATGTCTACTGTGTCTTTTTTAATTTTTAAATTCAACTCCCAGATGTGGGATATTTATGTTTTATGCAAATTTGCAAATTCTCCAAGAAGGTGGGTAAAAGACAGTAAAAAGTTCAATAAAAAATTTTACGTCTAATTTTATTATAAAATGACTCCAATGAATTACATTGAAATTTTATAGGTATTATATATATATATTGACTTAACATAAATTTAAATAAAATAAATAATTATTTAAATAAAAATTCTGTTTTAAACAATAACGCAGTATTTTCACTATTCATCAAAAATTGAATGTTTTAAGAAAAATACAAAAAATTCACCCTATGATAATTTTGATATTCTGAATTAAAAAATAAATTCTATTTTACCCAATTAAAAACATATAAGTTTCATTAATAATTTTGAAATTAATTCTCGTTGCCAAAACCAAAAAGAGAGTTTTTAAAAAAGTAAAAACTATCAAAAGTTTGACATGTATTTATGAGAAATTTAAATTTGAAATTACTTATAATGACTTAAATTGTATTAAATGATAAAAATATAATCTAATTATACTTAAAAACTTTTCAAATGCATAATTTAACACTACAAATTATTTCGATTAAAAAAATTTGTTTTCAATTAAAATATAGTATTTTTCACTATTCATCAAAATATGAAAGTTATCAGAAAAGTACCAAATATTTATCCACACTAAATTTTTATGTCCATATTCTGAAGAAGAATTTAATTTCATTTAATTAATTATATGAAAGTGTCAAATATTTATTTTAAAAGGGTTCTCCATTAAAAGGCGGTAAAATTTCATTTTTTGAAAAAAATTTCTTTTATATGAAAAAATGATGTTTTTTCTTATATTATGTATAAGAAAAAAATAATATGGATGTAAAAATTATATAGAGTATATAATATTTAAAATAAAGTTAATACTATTCTTAACCACTTTTTGAATGACTAGTTTGGTAAGTTGTGGTGCGCTCGAACTCTGTGTTGCGTGTAGCACAAGCTATTGAATTACTTTAATGAGATAACGTACTTTGAAATATTGGGGTGTTACAAGTAGTATCATAGAGAGGTACCCTCTAAAAATAAAATGAGTATATATAATCTCAACTATGTGAACATATAGAGAGTTCTTACCTTTGGTGGATCAAAATACTATAGTTAGAAGAATAATATGATTCCCTAACTCCCTTCACATGGACTATAGGTCAGAGATTCTATTATAAAAGGATTTGAACCCATTTATGAAGATGGTCATATAACTCAATATGATAAAATGAATATGGAGATGAATGTAAAAGAGAAAAATTCTATTTTTATGCCTTTATCGAGAAAGTTTACATTAAGTTAATGGGCCTTGAAACTCAAAAATTGATATGAGAAAAATTTAGAAGAAATGTTAATGGAGACATAAATATGGAGGAAGACAAGATATAAGTTTTCAAGAGTATATTTGAGGACATTGATATGTTTTATGATGGAGATATTTATATCTATTTCACTCAATTAAATTATTTAGTCAGCCATATTTGTGGTTTTGGTGTGGAACTTACATACTCCACTTTTGTAAACACGATTATGAGTAACATTACACATTGGTCCAATGAAAAATTATTTTATCTTATTGATTAAGACGATTATTCGTTGGATAAACTTTACAATATTCTTATTTCATATAAAATTAAGAAGTAATCAACTTTTAAAATGAAGAATAATTCGATATTTCTATTGAGTCCATCAAAAAAAGGAAAAGTTAATGTGACTTAAGTATTTAATGGATAAGATAATAATGATGATAAATACCCCAACTAGATTATAAATTTTTTCTCAAATAGCTTCATGAAGGTAAAATGTAAAGGAATAGATACGAACTTTATTATATTCATTAATTGAAAATATATTTATCATATTGAATTTCTTCTTACAGAACTAGGTTGATGAATATGAATCAGATGAGGAATAAGATAGTCTCTAATGGAATGAAAGAGAGAAGAAGAAGAAATTCTATAGCACCAAAAGAAGATGATTTTTTATTAATATTGGTGAATCATGCTATAATTATGATAAATAAATCACCCATTTTTTAATATTTAATTTTTCTTAAACATCAAGAAATCATTATGATGGAGAATAGATGAAAAACGTGAGTGGGATTTGAAAGGTATTTTAGAATCTTTTGTTGAAAAAATTAACAAACTCAAGAAAGATAAGTAGATGGTGATAAATGATAAAAAAGGTGAATAAGGATATAGAGTAACTAACAACATACAATCATCCTTTATTGATGAAATCAATATAAACATGTTAATGATTGAAATATAAAAAAATATGGTGTGGGAAATTTAAGAAAAATTAAATTAGAATGAAGAAGAACTATTTAATACACAATCAAAAAGCCTCATTATTCAACATGAGATGAATTCAGGTAGATAATAGTTCACCAAATCAACTGATGTTAAATTTCAATCTTCATATGCTTTTCATTTGGGAAACTCTAATGGTAAATGTAAAATAATTCCTAATCTTTCCCAAAATAATTTTACCATTGGTAACTGTGTTGGTTCGAAAACTAAGCATCAACCTATTCATATTAAGGATAATGTGATTAAATACTCAATACCCACAGAAGAAAATATTCCAAGAGAACTATAACACATTATTTCAATGATTGACCATAAGGAGAAAACCCCATTCTTAAAAATTTTGGAGTCAAAATAGAATATCAAAATTTAAGGGTTATTTTTGGTGTTATGGTAGATATAGACATAATGAATCTTCATGTTAGTTCAATATTTCATTACTAGAAAAGAGGCCAGAACAAACATAGAGTTTTGGTGATAAAATGAAGATTAAAACTCGAAGGAATAATGTTTTCCCAAAATAAGAAGTAAAAGTTCATCAGATGTCATTTTAATGTAATTATTTTAAATGTTAGTTCGTATGTGAAAGGGGTGAGAAAATTGGGAATGAATTAATCAATTTTATGACTATTTTTATTGACCAATAATACACAATAAAGAGGTTACTTTAAACATAATAATGTTATGTTGTACTGGAAATTAAGGTAAATAAAACTTATTCTCATGAGAAATAAGTTCAAGGGAATAAAGAAGGTAAATACAATATAAATGATAATGAAATGTGAAAACGTGTTGAGATTGGATGTAAAGAATGAACTATAGTGAGAAGAAACTCATAGCTTGAGTGTTTCCTCTAAAGAACAAATTCCCCTCCTTATGCCCTATTATTTTTATCTATTTATTTTAATAAGATATAGTATTTGATGATGTAAATAAGTATTCATTAGGTATGGAAAGAGCATTCCAAAATATATTGATGGTCTAATGAAACAAAGGCAATTTCATAGAACAAGGTAGTTCTCTATGAGAATGCCTGAAATATTCGGTTTGGAAAGGGACACATGGTAGTGATCAATTTGGTTGAGTTTTAGAGCAATGATAAAACAAATCTAAGCTCAAAACATGCATAGTAAATTCTACAGTGTATTTTGTAGAATATATAGAGAACAAAACCAAGACTATGTTGTTTTACTAGTCATGCTGGTTGAGGAGTTTTCCTATATAACATGAAAAAGTCCAAAATGACCATGAAAGATCCATTAAATGTATTGAAGATTGAGATCGTCAAAATGTTCTTAATGTGGTGACCACATCATGGATCTCAGTATATTGAAAGAAAAAATGAATAATGTGTTTTCATTGTGTCATTGAATTGGGCGTGTTAAGTTGGGGTTTCACCTATGGGACATAGTGAGCCCAAAATTGACACGGTAATTCCAGTGATGGTGAGGATATTCTCAGATGATCGAAGTGGTGTTTTTTATTTCCATAGGAGTAGTAAAAATAAATAAAAAGTTGTTAAACATGGTATTTTGAAGGGTGTGTTAGACTAGAGATATAAAAACGATGTCTTGGTGTTCAAAGAAAAACATTGTTTGTGGATATGTCAACTATCAGTACACCAAAATCCGTAATTAGTAGTGCTTTAAGAAACCCCTACTAATGAAATTGAAAAAATATAGGGGATATTTTTTAAAATCAGCTGGTAAAACATTTTTTTTGCCACGACACTTCTTCCCCTTCCCCCATCGAACCTGACACCCCACCCGCTCTTCCCCTGACCCAATCAAACCATAGAACCCTTAACACTGACCCCTTCCCCCCTCATCACTAACCCCTTCTCCCTCCTGATCTACCCGAGTCTGAGCCTGAGCCGACAACCCCTCTCTCCCCAAAATCATCACTACCATTTCTCCCTAGGTACGTTAAGGTAATGATATTCCTCTAACCATGATTCTTTTATTTTTTATTCATGGTATTTGGTGTGATATGTTATTTTCCTAATATAGGTATTGCGAACCTATCTAATTTCCTTAGTTTTCTTTGAGTCCAGCTATTGAGGGTGTTTATATTTAGAGAAACTAAGTTGATATTGTTTTTTTGATACCTAAATTTATCTCCTTTTTGGAAGGGATCTAAAATTATATAATTTCCCATATTAGACATGCCAAATTGAATTTTTAATGTCCAATAATCTTCCTATAGACCTCAAAGTAGAATTCTATTTTTATATCGATAGGGGGAACCTTTATTCCTATAATATTCTTAATGGTTTGGGATAGAAATGGTTTTCATCCAAGTAGAAATAATGGAAATACTTATTTTCAACTAATTTTTTACAATTTTTTTACAATGTTTGTAAGTTATTTTACTTACCATGGTTTATACTTATCTTGTATACAAACTAGAAAATAAATTTGTTGAATTTTTATTTTTTTGGTTATTTTCATTGCACATCAAATAATTTATTAATGTTGATAAAAAATAGAATTGTTGTATTCTATATGTCAGTATGACACCCTCTGTGATTTAGAATAATTATCATGTTTTAAAATTTGTTATGATCTTTTTTATTCCTTTCCTGTAATTATCTTAATTGCAATACAAGTTATACTTGTTGTTAAAATTTAAATTAGTAGATTATGAATCAAAATAGATAGGGATATTATATGAATATATAGAAAAATTTTCTTAGGTAATCACATTATCGATGGGTAGGTTGATGGTATGTGATGGGATCACTATGCCTTGATAGTAGTATACCCCTTCCCTTATTCCTAAATGGATGTGATACACAATTTACCTAAAATTAATATATATGACTCCTTTTCCCTTGAATGTGGTGAGTATTTCAACTTAATTATTTTATACTGGTTATATCATGTCCTAACTTAGTCTTGAAGTAGGTATATCAAGTATGGATCCTCTCTATATAGTGGGTTTTTCATTATCATTAAAATCTAAGTTAAATTACATTGTTAAAGTATATTGTTTGTTATATTTATTATTAATCAATATTTGTATTGTAGTTTCATACAATTTGGATTAGTAAAGGATATTGAGGATGGGAGGTGATCACATAGTGAGTATGTTATGCTCACACTTGGAATGTGTCTCACTTGGGATGTGTATAGAACATCTTGTACATAATCCAGGTAAGGGTAATGAATCAAGAAAAATAATTAGTTCTATTTGGAGTCTTGAAAATTAATTGGATAATTTGTACCATTTAATTTATGAGTGGAGAAGACAAGGAGGGGTTGTCCGCAAGTATTCATTTAAGATATCACACTCATTAAAACTCTATTTTTTTTACTTAGTATGTGTTTTCTTATCCTAAATTGTGTATAAGTTACCTTTTTTTCCTTACTTCCTGAAATTTATATAATTTATGGATATTTTGGATTTTGATCATGTGTAATATCATGTTCATGTATTTATTTTCATTTATTATCATCCAGGTGTCCCCAATTAACATGTTCCCTTTCCACAACTAGGTTATGTGTCTGAGTAATTTATACTTTTGATAAGGTCATGCTGAATTTTTTATGAACCTCTAATATTTTTTTTAAACTAAAAGGGAAAATACATCTCTTATATATTTATTTCTAAATCCCTTGTATTTATACCATCCTTTGATAATAAAAATTTACAACTAATGTGTTATGGAGTTGCATTCAGAGTATTAATTAATTATTTATTATATGGTCATTATATTTGTTGTTTCTGTTAAATAATTATATGTAAGGTAGTTAATAATATCACTTTATAGTTGAGGTAGTAGTTACATAAAAGAAGAATCCACTCGAGTGAAGGATAATTTCATTGTTGTTAAACTTATATTAGAAAAATTTACACTACTTTTTAGGAATGTCACCTTAATTCCAGACAGTAACTCATCCATTTTCTCTAAAAATATATCATATTTTGGTCTTTATTATTAGAAATTTTACTTGAAATTATCTTTGGTGTCTTATTTATCCCTATTATAAATACATATATTAAATTCGTAGGCCAGGGTTTTAATTCTAGATCTTGAGGTTGAAATAATGATAAAAATAGATTTGGGTTACTTAACTCAATGGTTTTCACTTTATATGCAAGATATGAAGTATAAAACACTTTTTTATTGAATAAATAGTAAAATACATCAAAAAATAAAATTTCATATCATTATCATAAGGTTGGAAATAATTTTTTTTCTCAATTTTTTTTGATTAAATTTTCTTATCTTGATTTGTTTCTAAAATGAAATATTTATTATATCAAACAACTTTCTTAAAATATATTATACTCATCAGAATGTGATAATGTAAAAAAATGAGTTCTCTTATTATGGGTACATGATGGAATAAAAAATATTAAATTTCAAAACATTTTAACCAAAATTCATTATTATAGTACCTTCATGGATATTTATGATTAAATCTTATATTTTTAGGAATGTTTTTTCCATGATGATAATTAACTAAGCATAGGTACTATCATCCTCTATGATTGAAAATTAAATCAAAAGGGATGATCAAATTATTCACTCAAAATAAAAAATATTCAAATAGCCTCTCTTGGAATGTAGTGTATTTGTTAGGTAATTTGAAAACCACTCTAGTTGGTTTGAGATGTAACTTCTTTAATTAAGGAAAAGGTAGAATGTGACATACATAAATAGAATCTCTTAGATCAACACTAGCAATGCTAGAAAAGTATTAAGAGACACCATTTCTAGCTAGAGATATGTTAGAAATCTAAATCCACTGCTATGATGTTATATAATTAATAGGATAACATAGTCTTAGTGACCCTAAGGTGTTTCTACCATGATTCCTATTTTAAATTAATAAATATATGATTTTTATTTTGCTTCTATTTTACATAATACTATCCATAATTGATTTAATTTTTTTACTTTGAACTATTTAGTACTTATATGACTCTTCTTATAAGGACTTGGGTTTTTATTTTTTTACTTCCATTTATATGTTTTATTATTTAGTAATATTTATGTTTTTTAATTTTTCTAATAAAGTGTAGGCACATTGTGATATGGATAAAAGGTGGATCACATTATTGAGGAACACACCTCAGTATGCTACAAGTTTGGAGGAGTTTTTATATTTTTCAATTTCCGATCAATTCGTTAATGGGAGAAGAAGATGTCCATGTCCTAAATGTAAATTTAGAAGATGGTTGAAAAGAGATTATTTTTACAAACACACGATATTTAAGAAATTCCCTACTCAATATTTGTGTTGGATTTGGAATGAAGAATCAAACATTACAAAAAGTTTTAGCACTGATGTTAATCAATATAATGATCTCCCAACTTCATCAACAATGGAAAATGAAATGAAAAACCTTATTAACACTTCATTTAGAATTTCAAGACACCAACACCAACATCAAAACATTTCAGAACAACCATTTCTGGGTGATACAAATAAAAACATGAAAAGTGATGTTTTTGAGACTATAGGACAACTAGATCAATATTTTAACATATCATTGGATCATCCTCTTGATTTTTAGGAGACTAATGTAAGAGAAACCTTTTCTGAGTATAAAAATGTTCTTCATGGTTTAGTTGATGATGGAAATCAAGATTTTTATAGTGGATGTTTGAAATATTAAAAAGTATATTTTCTACTGAAGTTGTATCATATCAAGTACCCATGTGGAATTTCAAATAATGCAATCTACATGATATTGTAATTTTTGTGTGATGTATTTACTGATGAAAATATCCTTATGTCTGTTTATGATATGAAAAAATATGTTAACAATACTGTTCTAGATTATACAAAAAATAATGCATGTACAAATGATCATATTATTTATTGGGGAGAGTATTCAAGTAGACAAGATTTCAAAAAATGTTTTTTTTCTCGATAAAAGTGAATGGGTGATGTTAGAAGTATGAATAAACATGTTAATTTTGAATAAGAATAAAAGGAACATAACTACAATATTTTTTCATTACATTTATTTAAATCCTTTATTGAAAATATTATTCATGTCATCAAAAACATCCAAACATATGATTTGGAATTCTATAGATTATATCAATGATGGGTAAATAAGACATCCATGTGATTCACAAACATGGAAGAAATTTTATTCATTACATCCAGATTTTACATATAATCCTAGGAATGTTTGATTGGGATTGGCTGCTGATGGATTCAACCAATTTGGGACTCTGATAACCAGTTATAGCATTGGGAAAGTTGTTTTGATCCCTTACAATATTACATTATAGATGTGTATGCAACAAATGCCTATTTTGATTTCGATGATTATTATGGGAAAACAAATTTTTCAAAATGATATTGGTATATATTTTCTGCTTCTAATTGATGAATTACATGAGTTATGGAGAAATAGTGTTGAGATACGTGATGCATCTTATAGAACAATATTGAAAATGAAAGCTTCTCTAATGTGGACCATTAATAATTTCCCTAAACATGGGAATTTTTCTAGCTAGAACACTTATATGGGGTATTATTTTACTATTTGTAACTTTTAATTTTATTATGAACAACAAACTCACAATAAAAAATGGTTCTTCTTGGGTCATCAAATATTTATCGATGCATCTCATAGATTTCAGTTGAAAATGTAAAAATTTAATGGTGATATTTATTGTAGACCTCCTCAATGTTGTTAACATGTTATGAAATATTAGAAAAACTCTGAAATATTGAAACATAATTTGGGAAGGTGTATCATTTGAATGATAGGGGGAAATTAGTTTAAAGTGCATCGTCAAATGAAATCAGAATGCAAAAATAGAAGAAAAAAAGAATATTCCTAAAACTTCCATATTGGTATTTCAATTAGTTGTGGCATAATCAAGATGTTATGCATATTGAGAACAATGTATATAAAAATTGGTCTTCACATTGCTTAATGAACATGGAAAATTGAAGGACCATCTCAATGCTCAGAAATATATACACGCAATGATCATAATGCGTGATCTCTTTCTAGATGAGAATGAAAAGTTTTCTATGGATAATTTTGAAATGAAAATCACAGATAAGGATACATTACATTGAATTTTAAAATATGTAAAGGTATCTGATGGGTATTCAAGTAACATCTCAATATTTTTTGACTTAAATCATCATAGGTTACATGGATTGAGAATTCATAAATCACATATTTTGTTACAGTAGTTAAAACAATTTGAATTGTGTATATTATTACCTAAAAAGGTTACTCTTGTTGTAATCCAATTTTTCACATTCATTATAAACCTATGTCAGATAAATATACAACCATTTGAGCTTGAAACCATTTAAGCTAGATTTGTACAGACACATTAATCAATGAATATGATATTTCCTCAGTCATTTTTACTATCATGATGCATTTAACTATCCAATTGGTTGAGGAAACTAAATTTGGAGGCCCCGTACATTATCTATGGATGTATCCAATTGATAAATACATTATTTATATGTTTTTTTATTTATGTAAAAAATTATTTCCAGTTCATTAAATACACAATTAGGTGTTTTTATTTTATTTCACAAATATCTTGGGAATTTGAAATCATACATGAAAAAGGCTCAACCAGAAGGCTCTATTTCTAGATGATATTCGGTAGAGGAGTTTCATAAATTCTGTTCTAGATACTTGAATGATATTTCAAAAATATTCACTCTAGTTATATGTGTTTAGACACATTGAATCAATCTCAATGACATGGGAAATCAAAAATCATTCCTATTATTGGATGATCAGTTTGGAGGAGATCAAATGTTTTACTAATTGAAATGAAATTATTACAGGAACATAGATATGTGATGCTGAGTAGTGAAATTTTACATCCATTTATTGAAGAGTTTAGGATACCAAATAAAGACAAATGGCATGCCAAATATGAAATGAGAATGATATAAAAAATTGTTAATAAAGAGATTGTAGAATGGTATTCACGATGTCTAAGTTCATAAATATTTCAATCAATATGGATATTAGGTTGAAAAATATATTTTTTAAATATAATATTGTATATTAAATTTCTAGATCATGAATACTGATACTCAAGTGGATTTTTCAAAATATTTAAAGTTTCTTTCTTGAGGTCCTCTAAAATAGGTGAGAATTTTCTACGCTTACAATGTAAATGGATTTTAATTTTATACAGTTAATCAGGAAGAGGGTTTCAAAAAATATAATAGTGGTATATTTATGTTTTTTGATGTAGGATAATTGAGAAGGTTGACTGATATTATTGAATTAAACTACAACATGAATTTTTGGTTGTTTTATTAAAATGAAATTGGGTCGATATTATCAGCAGTGTTAAAATAGATTATTTGAAATTTACTTCTTTGAGCTTCTATAAATTTATGGATGTAGGTGACCATGAATTACATGATCTTTATATCCTATCATTGTAAGAGAAAATGTTATATTATATAGAATATTTCATGGATAAAGGTTGGAGTGTAGTTGATCACATAAAACAAAGAGTCTGGTATGATATGAGTGATGAAGTGGAAGATTTAACCTATGACATTAAATCCCATAAACAATAAGAAGTAAACATAATTTTCCATCATGATGTTGAAAATATTAGTTTTTCAAGGGTTGATGATGTATATGGAGTAATGACGGATCAAGAAAAATACATTATTGAAGGAGAAACTGATTTTATTTTCACCCATCCATTCATTTATCAAGCACTTATGTCATTTGTGCAGTAATTAATTATCATAGTTATGTACATATTTTTTTAGTATTGTGCATCTATTATCATTTCGAATTTTTTTTGTATGAATTTTTTGAAATATATGTTCTTAAGTTTATTTAATTTGATTAATTGACTAGGATGCCAATGAGGATGTGTTATAATGATTCCATTTGACTCTTAGTCAATGTCTCCTCGACCATATCGATGGATGATGATCCATCAGTATCCCTCCATACAGCATCTAAGACACCCTCTTCTTTCCCCTAAAATTCCTCTCACACCCTTTGTCAGCATCCCATTAGCATCTTAACCAACACCTACCCATTCGACATCCTCTGTAGTATGTTAGTAAGTCACAACTTCTGGTTCTTCACGGAGACATTGGAGGGTGATAATTAGATGTAAAAATATCAATATGAATAATCTTATTGTACTTTTTTATAATACTAACTATTTTTCATAAAAGAGGGAAACAATGATAGTAAGGAGAAAAATATGAAATGTTTGGATGTCTGTAATCTCAATGGACAAAAGTCAGTTGTCCCATTTGACTGCTATGGGGTCCCTACGGATGACGCCGTGGGATTACTTGGCCAGCTTCTAGACCAGCTAGCGGTGAATCCGGTTACCCTTCCGATTACATATAGGGATTGGAGGTATATGATTTAATCTTGGAATAATAATGTTTTTGATTAATATATAATGATAATTTGAATATATTATAGTTTAATTAATGGTTATTATGTTATTAAATATTAATATTTTCAAAACGACTCACTTTTTATAGATGTTTTTACACATTCTCATTGCTGATCTTATAGAACAAAAGTGGACATTGAAAAATTTGGGTATAAAATGGAAAGATTTTAAATGGATATCATGGAAGGAATTAAATAATACATCACCGAGAAACCAAAAAATGTATGATAAGGTACTTAACATGGTACCTAGAGAGCAATGAAAATCTTTTATTGATAGCCACCACGATGAGAAGCATGTGGAATTTAAATATATAGTATTATATTAATCTCATTTTACATTTATATATGAATATGACAAAGATATGACATTAAATACATTACTATTAAATTAAAAGTTATTTATTTTTGGATGTTTTAAGGAAGAATGCATCAATTAGAGCTATGAAAATTATCCCTCACACCGCATGTTCAAATAGTTTTTTTTCAAAAACTGATCTACTTGGGTAACATTTTCATTAGTTTAAATATTCATAAGATAATATTATATATTCCATATATTAAATTATTTATTTATATTTGTTTAATGCAGTCACAGAACATTGGGAACCAAGTCTATCGAATAGATATATGGTTGGATGTTCATGAAAAATCTGTTCGGAGTTAGGTTAATGAATCTACAAAAGAATTTGGGTTTTGAATTAATTTTTCATTATAATAACTTATTATCAGTTGTCACTATTTTAATATATGTTGATTCAAATATTAATTATATTTTATTTATCAGTAAAAATTAAATAACTATGGGATGTAAATCCTAAACAATACTTCTTAGTCTCCCAAGATGATGCTATTGGTAAAGTCCTTAGGAAGGATCATCCTATCCGATTACGTAGGATGGGTTTCGGACTATTACCATATGAGGTTTTTAGAATACCATTAGGGATTATATCTAGATATAATTTAGTTGTAGTCACTCCATACCTTGAGATGATCAGAGAGTGTTTGTTTCTATGTAGACCATAATTCAGGAACAAAGGGATCACATATCTGCTTTGCAAAAAGAGTTGGTTGATTTATATCAGAAGATGACTAGATCTTCCCAAGGTGATAGTGCATCGATGATTTTTGGTGAGTAGGTAAATCTAAAAAAATCAAAATAATTTATTTCAAAAAAATTTATTGGTTTTAAGTTTAAATATAAATATAAAACACTGTTTAATTTTTAATTTAATTGTATTGCAGGTGCCGATTGTAGGAAATAAAGACAATGATGAGTAGAGTTCATCATTAGGATGTGATTAATGGTATCTTTAATCTCATGTAAAAATATATAAATAGAGGTGTTTTTCATGTAACATTTTTGGCACAAAGTATTGACATGACATCTTCATGATTTCCTATGATTGAAGTGGATGAAACCATTTATATCATGTTTTTTGGTACCACTATATAGTGGAATTCTATGGTTTTCGTAAATTAAAATACTTGTTTATATATTAATACTTTCATTAATTCATGTTTTAAGGGATTTTTTTAGATGAATATGGTCTAAGACTATAATATAGAAATATAAAGGATTATTTTGGGCCTCTTATGCTTAGAATAAGTAGTACCATGCCATAAGTATTCTTGCTTTGGGATGTTGTAACATTCATTTAGAAAGATTGTGTTGTTAAAGTGGACCATGTTGAGTGATAGTGTTTATTCATGGTATAAAGAGATTCATGGATGATGAAAACTACCTTGATTGATGAGGTAGTGGATTAGGATTCAGATGCTAGATTTTAACATGATTTTTTAGGTTGTGAGTTAATGACTTAGATGATGCCCACACTAAGACTTCTGGTATGCACCAGGTTATGAGTACGATGGCACGATGTGAGGCAATGATGATATTTTGGCATGAAATCGATGTAGGTATGATAAATTATAATATTGTCCACATTAGATGTTCCCTAACACCCTGCAAAGGTACCATGGTGTGTATAGACATCTTATTTTGTTTTTTCCTTTTAAATAACAGGATGTGTAGTGAATTGAAATAGATCATCTTGACAGGTAGTTGGAGGCAGGGTAATGTGGCCTAGAGATTTCAGTAGGTCCAATATGTGGTTTTTAAAATCATTTTCTTATATTTGAGATGGGACAGGCACAACAGGTGACCAATGCATGTTTTGTATAACCATGTGTCTATATGCTATGTTTAATTTTTATTGAATTATGTTATTTATTTTTGTGTACTATGATTATAAGATTTTTAAATTTTGGTATAAAGTTGTGGTGGAATTTTCTAGTTTTTTCATTTTAACTTTTTTAATGGGGGTTTTTGGGGTAGAATATTTTCTAGTTGGATTTTTTTATGAAAAATCATATAGCAGCAGTTTAACCTGCCATTTAATATGATATTTTTTCATAGAAGCTAAAATCTCCACTATTTGATGATGTTTTTATTGGGAAGCTGTTAAAAGGACCAAAAAATATTCCACATTATTATATAGTGGTGGTTTTATTTGTTTTAGTGGCGATTTTAAGAACCAATAAATCCTGGTTATTTTTTTCTAATAAACGACCACAAAAATGAATAAAACCACCACTAAATATACATTCTGTGATGCTAAAAAGAAACCACTACTAAGTGAAAGGAATCGCCACATGTTACATGCTGAAGCCAAATTGAGTGTTAGTTTTTTTTGAAACCATCATATAACCATTAGGTAACAGTTTAGATAGCTACCAAACCAATAAAAAACCACCTATAAATGGTTATTTTCCTATACTATATAGATGCACCAAATGAAGAGGATTTGATTATAATGATTCTTTGATGGTTCTTGAATGATTCAATAATACTGGGAATTGATTTTAGGCCAAGATTCAAGCATGATTTGAAATAAGTGTGTACTGGTTATTTAGTTGAATTAAATATAATTAATTCATGATAACATGGAGAGAATATTGATCCATGATGCCATTATGCTGGGTTACTATTATTAAAATTAGGGAGATATCACAGTGTGTTTTTAGATTTTTTTTATTCCTATAATTGGGTGACAATTATTAAATTTAATTGTTTTTGTATTTATATATTTGAATTTCTAGGATAAATACATGAAAATTGTTTGTGAGTTCCTTTATGAACAATATCACTTAGAATTGGATAAATTATATACTGAAGAGAGAAGTGAGTGTGGTGAATCCCAGATAAGTTTAATAGGAATTGAATATATGAGACCCTAAGATATCTCAGAAGTTGATAAGATCAGATCATCTAGAATCTAGGAAAACTTATAAGATACAAAATTTAAAAATCATCTTTGGCTGGTGAATATCATGAAGCGGACAAAAATATTTAGATATGTTGATCTATCTATTTATGAAGGAGGTCTTTCCTCAAAAAGTGCAGATATCACTAGATGGTGTGGTATTTCTTTATTAGATCATATTTGTTGAAAAATTGTATATAATATAGGAATTTTTAAATGTAAATACCATAGTGGATTCTGTGTATTAAGATGTTTGTGAAATAGTAAAGAATCCTTATTTGGGGGACTAACCAACAATGAAATGAGTGGGAATAATTATCCAAACTGTATAAATATATTTTTCATTGATTTTTTTTGGTATATGAGGTAATGCTGATATATTTTATTTAGTGGATAGAATACCATAACTATTTTTAGGCAATGTGTTTAAAGAAAAAAATTCAAAAAATAGAAGAGATCATTGATTCATTGCTCCCTCTCTTAGTGATCTAATCGAATCCTAGACTAATAACCCTTAACTACTCATTCAACGATGGTCACTACTCTTGATAAGTACAGTTATAATATTTCAAACTCAATATATTCCCTTATAAAATTTGTAATTACTCTTATAAAGTCACCAAATAACATTCTAAAGTCACCCCTTACTCTTCTATAGTAGTATTTACTCTTCCAAAGTCATAAATGACTCTTATGAAGTAATTCCTTTTCAATTTTTTGCTAGTTTTATTGGATATCTCTTAAAAAGTCATACTTGTTAAATATTCTATGTGAACTCCAAAATATAAAATACTTTAAATAAACTCCAAGCCTGTTCAATTCATCTCTGGGCTTTCTAAACCACATCAAATCTGATTCGAACACATTAAATGACCCTATAAAATATATGAATATTTTCAAATGTCTTTAAATTTATTTCCAAAGTCATACAATATATTTAAAACATAATTTATATTATTTCATGTATCTTAATAGATTCTTTATTTATATATTAACATTATCTTCTTCATACCTTCATCTAAGAGATATTTAGCACTAAATAAAACATTCCTCCATCTCAATAGATACATGGAGGTTTTTTTCCATAACTCATTCTAACTCATCACAAAACATTAAAAACCCATTAGATATCTTCTCTAATAATATATTTAAAATCTTTTAAACATCATTTCAGCAGATATTTTTTCCAATTACATAACATTATTGTTGACAGTAAGGCAATATCAACACAAGTATTTTATATGAATATCCTCCCATTAATCATCTGATATATATATAGGTTCTATTTAGAATCTATCCATCTTAGTATTATAATAAAACATCTCTAGACTTATTCAACCTTAAGATTACAGGTATCATTTTCATGTTATTCGGGTCATGGATTCTTTCTCCATAACCCACTGTCTCACAGACATACATACTTACATGATAATTAACATTTTTAAAAAAAATACAATTATAATCAATTAGGAACTTCAATACCCCCTTTTGTATTTTTTTTCAATATAATGAACTACTACATTTTCATTTATATTAATATGTGTTTAGAAGTAATTATTTTTTGTATCCACCTTATTTAAAATAAATAAAAAAGTTTTAAATTAGGGAAATTCATTTCTCATCATATTAAGTTATTACTTTTCTATTTTACTTAAAATATTCACCCTCTCCTCTTTTGTTATCATATTTTCCTTTTTCTCCCCCTTATTGTGCGAATCAGTCAAGTCCACTTATGATAATGGTGAAACATCATTTTACTTATATATTTGTCATAAACTTATCAAATATAAGCTTATACGACCCATTCACAATATAAAAAATAAGAGTGATCAAATTTTACACGAAATATATCCATTACACTTTTCACAATGTGATACCACCTCTAAATCCAATTTTCTAGTATTATAAATACATTTTTTCAATAACATTTCATAACCAACATTCAACTTGGAAAAATTAAAAAAAATAATGTTTAATTTGATCTTTCTCTTATTTAGTTTTTTAAGATAATCTCACCCACCTTAATAACCATATTAAACATTATTCAAATAGGATAGGAAAAATTGATAATCTTACTACCACCACAGTACAAGTTTTCCATAATTTTAAATTCATAGAAAGAGATAATATTCTTGTTCAAACATTTATTGTTATCTCCCCTCAAGGAATATTCTTCAATAACAATTATCATGGATATTACTCTTAAAAAAAATCTCTAAGAATTTATCATACTGGTTGATTTCTAATACAAATTTTGGTGTTTCAAGTAATGTTTTATAAGAAGGAAAAATGATACAAATTAAAATTATCCATGATGGTTTTTATTTATACTATATTATTCATCAGAGTATACTATTAGTTATCTTTTTAAATATTTCACTATAAATTCTTTGAAAAAATAGTTTAAATAGTTATTTGTGGGAATAAGATGAGTTTTTGTCAGCTCTGTTATGGGTGAAATAATGATTAGACTTTAATTTAAACCCATAAAACCTTTTCCTTATAGATAAATGTTTTTATGAATTGTTTATGCAAGGTTAAACCATTATTTTAAAATTCTAAACATCTTTTTGAAACATGGATCTCAAATTTTTTTTCCAGATTTATTCTTATATGGAATAGGCCTTGTGGCTTTGTCTCAAAAATAATATTCATTTTTCTTATTATGATCCATCTTAATTACCCATTAAAACTGGGTTGGAAAAATTTTTAAATACACTTTTGGAATATAGATTTCCTTCTTATTTCATATAGACTCTCTTTTAGTAATGAAATTCAGGATACTTAGAATATTTGATGTTATCCCATTTTTCTTCAATAGGTTCTTTTTTCTACATAAAATTTTGTTACATTTGAAAAAAATGTCCAAGAAATTTTCACCTTCCACACAACTCTTCTCTTGTCTTAGGGTTACCCTTATTTATAAACCTATCCTGAAATTTATATTCCTTATATTAAATTTATTCTATTAAACCATCCCCTCTATTTCTTTCATAGATAGATTTTGAACTTGATTATTATAACTTTATACCAATTATATTGATGTTTATAAAAAATTGAAATATTCCATGGTGTCACATTTCCTACAACAATAGGATTATTTTCTTCTTATAGACATGAAATCTAGTTTAGCTTTCGTTGTTTATATATTTGATGTAATTTATTTTAGCTATATTCATTTATTTTCTCCTAAAGGAAGAATTGTAATAATTTATCACATATATTTTATTATTATTATAGGATATACTCTTTAATGTATGAGTTGTAATTGGTTGATATATTAGAGTACTCGACATAAATATGACCATCATTTTTTTAATAATCATAGAAGTTATCAACACTCTGAAATCCATTATTAGTTGATAGATTCTTCTTCTTTTATAAAGTATTATTTTTAACAGTAGGTTTCCATTTAATTTTATTTTTACTCCTACATATTTTATACCCTCTCTAATCTTCATGAGTTGATATATTATACCAACATTCATTTTCTATATTTCCAACCCTCCAACAACACTATCAATTTTCGATAATTCTTGTTCTTTTTCTATTGATCTTGGTATATCCAAATTTAGTTCCCTTCTATTTTAGATTAGTTACGACAAGAATTTTTAATTAATTTAGAGAGATAATTTTATTTAAAAAACATAAATCCATATTTTTGATGTGGTTAATCTCTTATAAATTTTATCCATCCTTATTTGTCCCAATATTGGATTTGAAATTTTACATATAGATAAAATTTCATTACCACAAATAAAATTTTTAATAGAATGGGTTAACATATTCAATTAAATTTTTTATATGTATAATAGATGATATGGAGATAAATTTTCCAGCTTATGGTGTCTTTTTGGAATAAGTACTCTTTAATAAACCACTTCTGCAAACACATAAATTTTCATTTTCTCATAGATATTCTTCTTAGGTGTTTTATTGATTTCTTAGATATACCTCTAGTTTAATACATATTAAATTTAGATAATTATTATATCCTTCAAGTGTTATAAACATATCCTCAATATATTAATTAAAACTTTTTAATTTTACCCACATGTAGTTTTCCACTTATATATTGAGAATTTTCAGGGTACTTGATTTTTCTGTCATTGACCTATAACTAAACATCCTTAATACCAAGTGTATCTTTATGTGATTATTTAAAAGCATAGATCTTATATTCATGAGATATAATAACTTTTAATTTATCATAAATACTGAATTATAACACATCATCTACCATTTAAATATTTGATCTTCCCATTTGTAAAAATTGATTATTGGTTTTCAATTATTTGATGAGTGGGTTTCATTTTGGAAACTGTACTGTTGTTTCCTTTTGCATATAATCAAATTTATCTACTACATACAATTTTTCATTAAATAATTCTTTAATAAATATAAATATATATGTGAAAAATATACTACTATCTTTCTTCAAATATCACTTTACCACATAATAGAGGCCTTAAATAGATTTAATACAACTATTATCCTCACAACTTCAAATTGATTCATCAAAGGAGTCATTTTCAGTCAATTAATTGAATAATTTCTTATCTGATCACCTTTTAGCAATGATGAATTTTATATCTATTTTTAATCTTTTCTAAATTTCTTGGATTTTTTTCTTCAAATTTTATTAAATGTTTTTATATGTAACAACCATTTCTATTTTGATAGGTATGAACACAAAATTATCCATCAGAGTCACTCCTAAACTGTCTTCAGATCATTACATTATATACATCATGTAAAAATAACTAGGTCCTAAAATTTATATTCAAATTTAAGGAACCTATATTTGATACCAATTGACATATCCTTAAGATTGTGTAGTCACTTGAGGTTGGGGGGGGGGTGGTTAATCAAGTAGGGGATTTTATTCCCAAATTCCAATTAATTTTGTAAAACCTTTACCCATTTAGAATTTGAACTTATACTTTTAGTTAAGACAAATATTTTTTTATGATTAACATACATTAAATAAAATTCTTTTAATTCATGATATAAATGAAATAGAAACACATGGTATGGTTCAACTCCATCATGGGAAACCAACTACTTACTGTGATTGTTTTTTCATTGATAACAGATTCTTCACTAATAATATTATTATCAATTACATGTTATGTGGATACCGAGAAACCTAAACCCACTATGCATCCCGCACTTACAATATATCCCATTGTGATTCCCAACACCAACCCATATTTTACTAATTCCTACAGTCATCAGTCATAATTAATGGTTTTACAAACCTTATTTTATTCTTTTGGAATTGATATTTAATCTTCATAGGATGTCATCGGATCAACCTTATCAGATCTTCTACCTTATTAGAGTATTTGAATTCCCATGTATCTTCATGAACAATAATATACAACTCCATCTTTATAAATGACCTTTCTCCAATATCTTTCCCAAAATCTAATCAATACCATTTCTCACACTCTGGCCAACTGTTTTCATTAAAACCAATTAAATCCTAATTTCTTTCATGTGATTTGACACATGGATTAATAAAAATAATAGGGACAACCATTCAATCAAATCTTTTATTATTTAATAAGAGGTATAACAAGTATTCTTATAATTCTTTTTCTCCTTCATTTAAAAATATTTGATCAATAAAATTAGGTTAGGTTATTATTATTCATTGATATCAAAAAAGTTATTCCAATTTGCAATATATAAAAAGTTATATTATCTATTATCACAAATAGATTTTGTTTTAAATTATTACTCAAGAAAAATTATTTTTCATCAATATAATATATTCTCTCACTTTTTACGGTTTTAATATTCACACAAGATAACACAATTATAATTTCTATATTTTAAATATAAAAATACCTTAAATCTCGACAACGATGTCTTTTCTAATTTTTATGAACCTTTAATGTGGGTGTGCTATTACAATCTCATATATTATATATACCTTTACTTCTAATCTCCACTTAATTTGTAGGAAAATATTTTTCATAGTTATTCTAATTTTTATTTTTATAAAAATGTATCCACTTTATTATACCAATAATCCTGAGAATATTTTTCTCAAATATATTATACAAATGTCCAAAACAATTTAAAATTAACCACAATAAAAAATTAAACAATAATACATGTGGTTATGACATGGAAAATATTTTTATAGTCATGAAAGTATTTGAATATTAGTATGAGCAATAAAATTTATTTTAACTATATGAGAACTTTACCAGCTGATTTTCTTTTCCATTATATAAAGATTATATTTCTCAATCATTCATCCTGAATAAAAAATATAATTTCAATATTTAAGGAACATAAAAATTGGTCAACATCATCAATTTTATTTATCAAAATATTTACTCTATCTTTGATGACATATATTTATTTTTTTAGAATTTCCATATTTTAAAATCCTATATTAATAGAACAATGATCACTTTTTTCTTCTCATTTGATCTTATATAAATTTAAATTTAAATCAAATAATGATAAAAAATCATTATATTTTTATCTTAATGAAACAAATTTAGAAAAATCTATTATTAATTTATTATTTAGAATATTTATTCTGGAACTTATAAAATTTTTTATCCCTTGAAAATATCATAATTCCATAAAGGTATTGACTCTTATAAAGTCAATTTATACTCTTTGAAATTCACAAAATGTCCATATAAAATATTTCATATAAACATTTTATACGATAATGACTCTTACAAAGTCAGTGTCTACTCTTAATATGTGTAATCATCCAATGACATAAATCAAAGAAAGGATGAGATAAAATCATAGTAAAGGGATGAATAATAGGACAAAAATAAGTTATGAATAACTATGAAGACATGGGTGATCATATCCATCGTCGTCATATCATAAAAATGTATCATCATTATTAGTATATGAAAATCATGTAAAGGAGATATGAAATATGAAACATGCATAACAATATTAAATCATATCATTGTGGATAAATCATATTCATAGAATGTGGAAAAATATAGTATCATTTTCCTGCATAACATATGTGTAAAAATAAAATTGCATAGATTACAAAAAAGGATAACATCAGGATCATACATAGTAAATAAAATCACATGAAATATATCAATTTATCCAATGAATTGGAGGGATGTATAATTACAGGACCATCCATGATAGTATAGAAATCCTCATAAAAATGAATGGAATATAGAAATGAAACTTATATCAATAAAAAACATGAAATAAACCCATGAGAAAAGAATACATTTTATAATGATTTCTTAAGGAATATTTAGACGAATAAAACAGTGAGGTTTCTTATAAGACTATGGGGGATAATAATTTACACATTTAATGGTGGTATTAATAATGAAAACATCACAGATCATGATGGGGAGAATAATGAACATTTGAAGAATCGAGGTGTGACTTCGAGTATAAATAATTTATGAATAATCATGAAGGTGGTTTATAATTAATCTAAAAGCTGTAAGAATATATATATCCCTCATAAATAAAAATGGATAGCCGAATAGAAATCACTTTGAATGGGGTTTATAATAATCATAATAAAATAAAATAGAATATAAGATGTACCCAATAGAAATACCCATGTTCAATATTCCCCGTACATTACACCCTGCTTTGTTTCATCCTATTTATAATTATTGTCTAATAAACTTGTGATTATTATAAAATTTTTAAATTCTCAATTAATTAAAATAATTTTATTTATCTGTTACTTTTTTGTATAAGAGAGAATGTCCTGATGACAGTTTTATTTTAATTTTCTCATTTTTGATTCAATTTCTTGGTTTTCATTGTTTTTTTATATTAGTTAGTAAAATTAACTAAAAATCATCAATATAGATAAATTTATAAAATTACATATTATATATTAGTTAAAACCATCCATGTAGTGATTCCCAACCACCGTTACTCGAGATGTATCAGTCAATTACCCAACAAAATGGAGAGCATATATTGAATCTTCTAGAACCACCATAACATAAGTCACACCGCCTCAAACTGATGATGGTAGAATGAAAGATAACCCTAGAGATCGATGGTACTCTACCTGATCCAATCCCACTCAAACTATGAAAACCCCCATAGATCCACATGACCATTCATTCTCAGCTATAAACACTACCTTATGTCGGCTTACAACCACAACACACGTCACCATAGCTCAACAACCCACTATAGTGTCAAAAGATGTGTTTGTATAAACAGTGTGTAGAGGTTCCAAATAAATCACATGATAAGAAGTTACCTTGAAATGAAGAGGATTACATGATATGAGAGTTGATCCATCGACCTTTTCTTCCTTTTTATACTTTAGATATGAGATTTTGGAAGTCAACATAGCCCTATTTGCTACGATTTCCTCTTCCAAATGCTTTGAGGGGAAAATAAAAACATCTCATGGGTTAAAATATAAATCTAATCTATCTACCATTTCTATGAAAACCTAATCATCTTCATTGACTCCAGATAGCTCTCCCATCTCGCATGATGCCTACCATTTATTAGAAACTACTATGGTATGAGAACTGAACAATTTGTATAATTTTATCCTAACTACATTTTAAGTCAATTTATAAATATCTTAACAAGTATTAGAGTTTTTGAATTATCTTTTTAGATTGACCATCAGTCAGAGGGTGATGGGATATACTTAAGTGAAACTCAATATCTAGTAAATATTGAAGACTTATTTAGAACATATAGGTGAACCTTGGATCTCAATCTTATATGATTAAAAATTTATACCTTGTGAAACATCACTACTTATTTTACATATATATTAAAATTTTCATTGAGTAGGGAATATTCCTAACTAGTGAGGAAATTATATTTCTTAAAAATCCAATCAAATACATCCCATATATTATTGTCTCCTTTAAATATATTTGAATGACCAATGGAATTTTCCATGGCGATGTTATCCCATTTCCATGTTGGTATGGGTAATGGAAATATCACCCCTTAGACCTTTGATTATATTACTTATCTTACTAACAAACCAATCCCTTTTAGATGTAATCAATAATTTTTTTTATTCTTGTTATCCCACTAGAAGTTATTATGAAGATATATGTACATCTTGGATCATCTAGGATGGATAAGGAATGGAGGGCTACCTCTATAATCTAATAGACACGTCTTTATCTTATGTGAGTATGGAACAAAAATTCTAGTTTCAAACTGAATGAATCTATCTTTTTTGATGCTTAAATCATGAATCTTCCTTTCCTTTTTTATCTCACCTTAGTAAGAATCTATGAATCATCACTTTATTCCCCCATAGTTTTCTATTTGATTGATGGTTGAGAAATTATTTGGGAAAGGTTGGATGTATTTCCCTCTTTTGTTATTTCTGGATCAACACATTAAATATACAAGATGATTGGGCCTTTCACAATCTTTATAATGGACAGGGTAGCAAGTTACATTCTACTTCGAGCATCAATTACATTTTTTTTATATTCCAATATGGTAGTATATTGATAATAAATAATCCATAAATAAATTCATCAATATTTATTGATTAATGTTCAACTTATTCTATGTGAGTATATACTTTTAGCTCCGGTGATTAGTATATATTCCACACTTCCCTCAATAGTATTAATACCTTAAAGTATTTAATTAAAAGACCATATATATTAATTCAATATCACACTACATATATTTTTCTCATGATTTTTTAATTTTAAAGAGGTGTATCTATTAAATTATCATTTTTATGAGTATGAAACCTAATCCTTTCATGGAATCATTATTGTATATGAAAAACCCTTCTACACTAAAGGTCAGGGTGATTACATGTACAATTATTAGCCTCTTCTACAGCTCCTCAAATATCGTTTCACATTGTTCTCTCCAAATATACCTTACCCATTTCCCTAGTAATATATTTAGTGTTCTATAAAGTCATGAATAGTTTATAAAAAATCATCATTTTTACCCAGAATATCATAGAAAAATAACTATCTATATGAAACTTATTAGTTTATAAAATTCCTCAATTACCTTTGTCTTTTAAGGATCCAAAATGTTTCCTCTATTATAATCACATTTAAGGACTCGACATTAAAAATTACATATTATAGTGAATTTAGATGAGAATTATATTTATTTAATTCCCAATGATATTTTAGGTTATCTGTTTTATAGGATTTTAACAAAATATTATATAGTATTATATACATTTTAAGCAAATACTTATACTAAGTATCTATTTTCCCACTAAATAATACTTTTTAAAAAGAAACATGTTTTATTCTCATGGAATATATCCACAAATTTAAAATAGAATTATTATTTTCACTTACCCATAATTAAAATGTCTGATATTTTTAAATTTTGGGATGCACACAAAATGTTCATGAAGTTACATAAAATTTTAAATTAATTAGTCTATTTAAAAACATGAACACGCATGAAAACATTTTTCTTAAAACATACATTTTCATCCTAAAAATAAATTTTCCCTAAAAATATCAATATATTAACATTTTAAATCAAATTATTTCCATGAAAACTCTTTTTAAATCATATAAAAGTCATGTAGGTTACTTGTTACATCCTAACCATATCACTCTTATAGCCAGTCTTACAAATGGAACAACTATACAGTCGAGTTCCACCTCTAGAAAACTAAATTCATTGGAGCACTATCTAGGTTAACCCGTCATATAAGATATAAAGGGATCACCCATTATATATAATTAATAAAAAATCTTAATAAAAATATATATAGAATATTACATGAATAAAATCCTTGAAAACACTTTTAAACCTACGTGTAAAACAATTTTAAATTTCAGAATAAAAAATTTTCTTAAAAATAAATCTTATAATATAAAAACCACGCACATAATAAAGAAACTATTTTATTTGATAATAATAGTGAAAAATTATAAATTAGACTTCAAATAATTAATGGGTCATGATGGAATGAAAATCCTCTCATTCCATATAATTTAAAAAAATATTTCTTCTATATTTTTTTTTTGAAAAAGTCACAAAGTAGCTCATTTAAAAAATGACATAAATATTCCGTTAAAAAATATTTTTTTTAAATAAAAAATGGGTTAAAATGACTTTGAAAATAAATATAATAATAGTAAACCGTTATTTAAATAATTTTTATAAAGTAATAATATGGATATGAAAGAAAAATATATTTTTAAAGGTAACGGTTTTCCAAAACAAATTTTAAAATAACGTCCCTTCCCTCTATTATGATTCATCCGGTATGTACTTTATATTCTAGAATAATTTTTTTTTTAATTTTATACATTCTTAATAACTATTTTCTAGTTCATTATTCTTTTTATATCACTAATTACTATGTTGTACAAAATTACAGAGTCATTTAAATTTACATCGATCTTTTTGACTATATTCTGTATTTAAGTCCAAAAAATCTTTAGTAATTTGACTATGGTCCTAATGGTCATTATTAAACCATATACAAAATAATAATAATGAAATTATAATAATTTATTTATATCTAATATATTTTTTAATCCATCCATAAATCATGTTATTGAAAAATTAACTACATTACAATCATATAGATTTTAGGTTGTACGTACAAATGAGTAACATATCCATTTTCAAAGATCATTTTTTAAAAAAATATTAGTAATATTTTACATCTCAATAATTATTATAATATCATATTAATCCATCACATATATTTATATATATATATTATCCATTTTATGTGGTGATGTAAAATGAATCAGTTCGCTTTATGGAGGTGGTAATCCATAGGTATGCATGAAAAAAATTATCATTTTTTATGCATGGAATGGTACAAATTTGAAGGGTTTATTATATTTTATGAATGAAAATATGTAATTAATTTATTATATAAATATTAGTTCCATCATTTTAATAGGTCTTCAGATATGTTGATGGAGAACGAATTACATCAGTTAGCTAGGCTGTAGTCCACCATACAAGAAAATAAGAATATTTTTCCATTTGATGTAAGTGGAAATGGATATCAGACATTAAAGTAACATAAAGACATAAGAGTACATTTAGAATAGTGGATATATTATTTATTCATGTTTTAATAATGTTTTATGTATTTTAATGAATGGAAGACTATAAATTCTCGATTAAAATTGATACCTCTACTTCAGAAAATCTCATTTTCTTAACAACTAAATACCACTAAGATTCGAGTTCTACCTAATCCAAGACCACTATAATGTGGGGAGGGATTATAAAATGTTATTTGGAAAGTTACTAGATGAAAAAATTGTTCTTAATCATGAAGAATGGAGAGGAAGAGTTACCCTTTTGGAAGTGAGAGGATGGTCCCTCTTGGAATTTCTCAAAATATTAAATTAATAAAAATTAATATTTAATTAAAAAATGATATAAAGTGAGTTATTTTTAATATAATAATAATATGTGTAAAAATAAACTCATACAATAAAATTTATACATGTTTTTTTGTATTTATATTCTTATCTTTTTGTTTTGATCCAAATTTTACCCCAATTTAACCCTTACCATGAGAACATGGATATTTACTCTTTTTGGGTCATCATTGTAACAATAAAATGAAAAAAATTCCAATAAATGGACCATATTTAAAATTTTAAACCTTTCCCATATTATGTTTCTGAATTTTAATTTTTTATAAATTTTATATCATTTAATAAAATATTGTTTACACTAAAATATCTATAATGTTAATTTTAAGAACTATTGATTACGTTGAATTTAATAATAAAAATACAACACTTATAATTTTAAAATAAATTATTACATCCCTAAAATGTTAATATAATATTTGAAATTATTTTTTACATTGGTTATATGGAATTATATTTATCACAATACTTTTAGTATCATTTATTTGATTTTTTCCACTATTTAAAAAATTACTTCACAATCGTTGTGAAATAATTTAAATTAATTAATTCTTCACTAAAATTTATATATATATTAACATGATAAATATAAATATATTTTAATTAGGAATTCAAATTATAATTTTACATATACTCTTGATGAAACCATATTAAAAATACTAAACTTATCAAAAACAAGTGTGAGATGTTTGATATTTCGTTAAATAAAATATTATAAAGGTTATAATCTCATCAATGTGGCCCAAAAGGTCATTATTTAAATCCTTGGATGACTATGGTCTATATAAAATTATTAAATAATATTTAGTTAAATTTTTTGGTCATTTTATGGTTCTTATCATTTTTGTAAACCCGAATTACCCAATTTACCCTATACCATAGTAAAGAAATTTCTAAGATTACTATTCATATTGACCAAAAAATAAAATGGAAATATTTAAAAATATTTTCCCAATGATTATAAATATGGAATCAATTTTTAAAAATTAAAATCAATTAATTTTTAGAATTAAATTTAAAATTAAACTGAAAAAATGAAACAAAAAATAATTTTTTAGAAAAATGCCATTGCTAAATATAAAATGTTTTATAGTAAATTAACGTATAAAATCCATTTAAAAACCCATAATTAGATTTTTTTAAATAAATTTTAACAAATTAAAATTTTAATCTAATCCAAAACATGATTTTACCTTGTAAATAGTTTAAAAATAAAATATATTTTCCAATAAAAATCAGTATTTTTCACTATTCCGTGAAAAATAAATAATTTCAAAAAAATTCACAAAAATTCATCCTAAAATATTTTTTAAATTATTAATTTAAAAATAAAAATAACTTTTAGTTAGAATATAATTTCTCAATTTTTCTGAAATTAATTGTAATAATCACCATTAAAAAGTAATGAAAATCATTTTTTAAGAAAATATATTTTTTGAAGAATAAAATAACTTTACTAAAAAACAATTATTTATTTAAAAAAATTAATTAATACATTATAAATTAGTAGGGAAATTATATATCTCATAATAGGGTTTATAATATTTATTCATTATCACTTAAAGACTTGGTTATAATGGACACATTTAAATAATAATATTTCTTTGTTTGTTTAAGATCAATGTTATATAACATGAACAATATTAAAGATATTCTTTATTTTTTAAAATATCAGTATGATACATTCTCCATCCCATTAATAAATTTTATCCTCAAAATTTTAACTCAAGATTTAATACCATGGGTTTGAATTTCCTCAATACCTTTATTAAAATCAGACAACGTAAAAAGGAATAATAAAAGATTTACTTAATAAGATTGAAAAGGGAAGTACAAAGGTCTTATAGAGTAACACATAATAGGTTTCCAAGTATGATTATATAAGTGGGAAGTGAATAAATTTATATGTATATGAAAAATAACAACTAAGGATTGATATAGAGTGATAGAGAATATGGGCTTGAGAAATATAACAAACACAAAATCTTAAATCTATGATGGGTTAAAAATCCCTTGACTTCTAGGATATAAAAGTAAATGGATAAAATTTCTATTTCAAGATACTTTTATTATAGTTAAGGAATTAAATTTAAATCTATATTAAGAAAATATGAAAATTCATTTACGTGAAAAATTATAATTGAATAATTTAAACAATTTCCACAAAGAGTGCATATTGTTCTACAAATAATGAGTATGGATTTTTCATTTATAAAGCACTAGAATAAATATATAATGAATCACATAATACAAAAAATAATAACTATCTATTTATTCTTTCTTTATGAATTTACCTAAACCAAGATAGATAGAATAATATAGGATAATTCCCCAAAAGGTATAAACCCTCAAAATAATAAAAATTATACAAATATTAAATATTCAATTGTAATACCAAAGATAAACCTAGATCATTCAACAAATAAATAACCTTAAAATTCCTAAAAAAATATTCCAAACTAATATTGAACCAGAAAAATAAGAAGGATTGGATTAGTTTGCTAAGATATTTTTAACATTAATATTCAAATCACATCAATGAATCTTAAAGTCTCATACCAAAATGTTACCACCCAAATCACATAATCTCTAAGATATGATAATAATTTATATAAATAAAATTAATCACCATAACCTTTAATAAGCCATATATTCTTATAAAAGGAAATTAAAACTTTATTTCTCAAATAAAATCCTATTGTATCATATATTATTCCCAAAATAGTGAACTTATTCTGAAATATCACGGATCACAAAATCAATTTCTGTTAAAACATACGTCCCCAAATTGTAAAAACCAATAATTAACTCAAAATCATAAATATTAAAATCCTTAATGGTGGGTTGTACCTATAAAATTATATGAAAAAATAAAAAGAGTATTCTTCATCAAATTAAATTTTCACTTGATAAACATAAGGGTTACTCAAACTCAATAAAATTCTCCCAAAGTACTCCCATTATCAACAGAGTATTAACACTATTAAAAATTTGATCAACCTTAAATATTACATAAATCTTGAATCTATTATATGTATACATCTTAATCACTCAACATTATTTATAATCCCTTAACCATAAATTCAACATCTTATTCCTTAATAACTCATTCCTAATAACAAATATACGAATCATATGTTAATATTTAACAATGTCAAAACATAAGAAAAGAAATAATTCATACCTTTCATAGGCCATTTTCAGTTTTCTCATCTCCAAATATAATGTAATTAATAATTTCTAAATAGATATTTGTATAGTCCTAGTGATCTCATTCATGATCCTTCTCCCTAGGAAATTGATATCCATAATTACCACACTCCACACATTAAATTGACAACCTAGGAAGAACTTATTTCCCATTCATATAGTTTAAGGAACACTTCATTTTTTTTATTTAAAGTAAATTTTTTTATGGTCTCCTTTACCACATAAAAACTTATATCCATTATTTAATGACATTTTACTCGATGATTATTTTCAAATTCTATATTCATTTTTCATTGTATATATTTAAATTTATGATTTTTGTCACCTAAACTCACACGAGGAATCATTTATCTTATATATTATGCACTAAAAAACTCACAAATGTTCAAGTTGTTAATCAATAGTCATGATAAATGGTTAAGAATATCTAAAATATATTTAATTACAACTCCAATTTCGAACATTTTATTATTTAGAAAACCCCTACATTTTCCTTCAAATTCATTTTAAATTTTGTTCCTGCTACATCCAACTATTTACTAAAACCGAAAATGTTAGTGTTAGAATATCAATGAAATTATAATATACCATATTATGAGGAGGATAAAAACTAATATATCCTTATTCATGTTATCTAAAAATATTGTTATTGATCTAAAATAACTATGACACTCCCTAAAATGAAAACCATTGTGGTCATAGATGACTTGTAACTAATGGTTAAAGAAAATTATAACCTATAAAGTTATTTAAAACATGATATGATATCATATGCAAGGTATATACCTTAAATAGTTATATTTTCATGTGAATTTTATCTAGAATTATTTTTATTACATTCCCAAATATAATTTAGGTTTAGATTTTTAATGAATCCTGACAAAATATTAAATATTAACCCATACATTACAAGTGAACACTTATTCTCAATATCCATTTATCCCACTATTTTTTTTAAATAAACATGTTTTCTTCTCAAGACATATCTTCATAACTTTCACCTAGACTTATTCTTTTATATTAACAATCCTAAAACCCTATTTTTTTCAGAAAATGGGTCGAACAGAAAAGCTTAGTAAGTGACACAAAATTGTAAATATGTTAGTCATGTAAAAAAAATAAAAACCCACGAATAACCTATTCTTAAAAGCATACATTTGCATCTTAAACAGAATCAATTTTCCTTTAAAAAGTTCATTATCTTATATTTTTATATCAAATGGTTTCCATGAAAAATAATTATAAAGAATATAAAATTCAGGTAGGTTACATGGTACATCCTTACCATATATATAACACAATCACTGTTACAAATGGATTAACCATACAGTTGACTTCCACCTCCAGAGAACCGAATTCATTAGAGCGTCATCTGGGAAAACCTATCTCACAAGCTATAAATGGATCACCTGTGAACTATAACAGTTCTTAAACCTTACTAAAAATATTCCAAGGACCATATCATGAATAAAACCCTTAAAAAACTTTTTTAAACTCATTTGTAAAATTCTATTGGATATCTAGATATCCATCTTTCTTAAAAATCACATTTCAAATTTAAAAAATGTTCAAATAATAAAAAAAATCATTTTATTGGAAAATAATTTTGAAAAATTATATATCAAAATTAAAATAGTTAAGGAATAATTAAAGAGGGAAAATCCTCTCATGCTGTATAATAAAAAAATATTCATTTTTTTGTTGGAAAAGTCACAAAGTATGTTGTGTAGAAAATAAAAAAAAATTCGTTTAATTTTTATGTTAAAAAACATGGGTAAAATTGAATTTTAAAAAATGATATAAGAATAGTAAATACCTTATTTAATTAATTTTTAGAAAACAATCATATGGGAATGTATGAAAAATAGAGTATTTAGGGAAACATTTTTTAAAAATAATTTTCAAAAGAAAGTCTATTACCCTAAGTTAGATTCATCACATATGTCATTTAACTTCTAGAATAATAAACTATTTTAAATTTTATGCTTACTTAAGAACCATTTTCATGTTTATTATTCATTTTAGGTCACTAATTATCCTATTATATAAAATTACTGAATCATTTAAATTCATATCAGGCTTTTTGATAATATTCGATACTTAATTTAAAAATATATGTGGTAATTTGAAAATGATCATACAAAAAATTATTACACTATCTCAAAAATAATTAAAATAAAATAATTATAATTTTTATATATGAATTATTCTTTTATATCCAACAATTAAATATGGTTATGAGAAATGAATTACATAACAATTATAGAGATGGTATGCCATATGTACACATGAGTAACATTTTTATTTTTCAGTGATCATTATGAAAAAAAGTTAGGTATTATTTATTCATTACAAAATGATATTAACATTATATTATTTTTTTCACATATACATTAATTTGTTATCCATGTGATGTGGTGATAAAAAAGGAATCGCATCACTTTGTGGAGGTGATAATACACACGTACACACAAACAATGTTTTCATTTCATAGTGCATGAAAAGGTAATAAACAATTGTATATTATATTTTAATAATGATAAATATTTTATTAATATCATATATAAACATGAAATATATCATTATGACCAGTATTGAGAGACAATTATAGAAAATGAATTAAAGCGGTTTGCAATGCGGTAGTCCTCCGTACACACGGATGAAAAATTTTATTCCCATTTGACAGAAGTGGAGATGGTTTTAGATCATGTAACTAACATAAAGAAATATAGTTATATATAAGATAAAAGTGTTTTTTATTTTATCATGTTTTAGAAGGTTTCAGGTATGTGAAACAATAAAAAAAGAAACACTTGATTAAAAAAGATACATCTTCTTCACACGATCTCCATTTATTGACACCTTATGACCACTAAGGTTTGTGTTATTCCAAAAATATGTCCTATATAATAAGTGTAGTTGTTATAGGGAGTTATTTGGGTGTTTTTCGGTTGAAATAAATGAGTTTTTAACTATAAATAAATTAAAAGAAGAGGTTCCCTTTTATATCAGAGGGGAGGGATAGACTTAGAATTTCAAATAAAATAAAATTAATATAAATTAAAGTTTAGTAGAAAAAGGATACAAAGTGAGTTATTTTTATTATAATATAATAATGGTTATATTTAAACACATAAAATAAAAACTATACATTTTCTGACTATATTTATACCATTATATTTTTGTTTTAATCCCAATTTATCCCCTTTAACCCTTAATGTGACAACATAGATTTTTACTTTTCAAGGGTTAATATAGTTACTTTAAAATGAAAAAACACTAATAAATGGAGCATGGATGATATTCTAAAACTTATCATAATAATGTGGACAAATATTAGGTTTTTGAGAATTTTATAACATTCAATAAAACTTTGTTTACTATAAAATATCAATAATGTCATTTTTATGAACTATTCATTACGATGAATTTAATAATATCAAGATAACACTTGTAATTATAAAAAATATTTATTTATATCAAAAAAATTTAAAAATCAACCGAAAATAATTAAATTACATTAATTATCTCAAATTATTTTTATTTTTATATTTTTAATATCATTTATTTAGTTTTTCCATTAATTAATTAATTACTCTATCAGCATTATGAAAGCATTTAAGTGAAATATTTCTTCAGTAAAAATAAAAATTAAATTAAAATTATGAATATAAATCTTTTGTATTTCAATGTATTTTTTATATTCATATATATTCCTTGGATAATTCCATATTAAAAATATTACACTTCTTAAAAACAAGAGTGTGACATGTTTTACATTCTATTAAATAAAATACTAGAAAACTCATAATCTCATAAAAGTGGCCCAAAAGGTCGTAAATTCAACCCATAGTTCAATATGGTTGAAATAGACTCATCCTATAACAGTTACGTAATTTTGTGGGTCATTTTATAGTTTTTATCATTTTATTTTTAACCTTAATTATCCAATTTACCCTTTACCGTGGAAATGAAATTTATATGTTTAAAATTCATTTTGGAAAAACAGAAAAGGGGAATATATAAAAAAATTAAACCCAATAATTAAAAATATTTAATCTATTTTTCAAACTTCAAATTATAGAAGTTTTAAAATTTAATTTAAAATTAAACTCGAAAAACAAAACAAAAAAGAGTTCTTCATAAAAATTCTATTTTTAAAATAAAATTATTTTATACTAAGTTCAAGTATAAAGGAAATTTAGAAAACCATAATTGTATTATTTTAAATAAAATTTAACTAATTAAAATTTAAAACTATTCCAAAACATATTTTTAACCAGTAAATACTATAAAATAAAATATACTTTTCAATAAAAATCAATATTTTTCATTATTTCCTCAAATATCAATATTTTCAAAAAATTACCGAAAATTATCCTGATATAATTATTGCATTTTTAATTTTAAAAAATTATTTCTTTCCAATTTTTTTTAAAATTTATATAAATTAATGATAATAATTCCCATAGAAATCAAAAAAAATAATTTTTGAAGAAAACATATTTTTTTGAAGAATAAAATGACTTTAATAAAAATATTGTACGTATTTAGAAAATAACTATTTAATTATAAACTTTTAGGACCATTATATATTTCATAATGTTGTTAATTCTATTCATTTCCTCCAATTTAATGGCTTGGTTAGAATAGTCACATTTAAATAATAATATTTCTTTATTCGTTTAAGCCTGAGATTATGTATCTTTCATGGTATTGAACATAATATTTAATTTTTAAAATATTGGGATGATACATAAAATTCTTCAATCATGTGACTTGTTTCATAAAAAATTCAAACTTTCTAAAATTAACAAACACATTATCATTCATTAAAGTCTTCAACACAATCCCTAGATGCTCCACATATTCTTTTTTAGTCTATGAGTATATGAGAATGTTACCAATAAAGAGAACCAAATATTTATCAAGGTAATATATAAGTAATCTATTCCTAAGTTATATATATATATATATATATATATTTTTAGAAATTATAATTATAAATGAAATTAATTTTAAATTATCATGTACATAACTTGTAAAAATAGTCATCATATGAATATATTCTCTCTTGACATTCAACTGATGATATCCAGAGTGAGGATACGTTTTTTTAAAGTATCGAGTTTATTAAATTTGATCAAAGAATTCATAAAATATTATTATCAAATACATTTTATTTATAGTTATATTGTTGATATATTAATAGTCATTGTAAATTTTCATTAACTCACCCCTCTTCTAGAAAAAAGATCACTGGTACACCCCCAGGTGATACACTGGGGTGTATGAACCCTTTAACTATATTCCCTTAAAAACACTAGTTCTACAGGGGCCATCCTATATGGGATCTTGAATATTAGTGTTAGTGTTATGACCCCAACCCCAGAATCCCAGATTCAGTTCCTAAAATATGGTGTGTAATTTTTTTTATAAAAATATGCAGATTAAAATAAACATCACATTCCATCACAGAGAACCTTTGGGTTTATGTTCTGGGAAACCAGATACAACTGATACATTTCTTCAAAATATTGAGAAATATAATCTTTATATTACTTCCATCAAATAGAATTACTCAATAAATGAAAAATCTATTATCCTTGTAAATTGAATTTGAAAATGTATGGTGGGAATTTAAAATGATCAGTAAGGGGTTTTAAAACAAATAAATGAAACAACCTTTCAAATAATTACAAAACATTTTATAAAAAGCTAATCAAAATTTTCTAAAGGCTAATTGAAAACATTTTTAGGGATATCTCTTACTCTTGAAGTTATACATTTATTTTAAATATACTGATAAAACACATATTAGAGTACACATACTAGGACAACAATGCTTGTAATGTTGAATATAAGCTAGAAAATTGTTCAAACTAATTTTCGTATGACATGTAAGGATTAAGGAACAAATTAGCACATGAAATAACACTTTCTTAGAATTCTAAAAGTAACACTATCATGATTCACTTATCACTTAAAATGAAATTCATGAAATGAAAAATGTAATGTCAACTCCCATTTCAATGTTATGATAATAGATTCCACACTTTACTTATAATAACTTTCCAAGTAAATACTTCCTTATGCCAGGTGCATTTATTTCTATAATCATAATTAAAATACTCTTAACCAATGGATAACCTTCTTGTCAAATAATCCCATGATTGGTTAAATATTAATCAAATCGTAATAAAATTCTAATTCCAGACAATCTTAACATTTTATTAAGGCCATGTTCCAGGACCATACATAATCATTCTCTCAAGGCCTCATGCCAAGACCATAGTTTGTCTCATGAGGACTACCAATGCATTGGGAGGATATAGAGGGCATCCCCAATCACATTCTCAGTCCAATGCATTCCTCACATATCTAAATGTCTTTAAATCAATGTGTCCCATACGACATTGATTTATTATATTATGTCTTTTATTCGAAGTATCCCATACCACTTTGAATAATTAATTTATGTATTTTATTATAAGTGTCCCATACCACTTAAAATAATTAAATTCTTAGTCCATAACATATTATAAGAGATAAGTTCAATTTTTCAATTATTTCCATATTAATAAATAAATCCTGAATTAATAGCAAACATTAAACTAAAGACGACATGGACACATAGACATACATTTGTACAATTCATAATAACTGGTGTACATAAAATAATTGTTTGTTTAGGTTTGTCTCATAAAATAACAACACTTAAATTCAAAACCTTTATTTCAGGGAAATGGTTAATTTGTATACATAAGATTCATGTTCACCATACACTGATAAATATATGTGTGAAATAGAAATTCATAAACTAATAATAATTATTTGGCCGGAATCGTCATGAATTAAAACCTAACACTTTCAAATTTATAACATTTATATTGATGCCTAAAAAATTAAACACACTTTATTAAAGGTCTATGTTCATGTATATACATGAGTATTAAAAAAAGATACTTCCAAATACTTATCCTAAAGTTACAAAATAAGATGTTTGTAAAGATAATTTCATTAATAAGGTGATGATTTCTATTATATTTTTTAGTCACATAATAACAAAACAAGGTTTTGTTATTGTTTTCCCATATAAAATTATATCATGTGTATTATATAAAATCATCCCCAGGTTAATACATTAAAAACTTCTTAAAATAAAACAAGACATGCATATATGTAATTTTTGTTATTATATATATACACATGGGATTGAAAATTATATAAAACCACATATACAAAAAATATATACATGGAATATATATAGTGATGATAAGGGTTAATAAATCCTTATAAGATTCATACATTTAAAAAAAATAATTTATTCACTAAAAAATAGTTTTTTGAAAACACAAATCAGTTTAGATTATATATATATATACAAATACTCATATATACACAAAGTGTATTTATGGGTTTTACATATCAAAAATGATGTTAGATTACCCTTTCATAAATTACATTAATAAAGAAAATCCTTTAAATACAAACATTCTTCATTCAAAAAATATAAAACATAATAGGTTTGTTATAAAATATATGTATATACTGATATATGTATATATGGTTTAATAAAACACAAAACTAAAAGAAATAAAACCCTTACATGATTTACATGCATTAAGAACATCATTTTAAAAACAAAATATCATCATTAAAAAATCATAAAAACCATAATAGGTTGGTGTTATACATAAACAAATATACATATATTGGTGTGTATATATGTATATATATTTTTTAATCAAAAAAAAATAGAAAATAAGAACTTAAAAATGTTATACGCATAATAAAAATAAATTAGATTGTGGAAAACATCATTTTAAAAACCAAAAGTTTTTTAGGATTGAATGTTACATAACATCGTATATACCCAAAGTGTACATATGGGGGTGCATAGATAAAACGAAATTTATTAAATCCATACAAGCATCAAATACCTCAAAAGAATTATTTACTTACTAATGACATCCCTATGAAAATTTAAAATAGGTTAGGATTAAAAACTATGTTATATATAAACATCACTATATACACACAAGTTATAAATATGGGTTTTTCATATAAAAAAAGTAATGTAATCCTTTACATGAACTCAAATGTTGAGTTGAGTCAAGTAGAGGTCGGAGAGGAGTTGGGAGAAAACAAACCCATAGGTTTAAGGTGAAAACATGGATTATATAAACTATATATACATATATATATATATATATATTATACCATGGTTTTAGATATAAAATATATTCAAAGACTCAAAATCTGACATTTTCATATAAGAAAAATCATTCTAATTAAGGTAAACCCTAATTTGACTGGTTGGTTACAATATATATATGGAAAGACCACATAGGATTCCTTGGGGTTTGGTTTTAAAATAAAATAAGTGTCGGGTCTATGGAAGATGAGAATAAAGGTGGGACATGGATGGAAAAAGGTTTAGTCACGGGTTAAGGAAGAAATAGTGGAGGGGGTGGCGAAGCTGACTAGTGTAGAGAGAGGAGGAAGAAGAGGATAAGGAAGAAGTGTGGAAATAGAATGGATGGCTTAGATCGATCGAGGCCGATCAGACGGCTGTGGAAAGTTATATTGTTTTAAAAATAAAAGGAAGGTTGCGATTATGCAAGGATTGATTGGATTGCTACAGTGATACCACAATTTTAAAATTAGATGAGTGGTTGAGACTAAAATGGTCCCTGATTAGATGATCCAAATAAATCACAGTGGAAATGCCGCAACGGTAGGTTTTGAAAGTTGGATGGACCAGACGGTCGAGATCTTACATGACAAGATTGAGCGACACAGCTTAGATCCCCCTTTAAAAACTATGTCCCACATTGAAATGGGGTGCGATTTGGGACCACCATATAAACCTCAATGCTTCAACGGCAAGGCAATGAACTCCCTTACCCCTACCCGATACCGCCCCATATCATTTCTTCTCTATGGTAGCATTCTATGCCCACCCTATCACACCATGATGCCCCACACAGTGGCTCCACCTTGCAACACCCAATCCCCCCTATGGGCATGCACACCCTCACACCTTGCTTGTGCTGGCTGGGGAGCCAAGGCTCATCCACCCCATTCGTTAGGGAGTTCTGCGAGCTGACTCTCCTCGCATGAAAGATTTCTAGTGTTAAGGTTCATACTTTTTCATATAATTGTTGATTAAAAAATGTAAAAAATGTACATAAGTACATCATTAATTAAAAACATTGTTTTAGATCCTTTTCATGTTTTAAAACATTAAAAATAAATATATACCATAAAAATTCATCTAAAACAAAAGAAAGAAAAGAATAATCAATCTGTATTTTCATTAAAACAAACAATATCCTTAATTTTATTAATCTAAAACATGATTTAAAATTCATTTAAAACATGTCATTACTTGTAAAATTTTAAAATTAATATATATTATATATTATAAATAAAAATAATGTCATTATATGACCAAGGATTTATCATTAATCTATTTAAAGCATTTGAAACATAGATATTTCTTTATAGAATAATTGATTACATTTTATTTCTATTTAAAACTGAATAAGTGTATAATTTTAATACATAAAGAGGTATTCTTTCAAAACATTACATTTACATAAAAACATGAGTTAACTAAAATCATACTTTCAAACATTCAAAACTCTAAAAGTTATTAAGGCACTTAAAATAATTAAGATAATTTAAATACATATAATATTTTAAATACTTATATATTTAAAATACTTAAAATAATAAAAAGACTTAATATACATAACATTTATAGAATTTTATGACTATTATAAAAACCAACAACCTCTTAAAGAACTCAAAAACCAACAATGATAATAATTAACTTCAATGACTTATATATAATTGATTAAGGGTGTTCCAACTTCAACAATCAATTCAGTGAACATAGTTCTCTGCATCCCCATGATTCATAGTACAAGTTTATTTTTTCTTTCTATAATGTTCCTCATTGTGACAGACCCGAAGGACTTGAACTATGTTCTTGGTCTGTTGGTTGTGTATGGTGGTCTCTTGGTGATTCTTATAGCTCTCATAGTAGGAATTCTAGGTTAGTTTGGGTCTTTCGGCCTTATGGGATTGTATGGTTTCAACATTTATATTGAATAAAACATGTCTTATTTTTATCCGAAAATATTTTATTTTAGATGGAACCATTATTTAAAAAAATAATATTAACAATACTAATAATTATGAAAAATATTATTATTAAAAATTAAATATGTCTAGGATGTCATAGTCACACTAGCTATAAGTTATATTCATTACTATACCTCATGATATGGGGGAGTTACATGAAATTATTTAAGAAATACATTAGTATATTCCCATATAGTGGGAATACCCTCATGGTTGATGCGTTATTTTGTATCAATTGTTTTTTGAAAGATGTACTTATATTTTGGGTTTCATCACCCATACCATTGAAAGAATTTATAATAGATATTCATAAATATCCATTCAGTTGTAGAAGCATTAGATGATTAGGATAAGGTAAAATATTTCATTTTCTCTAAATTGGATGTGATCACTATATAATAAGAGTCAATGTATTCCATTTACAACATAAAATTGTAATAAAGGAAGGAATAAGATATTTCTAAGGAGAATATTCCCATAAATGTTAATATATAAAGATTCCAACACTTCAGATGTAATTATTACACCACTATGTTTTTCTTAGATATCATCCCCACAATATATCATTAAGGTGACTCAATAGTTAGGGAAATCGTACATGATATAAATAAAGGAATAAAAATTTAATTAAATAAAACTCTAGTGAATTTACCTTTAAACATTTCATTTAGTTGATTTAGGTTCCCACCATTTTCCACAACAGGGAAATGTTAGAACAAAACATAAGTTAAAGAATCTTGGGTAAAAAATTATTCACATGCATGAATTCATATAAGGATCCTTGTAATTTTGTTATGATTTGATAATTACTTGATACCACTCACTTTATATGTTTTACTTGATCCCTCACAGTTTGATTGAAATGTTTTAATTTTATTTATTTTTATTTTATTAACTTTTTTATCTATTATATATTTACTTAGTGGTTTTTATTTTTTTATTTTATTTATTATTTTATCTATTATTTATTATTATTATTTAATTTAATTTTTTATTGATTATATATTTTATTGGAGATATGTTTCATATAATTTTTTTCAATTAAAAAACAATATTTAAGATGAAAATTAAATTTTATTTCACATGTGAGAAAATTAGAAAAGTATTTATATTTAGATGTTACATTTAGTTTCCCTTAAATTTACATGGAATCAAGTAGGTTGGCTTTAATAATTAAAAAAAAGATAATAGGGAATTTATATGTAAATTTTACTTATTGTAATATTTTCTAATATCCTAAGATATTAAAATAATGTCTATATTTAATATCATAAAAGGTACACAACACTGAGCATAAAAAACCATAAAACATTATGACTTAAATATGAACTTTGTAACCCCTATATTGAATTTGTATGGATGAATATGATAAAAAAATTATTAAATATATATAATGTCCCTAATCAATAATAATATAACTATTATTTCATAAGAAATAAATAATCAATTTTTTGTGAAGTCGTTTTATTCATGAAGTTTTTTTATGAAAAATTATTTTTATTAATTTTTGTGAGAGAATATTATAATAATTTTTTCCAACATTAATAATTTTTACCTTATAAAATTTATATCATTTTTTAAATAATCATGTGAAAATTATCTTAGAGTGATTTTTTTATTTTTTTGAATGGGTTGATTTTCTAGTGAATATGGTAATATATTGATTTCTGTTGAAAATCGTATTCTTGATTCAAGAATTTATGATGTTAATTTTTTTTTCAAAAGTCACATTAGTACTATTATATTATTAATAATCAAATTATGTTCATTTAAATCAATTTTATTTTCAAATTTGTTTTGATAACATTTTTAAACATAAAAGACATCTTTTTGGAAAATTGGTTTTCATTGATTTTTTTATTTTTAATATTAAATTAATTTTTTCCAAATATAGAAATTGAATATTGAAAAATGTGTTCCATATTTAGAATCAAGATTTTAAAATTTGGTAAATAGAGACCTTTTATTTTTATTCATTTTGATTAATTAACATAGTAAATAATTTTCCCATGTTAAGGGTAAATCAGACAATTAATGTTAAAAATATTTTGATAAAAACTAAATAATGAACCTAAAACTTTAATTAATATTATTCAATTAGTTTATTTCATTAATTTATTTCCATGCAAAGAAAATGGAAACATAGTGCTATTTTTCTTTTATTTTGACCATTATAATATTTAAGTAAAAGATGATGTCAAAAATATTAGTTTCTTTATTTTAATATATATAATATTTTGTGAGAGGGGAAACAAATATATTTCGCTGTAAATGGTTATTTAAAATATATGTGATTTTTTAGAATTGAAATTTATTTATAATCTTTAGTTAAGAAATAATTATCTTAAATTCTCAACAAATACTAATAAAAAATTTATTTAATTAATATAAAAATAAAATAAATGATTCCAAAAATATTAAAAGTAATATAATTTGAAATAATTATTGTCTTCCATGATTTTTTATACAAATATAACATTTTTGAGATTTTTTAAAGGATTATATTTGAATTAATTTTCTGTCATGTTGTTTTCAAGGTTAAATTAAATGTATAGTTTAAAAAATGTCATTATTGATATTTTATAAAATTTTATTAAATTATTTAAAATTTTCAAAAATTAAATAGTTGTAAAATATATTGGTATACGGTTTAAAATATCAACAATTATCTATTTATAAGAAAATGTTTCTTTTATAGAAGCTTTTTTAACCCTTAAATTGTATAAATTTTGTTATCCCGATAATTGTAAAAAAGTATAAAAAATGGGTAATAACAAAATGAAGATGGTGATAGATTCACCTAAACATTAAAAATATTTATTTTATGAAATTATTTATAGTAATAATCATCTTATATTCTAATTATATAATTTATATAACTTTTTAGCATGAATTGTTTTTTATATTAATATAATTCTTTAAGAAATTCATAGTCTTCCCCTCCCCTCCCTTATAAAAAAGAACCTCCTATCCTCTATTATTTACTCTTAAAAGAATTTTGGTTCATTTAATACCAAAAAAAATACATTAATAACATCCAAAAAAATGTTTTAGAGGCCGTTTTAATCATAAAACCAACATATGAAGGTTTTTTGTGTAAACCTAAAGGGGTTGTCTGATGAAGAGGTATAATTATTAAACCAACATTTTGATTTTTTTGGTTTTTATATCTTTATAAAATCATATTCTACCATTATGGAATAATAAAATATTTATATATAATATAATGATATGTTATTATTTTAATGTTATAACCTATATCCATTTCCATCTTCCATCAAATAGAAAATGAAACTACTATTATTGTGGATGGTGGACTACCGCCTCACGAACATATGTAATTAATTTTCCATTAAATCCTTTGAAATATGGTTATAATGAGGGAATTAATGAATATATATGATATTAATGACATATTTATCATTATTTAAAGATAATATATTATATAATTTCATACCGTTCCATCTTTTTTAAATATAATAATGTCATTCATGCGTACGTGTGGACGACCACCTCTAAAAAGAAACATGATTCATTTTTCATAAACACATCACATGGTTGACATATATAAGTTTATTTAAAGAACATATAAGATATTTATAATACAATAATAATTATTTAAATATAATATAATAGATACATCTTTTAAGTCCTCATCACTGAAAAATCGACACCTTACTCATGCGCATGTATGACCTACCACCTCCCTGATTGTAATATATTTCATTTTTCAAAACAATATTTCATTGTTGGTTTTTAAAGTATAATTCATGTATAAAAATTATAATTATTTCTATACAGAATTAAATAATGATCTGATTGACCATATTCAACATACCAAATTCATTTTTAATGTATGAGTGAATATCATCAAAACTTTGGACCTGAGCTTAATTGATTTAGAAATAGAATTTAACATGGTAATAGGTAAAATAAATAGAAAAATACACTTGAAAAAGGATCGTAAGAAATTAAATAAGTAACACGTGGTTATTATCCATGAAGATAAAAAAAAACATATGTGATGTGTCAAACTCGAGGTAAGGGACACTTCTTTAAAAATATTATTTTCTATGTTTTAATGATTTAAATTATTTGTATTTTTTATCCATGTAGATATTATTTAAATAATTTATGAATGTATTTATATGGATATATGTTAGTTATAGAGGAAATTTTATATTTCTTCTCCAAAAGTTTTTACAAAATGAATATTTTTATTAAATGTTTTTATTTTCCTTACAAAATAAAAAATGAAATGTTCTATTATAACATATATAACATTGGTGGGTTTTCCTATGAACATAATCATTATTATATGTTTGGGATTAATTAATAGTATTCCATGTTTTATTCAAATAAAAACATTCCTTCCCTTTTTATGGGTATTCATGTTTTGAAAATGGGTTTTAAAAAGAATATTATATTTTGATATCAGAGAGTGTTTTACATTTGGAATCAAAAAAATCAAGTAATTTATGATGTAAAGGTGAAAGAATAGATTTTTTATTCATGATATAGTCATTATATATTGTTTATAACCATGTGATCCTAGTACTTCTATATATTTCATTATTTAGTAATGAATTTCTCTAGAAATTATATTGGAATTTGACCATAATGGATATTCCAATTGTTAGGGTTATTGTAAGGGTTCTATGAATATGAAGTCAAATGAAACCTAAATGGATTTTATATACTTTATAATGGGGTTTTAAGAATTTTTCTTTGATTTTAAAAGGTAATTTAATATTCTTTTTAAAGGATGGATTGTTACCTTTTAGGGTAAGAACACATGTTTTCAGGATTTTTTTTTCACGAGTTCTCATTTTTTCTATGAAACCCACGTGATTATTATTTTATTATGTCTTTTATTAAAATATGTTTTATGAAAAACATTGTGCAGTAAAGATGATTTCATTTTAGATCAAATTTTATTATTTTAAAGAAAAACTCTATTTATGATCTCATGATTTTAAAATAAACTAACTCATTTAATTATTTTTCTTATTTTCCTTACTCATATATTTTGTGTTGATCCCAGGTTTTTAAAATCTTTTATTTCTTAGAAGAATGAATCGGACTAAAGAAGTAGTCAATTAAAAAAACATAAATATTTTCATGTAAGGAAAACATTATTATTTTTATATTATTTTTATAATGAAAAGAATAGACACTAAGCTGGAGTGTCTAACATGTATTTTATGAGTTTGTTATGTACGAGTTATAACCTAATTATCTAAAACACTTAACCTAAAAAGATCCTTGAAATTTAAGAAAGTGAATTATTTTATAAAAATAAAATATTTTATTGAAAACGGATCTGGTTCTTATAGTTGGTATAAGAAGAAAGGTTTAATAACTTTCAAGATTCAGATTATTTCATGTTAGATTAACTTAACAGTTATGGATATCATATTGGGTTTATAAGTTTATGTTTTATCATAAGTTCAAAGGTATAAAAAACCACATTTTTTTATGTGATGGGATTTTATGGAGATTAATGATATTTTGGGAGTTATTTTACTGGGTTGAGTTATATATAACCCTTATTTTTAACGTGAAGGATTATTTTAGAAGAATAATATTATGTTTTGGGGGATGTAAGATGAATGGTATGAATTAAAATTTATGTTAAAAAATCCTTAATTTTGAAATTATTAAGGTTATTTATAAGTATTTTCATCACATATTTTGGAATTATATAGTAATTATACTAATGAAATTTTTGTAAAAGGATAACCTGCAGCTCGGGAGACAACCCCTCGTAGAACATAAGTAAACATTACTTGAAACCACATTTGAAGGGTGACAAGCGTGAAACACCTACCACTGTCCTGTGTGATGTCTTAGTTACTATAAAATGACATAAAATATTTTATATATACAGATTAACGTGATTTTTGAACATCAATTTTATCATATAGATAAGTATGAGACTAAAAAGTGATTTGTTGATTAAGTGATTAATGTTATATCAGAAGAAGATCACTACATTTTGGGGGAACATTATATGACTAAGGTAAATATAATATTATAGGATTTTATTTGAGGATTAATGAATGAATTATATTTTAGAAGAATATATGATTTTAATGAGGATTTATGGTGATTCAGCTTATTTATGGAATTTTTTATCATATCTTAGACATTATATAACTATTACAAATATATTTTTGGAGAGAATAATTTTTTTGGAGATAAATATTAAATTTATCTAGGTATAATATGTGATAAAATTATTCTAATATTTTTGTTTCAATATTAGTCGGGAATATTTTGAATAATTTTAATGATAATTATTTGTATGATGATTTAATTCATAATTTTGATATTATAATGAATTTTAGAGACTAATGTATTGTTTCTTCATATAAAGGTTTATTCATTTTGGGAGTTATCATAAATTATGATAATTTTTTTGGGTTTTTAATGTATAATGATAGGATGATTAACCTTTTATAATTTTTTGGAATTATGTTATTCATTAGAAGTTTATTTTATTGCATTAGACATGAAAAATTCATCTTCAACACTCATCGTTTAGAGAAGAAAATTTGATTGTGGTGGAAATTTATTAAAGAATAAAATTATACATGTTATGTGTGTATATTTCATTAATTAATTAGTCTTTATAATAATGTAATTCTATAACTATAATAAAAATATATTGAAATAATTTTTATCCTATTAACTTCATTTTTGATGAATCAATGATCATTTTGCTACCTATTTTGATTATCACTTTGTGGTCCTTGAATTTATCATGATCATTCAATTTCTTATTATCAATGCTCCCTATCAATATCTATAATTATTTTTAATATTAATCATTATTACATGTCCATATTTTTAATTTCCAATAATGTTCTTTTATTTGGAAACCGAGTATGTGTTATTCCAAATGACTTTTGTGTTTCCATTTCTCACTTTTATGGTGGAGTTTTATTTACACTTTTTATGATATGGGATTCAAACAATGGTATTTTAAAATTAAAAACTATTTTTTACTATGTTAAATTTTAAATTATGAGGATTAAATATTTTAAATGTTGGGGGATGTAATATCTTGAGATTTTAAAATATATAATTTATTCGATAGCATACAAGTTATAAAATAACAATCATAAAAAACAATGAAATACTATTACTTAAATATGACTCTTATAACCAAGCCATTGAATTAGAAGGAATTAATAGTATTAAATAAATTATTCAACATATATACTACTCATAGCCAATACAAATTTATTGAATAATTTTTTTGGAAATAATCTCTCAATTTTTAGTAAAGTAATATTCTTCCCCAAAAATATGTTTTCTTCCAAAATGGGTTTTATTTGTTTTTTGTGGGAGAATAATATAATTTATTTTTGAAAAATTTAATTTTTTTTGATAAAACTGGTATAATTTTTAAAATTATCTTTTCAAAATTAGCGTATAGTTATTTTTTTGGGTTTTTCAAAAAAAAAACATTATTTTCCAGTGAATATTAAAAAATAAATTTTTTTATTGAAAACTAAATTTTTTATTCATGGATTTACAAACTTACATTTTTTAAAAATGTTTTAAAAGTAAAATCAGTTGTATTATATCATTAATAATATTATAATGTTCCCGGTAAAAAAAATTCATGTTTAATTTTGTAAAAAATATTTTTATACCTAAAAAGAATTTTTATAAATTATTTTTTCATTAAATTTTGCATTTAATATTAAATTAATTTCTAAAAATTATAGAAATTTAATATTGAAAAAGGCATTATATATTTATCATTATAATTTTTAAATTTTTTAAATTTGACGCTTTTATTTTTGGTCATTATGAATAGTAACTCTAGTGAAAAATTGTTGTATGGTAAGGGTAAATCGCATAACTATGGTTAAAAATAATATAATAAGGACTAAAAAATGACCATCACAGATAAATTTAATTACAACCAAGATTTCCAGTTTTGGATTATGCTCTGATTTGGTGGGAATTTTCTATCTTTTCTCAGGTTCTGGGTGTGACAGTTGTTATGGTTTGAAGTGTTTCCTTGTCTTTCCTTTTCTAGTTTTCCCCCATGGTCGATCATTCGATCGTGTGGATTTTTTTTGAAGAGAGGAATGAAGTTTCCCTTTGACATACCATGAACATGGTTGGTGCATGGTTAGAGAAAAATGTGTGGCCAATAATGGGAATCATGTGGAAGGTTACCTAACCTAACGTACAACTACCATAGGTTATGGGAAACTGTGTGGTAGATTCCCAAGTAACCATGTGACATAACTAGTTTTTATTTTTTAGGGTTTTCCAAGTTTATCCATTTTAGGATTTTAATCCACCCCACCCCCCCCCCCCTTTATCTCATTTTTTTGGTTTTTTCATCCCTAAGAGACCTCTCTCTTCTTACTGAAGACTCCAACCTATATCTACAGTGATTTAAAGGGGAAATATTCAAGGTTTTGGTCGGATATATCAAGGTGAACCCCTCCTCTAAACTCCATACTTCTTATCCTCTCATTCATTCTTGTATTTATCTTCTCCCATAGTCATGTTGACCTAGGTTTTGTTTTCCCTTCGATTATATTAGGGGGTATTTCTAATTAAGGGTTTATATTCATAGATATAGGGTTTTTGAATCCTTATGGAGTGTTTTTGGTGGTGTGTTGTCATTGCACCATGGATCTGAGGTACGATTTCCCATGCACTTCCCTTTTTAATTTAATAATTATTAGTTTCATGCTTTTCATTCCTTCCATATATGATAAATTCTGTTGCATGATCTTTAGATATATTGTTTGGTGTGAAAATTGTGTTTTATGGTTTGTTATGTGATAAATAGAATTGTTTTGTTAAATAAGGCACACCAATTGTTCGATTAAATTCCCGATTGGACTTTATGGGTGATTTTTATATCAAACGAATTATTGGGGTTTTAAATATATTGGAAACATGAAAAATGATATTTGGGTTTCCATGTATGGGTTTCCAAAATAGTTCTGCTTGTTATAAAAGTATATATATTAGATTTTTCTGGTGGTTTGGCGCGTATTACTGGTTAGTGGCCCATTTTTCCGTTTTATAAGAAATGATTTTTCAGGAAACTATTGTTTTAACGTTTTAGGAGGATTTTATAAATGATTTTGAAATGGAAGGTGGTGTGTTTACACCCCTTTATGAAAAGTAGATTTTGTATCATTTATAAACGTTGGTTTTGAGAAATGCTTAAAATACCATTTGGAAACCTTTGTGAAATTGATAAAAATGGTTATTATGAAAACCTCTGCGGGATATTTTTCATGACTTGTCTATGAATAATGGATCAGATATCATCACTATGGAGTCCTTGTGATCCATTATTAGGGTTCCTAGGTTGGAACCCTTTGTGTTCTATTTATTCTGAGGCATGAGACCGGTACTTAGGAAGACTCGGGGTGAGACCTTTTATTAATAATCCACATATGTATATAATGATTGGATGATCGTATATCATCCGTCATCTCACCGTAATTATATACATAAGACATGGAAACTTGACATATTGAGAGTATTTTCTGATAATTATTGCCACACTAGTAGTTATTGTATTGATTAGTGGCCAATAGTATGTGGATATATTTGGGTTTATTATTATAGGATTGAGCCCCTTAATCTATCATGAATTTGGATGTATAGGCATTTGAGCGTTTTTATTTCATCATGTGTGGAATGCTACCAATGATGGGGTCTCATGTATTTGTATATTCTGGATTATTCTTGATCTCTTATGTTCACTAATTAATTTTGGATCTTATATTCTTCTTGGAATGTATCTGATACTTGTATAATTTTTTCTATTTCCAGTATTGTGTGATTACGGTGTTTCCTTCTTGTGTAGTGTTTTTTTTATAATGTGATGTGTTAGTTTCCAAATGGTCAATGAAAATTATTTTTAAACAAAATAGTGTTTTATCCTCTTTAAAAAAGTTGAAAATATTAACATCACTTTCTCCTTGAAAATTTTAACATCTCAACAATGGAATGTGTTTGGTTTTGAAATGAATAAGGGCAATGGGTCGTACTCTTTTTTTGAGTAAAACATGTAGAAAAGTATACTTTTATATATTGTAGTTCAAACATGAAAATTAATGATTCTTTATATTTGAAATGAAGTGTATTGGGAAATAGATTGTTAGTCTAGCCTACTGAGTTTTTATACTCATGCCTATAATTTCTTTTATTTTTTATCCCTTCTACTGGTTTCTCTTGAGTTAAATCAGCTTGATTGGTAATTGATCCTTATGTTGAAGAGTGACCCGTGAGGTCACATGGTAGTAGTGTGGTCATCTGGTTCATTTGGATTATTTTTATAGTTTTTCTAATTTTTTCCTTGTAATAGATGTTCATTTAAATTATATATATATTGGACTTCTTGTGCGTTTAACTACTATTAGCCTATTTAATTTCTTTATTGGGAGAAATCTTCCCCTTTGAGTACTATATTGATGCCTGAAGCTAGTTTCTAGCATGTAGGGATCAAGAATTACCTTTGGTCCATTACACAAACTGGCTTGGGTGACTAGTTTAGGTTTGACCTAGGCTGTTTTGTGATTGTATAGTATCAGCGCTGGTAGTCACTTAGAGGAAATTTCTTTTCAGAGTGGCCTTTGTTATTTGGGTATGTTAAGGTAGATAGAGTAGGATTTTTAGGACTCGGGAGGTAGGTGAGGGAATATCATCCTGAACTCTTGCTCATTCTGATCCTCAGGTATACATGGGATGCTTGGTTTATAAGTTTTTGGGTATTTAGGGATTTTTTGGTGATTGGGATATAAAAGGGGAGTTAGGCTAGTGACAAACATGAGCTCACAGGGGCTGGAAAACAATATGTTTCCAGGTGAATGGTCCTAGAACGCTCTCTATGGTGGTAATGTGTTTGACATATGTCCGCCAACGGTATGGTCATGTCACCCACTTAAGCTAGTTTTCTTTTGGTGGGTCTCTTTTTCCTTTATTGAATTATGAAAATTCCATTGCAAATCCTTGTGGGAAAATTGTGAAAACTATGTTTCTAATGTAATGGTTGGATTTTGAGAATGTGTAAAATGGATTTTTATGATTTACTTTAAGAATGGTTTTATAAAGTTGGGTTTCTATAAAACAAATCTTGGGTTAAAGTAGATTTGGTTTAATGATATTGGATTTCCTTAATCTAAACATATGATTTCTTGAAGCTAATTTTTTTTAATGAAAGGGTTATTTTGAAATAATGGATTCTTGAAAAGTGTTTGAATCAGATAAATTGGTTTTGAAATTGGTTTTAAACATTTGGTGTATTTCTAAAGAGGTTTTATGAAATTCAAAATGAGTTTTAATCTTGATGGATAACAGTCTATGAGAAGCAAAATTGGTAAATTTATATAAATTGAAAATGGTTGTTTGAAATGAAATGTTTGATTTGGATATTTTTTTTAATTCATATGGAATGGGTTTTAAACCAAATGGTTTTAGTGAAATGGATATTTTTTAGTTTAAAAAAATGTTCTGAATGAGATGAAAATAAGTTATGATAGAAGACTATGAGACTTAATTTTCTAGCATTATAAAATGTTTTCATGTGTAGAATAAAAAAATGGTTTTCGACATGGTGGTTAGTGAACCTTGGGATGTTAGTTGACTCTGGAATTGAGTTGAATGGTTTGTTTTAAAAAATGTGGTTGTTTTGTTTTAGCCTTTAGTGTTTTCATGGGTTCTCACATGCGTGGTTATATATGGAAATGTGAATGGATGCCTGATATGGAATGGTGGATGGGTCCTTAGGGTGGAATAGAAATTCTCATGTGAGTGAGATGCGATAAAACACCATGGGTGAGTGTGAAAATCCACCATGTTTGATTTGTTCTATTTTTCAAAAGTTATTTAAGTAGGGGAATTATGGATTTTTTAACTGATGTTTTTGCGTATTGTTATAATATGTATGAGAAGTTTTTAAATTTTTTATGAATCATCATGATCTAGAAGTGATACTCATGTTGTATCCTGATTTGGAATCCTATTAGTGTATTGGTTTTGGATCCAGTTTTCCTTTGAGTTGATGCCTATTCTATGTATGTTTTGGTTCATGAGATGGGTTTGGTAGGCCTCATGGTATTTGGCTTCCTTATATTCTCCCCCATAGAGATTTGATAAATGTATTAGTATGGCTATGAGTGGTTCTCTATTGGAAATATTTATTGGTAATCAATATAATGATTTTTTATGAGTTTTAGAAGGTAAATCCACCTCTTTGAAGGTTTCCCTTTCCCGTTTGTTGGCGTAGTGAGGGGTTTGGACTCCATCTAGGATTATTTATTATTGTGGTGACTCCGTTGATTATGAATGTTCTCCTCATTGGTGTTTGGTTTATTTAATTTTAATTATGGCTAGTTATACTCTTTGTTCTAAGTGAGAGAGAATTTTGTCGTATATCTCTAGGTTTCTATTTGGTTGAAGGGTGTGTTGTTTAAGGAAGTGAGTTTCGTGGTGTGTCATAATCCTTTGTTTCTACCTGGCAGTGTTAGGTGGCTTCATGTTGAACTAATAGAAGGATTTTTTGTTAAGGTATTAGAAGTTCCTGACTATGAGGTAGTAAATTCTTGATACGTTAGAGCTCCAACAATAGGTCTCAGAGTGAAGTTGGAATGTAGTAAGGAATCCCGTAGGCTTAAGGAGTCCAGTTTAGTTTTAACCTCCACCATTGCATTGTATAATTTCTAGTGCTTCTATTATGGTTTCAATATCTCTATGAATTTCCCATTTATGTATGGTGTGAATTGGTACTACCCCTCTCAATTTCCTATCAGTGTTCTTGTGTGGACCACTCATGTGAATCAGGTGTGGTCTTGGATTTTATTAGTCCATAGGTGAAGAGTAGTGGGTGGTTGAAAGCTATGGTTTTAGTGGTCCAATCATTGGGCCCCTTCCCTCCCATCATGGTGTGTTATGGGGTTTTTGTTCCACGAGGTATTTTTTGTATTAGTTATTGTCCCCTTTATTTGAGAGTGGTTAGTTTAAATGCTCTTGATGTGCTCTTCATAGCTTGGGTAGATTTCATGGAAGAGTTTTGGTTGACCAGTGTTGGAAAGGCCTAGATTTGGTTAAAATTGAATTTTTGTTTGGTCATCCTTAGTTGGTCCTTAATGGTGGGGAGACCCACTACGAGTCTCGTTGAGGTTTCTCCTAAGAATTAACAGGTTCTAGTTAATTTTTAATGGTGGAGAGTCTTTTCAGGCCTCCCCTCTTCCATTTTTTTTCAGGTTTGGGTTCGGTTGATCTGGTTTATGTGTCTTATATAAAAAGCATTTATTTATTAGATTCATTTTTAGTTTGGGTGAGTATAGGTATTCTTGGGAGAATTCCCAATTGTCTTGTTTTTTTAAATGGTTATGGATGTGGTGGTTTAACCCTTTTCATTGTTCATGGGAAGTGGTTATTGGTTTTTTATTTATCTCAAGGAATGGGGTTGAGGATCATTTGTGGTTGGTGTAATTTTTTGAAATTAAGAGGTTGAATCATGTTGGTATGGAATCCATCGACATTGATCAGTCTGCTATAAAATGTTATGGCTTTCCAGGAGTGGGAAGTGTTAAGGGTGGAGAGAATTTTTACAATTGTTTTTTCTATTATTGGATTATGCTCTAGTGCGGTGGGAATTTCAGGCCTTTTCTTGGGTTTTGGGTGTGATGCATGTTATGCTTTGAAGTGTTTCATTGTATTTCCTTGTGTAGTTTTTCCCCATGGTTGATTGTTGGATCGTTTGGAATTTTTTTGAGAAATCATAGAAGTTTGGCCTTGGAAGTTGTTGTCTCACAGTTGGTTCACAATTAGTACAAACCATGAGGCTAGTACAGGGAATTTTATGGAAAGATATAGAACCTACCGCATGGCTACCACATAGTTTGGGAAGCCGTGTGGTTAATTGCTAGGTTACCATTAAACATTACAAGTTTTTAAATTTTGGGGTTTTCCAATTATACCCCTTTCGGGATTTTAATCCAAAAACGTCCCTTTCTCTTCCATTTTGGTTTGTTCAGACCAAGGGGACCTCTTCCCTCTTTCTGAAGCCTCCCATATCCATATAGCGTGATTCCAATGGAAAATATTTAAGGTTTTGGTCAGATATCTCAATGTAAACCCCTCCTCTCATCTCCCTCTTCCTTATCCTCTCATTTTTTTTGGGTTTCTCTTCTCCTATGGTCATGTTGACCTAGGGTTTTGTTTTCCCTTCAATTATGTTGGTGTTTTTTCTCATTAAGGGTTTATCTTCAGAGATCTATTGTTTTTGAACCCTTGTGGAGTGTTTTCGGTGGTAGATTGTCATTGATCCATGGATCTGTGGTACATTTTCCCATGCATAGGCCTTTTTAATTTAACAATCATTAGTTTATTTCTTTTTACACCTTCTATATAGGATAAATGTTATTTTCTGGAATTTGGATAATTTTTTTGGTGTTAAAAGTTCTATTTAATGGTTTGTTATGAGTTAAACAGAATTGTTTTGTTAAATAATGCACACCAAGTGTTCGATTAAATGCCCGATTGGATTTTATGGGTGATTTATGATATAAAATGAATGGTTTGGGTTTTTATACATATTTAAAGAATGATAAATGATGTTTGGGGTTCCTAGTATGGCTTTACCAAGTATTTTTGGTTTTTATAAAGTTACGTGTATTGGATTTTATGGTGGTTTGGCACGTATTTCACATTAGTGGATTATTTGGAACTTTTATAAGAAATTGTTTCCCTTACAAGTGTAGTGTGAATGTTTTGAGTGGATTTTGTAAATTATTTTAAAATGAAAAGTGGTGTGTTTACACCACTTTATGAAAAGTGGATTTTTTATCATTAATAAATATTGGTTTTGTGAAATGCATAAAGGATAGTTTGGACACCTTTGTGAAATTGATAAAAAATATTATTATGAAAAACTCCAATGGATGATTCTCAATCCTTTTCTATGAATAATGGATTAGATTTCCTCTTTATGGAATCTTCTTGATCCATTATTAGGGTTCCTTGGTCAGAAACCTTTGTGTTATATTTATTCTATGGCATGAGACAAGTCCATAGAGAGACTTGGGGTGAGACCAATGATGAATTATTATTATATATATGTTGTGATGGGATATTCATATAGAATCAGTTGTATTACCCCCATTATATACATGACACATGAGAACATAACTTATTGAGATAATTTTCTAAGAATTATTTCCGCATTGGCTGTTCACGTATGGACCAGTTGCCCATACTAGGTGGATATATTTGGGATTATTACTATGAGATTAGACCCCTATCTATGTGCGGAGTTAGGGTGGCTGAGTATTTGGGTATTTTGATTTCATCATGTGTGGAATGATACTGGGGATGGGGACTCTTGTGTTAGTATGTTCTAGATTATTCTTGATCTCCTAGATTCACCTATGCCGATTGGATTTTAGTTGCTCGAAGTGATGAAGGTGATTCTTATATTATTATTTATGTTTCACTTGCTCCATAATTATGGTAATTCTATCTTGTGTAGTGTTTTTCTTGGAATGTTATATGTTAGTTTCCAAATGGTTTATGAAAATTGTTTTAAAATGAAATCATTTTTTATCCTCTTTGAAAAAGTTGAACATATTAATATCACATTACTCTTGAAAATTATAGTGTCTCAGTAATGGAATGTGTTTGGTTTTGAAATTAATAAAGGAAATGGGTTGTACTTTATTTTGAGTAAGAAAAAAATAAAATACAAATTTTATATTTTTTTTCAAACTTGTAAATTAATGTTTCTTTTATTTGAAAGGATGTGCATTGGGAAATATATTATCAGGCAAGCCTAATGAGGTTTAATACTCATGAGTATAGTTTATTTTCTATTTTTATCCCTTTTAAGGTTCTACTTTAGTTGAATCACCTTGAGTGATTGTTTATTGTTGTGTTGGAGAGTGAACCGTGAGGTCACATGGAGTTATTGTGGTCATCTAGTTTATTTGGGTTGTTTGTATAGTAGTTGTATGGTCTTGTTTCTTGTAAAAGTTGTTAAGTTCAATTATATATATAAATATATACAATAGAATGCTTGTGTATCTCTCCACTATTGGGATGTTTAATAATTTATTGGGAGAAATCGATCTTTTTATGAACTCAATTGATGCCTGACCCTTGTTTCCAAACCATGGGGGTTAGGAATTACCTTTGGGACATGCCACAGATCAGGTTAGGTGACCAGATTAAGGTTAAACTAGGTTGGTTTGTGACACATTTATCCTATTGGATGAGTATTTTTCAAATATTTTCATCAAAGTTTAAAAAATATGTAAACTTGGTTCCATTTTTTATGATTTTTACTATTATAATATTTAATTAAAATAAAATGTAAAAAATGCCACTTTCTTGCTTTTAATATCTATAATATTTTGTGAGAGGGATAAAAACAAATAAAATTAGGTTATAATGGTTTATTTAAAATATAAATAATTTTTTTATTATGGTAATTTATTTCTAACTTTTAGTGATGAGATAATTACCTTAAACCTATACGTATAGTTGATCCAGTATTTATTTATTAACTAAAAAATACAATAAATGATGGTAAAAATAATAAAAGTAATATAATTTTAATGAAATATTATGTTATAATTTTTTAGATAAATATAAAATTGTAAGGATGTTTTTAAGGGATATATTATAATTTCTTTACTATTATTTTGTTTTTAAAGTCAAATTAAATAAATAGCTCTAAAAACAAAATTATTGATATTTTATAATAAAAAATATTTTATGAAATGATTTATAATACCTGAAAATCCTTTATTCCACAAAAAGATTTATATATGGTTTAATATATCAAGAATGTTCCATTTATGGATCAATTTTTTTTATAGAAATTATATTGATCGATAATTTGTAAATGTTTTTGTAATCCTGATAATCATCAAAAGTGTTAATGAAGGGTTAAAACAAAATGATAAGTGTGAAAACATCACAAAACCCTATGAAATTTTTATTTTATGATATGATTTAGACTCATCTTAATGTTATATTATAATTATATATATTTTTGATACATTTTAAATGTTATAATTAATTTGTATTAATTTATCACTTTAAGAAATTCTAAGATAACCCCTCTCCTCCTTTATAATAAGGCACCTCCTCTATTATTTTATTCAATCTTAAAAAGACTTTTTTTATTCAAGGTCTACCGAAATAAATTCCAAAAATACCTTACTTTATCCTTGTGGGTTTATTTTAATCAGAAAACCATCCTAGGAAATATTTTTGTGTAAACATCAAGAGGTTTTCTGAAGAAGAGGTATAATTCATTAACTAAGAATTTTTTATTGATTTCTTCTTCTAAATTGATAAATTATTTTCCAACCATGTAGAAATAATAAAATAATTATCTCCCATATATTTATATTTTAATCCATAAATTTAAGAACATATATCTATATTCTTTTTTCTATTAAATTAGAAATGAAACCCTCATCTGTGTGTACGACATACTATAACTTCACGAACCGAAGTAATTCATTTTCTATCAATACATCTCACAAATGGTAATAACAATAAATTAAATGTATATATATAATATTTATGGCATACTAATCATTATAGAATGAAAATATTTTATATAATTTATTACCATTTAATCAATTTAAAAATCACAACCTCATTTGTGCATACTAGTGGACTATTACCTATATGAACCGATGTGATTCATTTTTCATAACCACAACATTTGGATTATATATAAGTGATTTTAAAGAAAATATATGAAATTTATGTTATAATAATTTTAATATTATGATAAAATAATTATTACCTTATTTCTATCATTATTGTTGAAAAATAGAAATGTTTCTCACATGTATATATGACCTTCCATCTCTATGATTGTGACATAGTTCATTTTTCATAACCATATTTAATGATGGGTTTCAAATGTATAATTTTTGTATAAAAATGATAATTATGAAATTATTATTATTATATAGTTGATTTAATAGTGATCTCAATGACCATAGTTAACCTATCGAAGTCAATTTGGATATATGAGATGAATATCGACAAATATTTGATGTGAACTTAAATAATTAAGTAATTGATTATAGTGTTTCAATAGGTAAATAAAGGTAATAATAAATTGAAAATAATTTCATACGAAATTAAATAAATAATAATTATTAATTATTTTTGAAGATAACAAATATATGTTATGAGTCAAATTCGTGGTTAGAGACACTTTACTTTTAAATACCTTTTTAAATGTTTTAAATATTAAATTGTTAAATATTTTATTACATGTAAATATTAATAAAATTATTTTGTGAATGTATATATCTATATATATATATAAATAAATCATATATTAAAATTTATATATCTTCCTTACAATATATTTCAAAAGGAATCATTTTACGGATTGTTTTGACTTTGTTTACAAAAGATAGAATGAATGTTATATTTTAACTTATATGACTCCAACACTTTTTCCTACCTATATAATCATTTTTATATTTTTTGGATTCATTTATAATCTCCCATTTTTTTATAAAATAAAATCCTAATTTTCCATTATTCTGGGTATTATAGTTTTGAAATTGGTTGTTTGTAAAAGAAACGGATATTTCAATATCCGAAAGAGTTTGACATATGGGTTCAAAAGGGGTTTGTAAGGGATTTATTATTAAAACGTGAAATCTAAGATTTTTTATTCATGATATAGTCTATGTAAATTTTTTATGATTGAGAGATATCAGTATATATATCAAACTTATTGAGTTTGGATTATGTTCTTTAGAGAATTCTGTTGGAAGTCGACCACAATGGTTATTACAATTATAAAGGGTCCAATATGTGTTCTATGAAGATGGTTTTCAAAGAAGACTGCAATATATTTATTTAATATCTAATGATTTTAATGGAAATAATTTTATTTCCAAAAGCATTCAAATGATCTTTTAGAATAAGTATTGTTCCATTTAAATAGAAAAAGTTATGTTTTTAAGAATTTTTTCCCATATGTTATCTTGTTTAATAATAAAACCACATGATTAGAATTTTCTATTAAGATTTATTATATATCATTTAATGAAAAAAATTGGCCAATAAAGATGATTTAATTTTATATTAATGTTCATTATATTGAAGGAAAACTCCCTTTACGGTCTCATTATTTTAAAATGGGAAAACAAGTTTCTTTATTTTTTTTATATCACTTACTGAGATTTTTGTGCTCATAAAATTATTTTAAAATTTTTTCATAGGTTTTAAGGATGAACAAGAACAAATAAGAATTAAAGTTAAATTTTAAAATGATTTTTAATGAAGAAACATGTTCCTTTTTAAATGTTTTCTAGTCAAGGAAAAATGGATACTAAGAGGAAGTGTCCAATATTTATTTTATGGGTATTTTATATAATAGTTTGGACCTACTTCTCTAAAACTCTAAACCTAAAATGATCATAGAAATGAATGAAAGTGAATTATTATCTAAAAATGAAATAATGGGTTTTCTAAGGACAACGTCATTAAATATTTATTCATAGGTATTATAGTGGGATAAAACCAAATGTAAATTTTACAAAGTGTTGGATACATGTATGTATGAATTAACTTTTATGTATTAAAGACACTGGATCTTGTGTATTCAGTTAGTTGTGATGTTTTTTATATTTATTAAACTGATTAATCCGTGCGTATATAGAGAGAAATTAAATTTTTTATGTATTATATTTTGGAAAAGGAGATGAACTTTATGTCTAGGTTTATATATAAAGATTACTTTTATTTATCATAAAATAGTTTGTAATTTTAAAAATTGTTTAAGGAATCAAATTAATCAACTCTTATACATTAAATGGAGGAGTTATATAATATTTGATCATCTTTTTAGATAAAGATAATTTTATAAACATGAAGAATTCTATCATATTGTTATAAGGCTTATGAAATTTTAGTAGTTTTATTTATTTAATGGATTCTATATCATGAAAGTATGTTCACACCATGCTTAAAGAAACCATGTTAATATATTCATACTGTGAATATTGATATGAACTCATGAACGTTGTTTTTAGTATATTTAGAAACTAAAATCATGTTCATAATGTCAGGATGATTATCTTGTACTAATCATGTTGACGTATTTGAGATTAAGTGAAGAGTTATGCTAGGGAAAAAATTATCAGGATAGTGATTACCTAGACAGGTTCATATACTGATAATTCTAAAGAAAATGATTATTTATCATGGTTAAAAATAGAATATCAATAGTAATATATAGGTGATGTTTTTAACACTAAGTATATAAAATTAAATTATTGCGAAATTTTAGAAAGAGATGTATCATGAGATTTTAGGAATGACTATTTAACAAAAATTTGATGTGCACAAAGAATTTAAATAACTATTTTGATTTGATTAAATCATAGTGATTTTCATGGTATGTAAAATTTATATTTTCGTAATGTTTTAAATGAATTGATAAAATTATATTATACTATTTCAAAGGACCAATAAGTAAAAAAGTCATTAAGAAGGATTATACAACACTAAAGTAGTTTTTTATTCAAAGGAGGAATGTATATAATGAATATGTAGTATTTTCTAGGATGAAGTCATTGAATTTATTATTATTGTTATATATAATATGGGTATATTAATAAATGATTATATACTCTTATATAATTGATAAACAGATAAAAAAACTCACAAGTGATTGAATACTCATGAAATATCTATACTGTGAATTCTATATAACGCTTCTATATAAATTTTATATATACATTATATTTGTAAAAGGAATTAAAAAAATATGTTTATTTATATTATTATGAATTTGTGAAGAATTTTTTATCGAATAAATATTTTGTTATTATTATTGAACGTTAAATGTTATTATATTCTATAGAAGAAATATATTCATATTTCGATTTCATAGATCATGAAACTGTACATTGAGTTGAATTCCAAATTCAATATCCTTTCTATTTTAAATTTATGGGGAAACTTATTATACTAATTTTTTGATAGATAGTATAAAAAATTATTGTAAGGAAGATCTTGATAAAATCTCTTGGAGCCTTATACCATGTGTCAAGTACATGTACTCTTTGATGAGACCAATAGGAAAAAGATCTATATATAAATTACAATAATATGTTTGGGATTTAGTGGAGTGTACTAATGGTGGTTCTTACAGCCAAAAATAATTATAAAAATATTGTGTGGTACTTCACTTTACATTACATTTTTTAAAAATATTATATAATTAAAAATAAATAAAGATTCTATAAAAAATAAAAGGGATGTTTTTAGTTGGTAAAATTATTTAAAAGAATAATTGAAATCCCCTATTAAGTATTTGTGTTCCACCATACTGGAAAAAGTAATATTAGAGACTACTCTTCAAAGGCTATATCTATTCATCCCTTACAAGATAGAGAGAAAAATATCCCACAGAAAAATATTGATGTCTAATATGAGAGATGGTATGTTTATAAATAAAGATCCTTATTTAAATGGTGATAATTGTGGTTGATGGAAATATAGAATAATTATATAATTAAAGAATAATGACAATATTTTTTATATTATTGTAGAGAAACACTATAATATTTCTATTAGTGAACCTGAATTGTATGGTGTTAATTAAGAAGTTGATAAGGGTTTAAATTAAATAGTTGTGAATACTATGATTTGTGTCATTGATCTAGATGAATTCAAGAGAGTTTATCAATATGTTACTGCACATGATATGTGGGAAAATATTCTTATTTCAAATAAAGGAACTAATAATGTGAGACAATCAAGGTAAAAAACTATAAAACTAAAGTCTAACACTTTCGGGACATTTTGATGAAGTGAATGTTTCCCAAATTAATAGAAGAATCATTATGACAATGATTAATTATTTTTCCTTAGGAACTATTGTGAAAAATCAAGATTAAGATATAATAGTTTGTAGAGTAATAAATATTGAATAAAGTGGAATATATACTACTGTTAGATATTCTACAATTTTTGAATAGATGAAATTAATGATTTTGATTGGAAATATCATGATATAAGAAACTTATATTTTAGCAGAATCAAATGATCATGAGTTAGTGAAAAATAAAAATTTCACTCTTAAGTTTCTATTTAAAATCATGAAAAAATGTGAATGAAACATTTTATAAATAATAAGATAAGTAATATTGTTGATCAAATTCTAGTGAATAACATTCTCAACTATTAATAATATTCAACACGATTTATAAGAGGACAAATGGTTTCAAAAAAAATCAAGAAGAATAATGTAAATTCAAAAGATGTGAGATTCTATAAATGTAAGAAACTCGGGATTATCAATGAGGACTTCCCTAAACATAATTGAAAGTTAAAATATGAAATATTTCACGAAAACTAGACCTCAATAAGAAAAGTAAAAGGGAAATAAAGGCTACATATAGTGCCTCTAGAGATTCAAGGGATGAATTAAATTCAATATACAAAGATTTGCATTCAACTCAAAAAGAAATTTTTTTTGTGGCTCATACTAAAGAGAAAAAATATTTATATGATCTTAAGTCTAATTATGAAAATGAATTTTTAATGATATTAAAGATTATTATTATATACTAGAAGATAAATATATTAATTTAAAGAAAAAAAATGTTTATAAAGAAAATTAAAGATTTCATTCTTATTGAAAATTATACTTTCTTAAAAAAACATTTATAATTAGAGGTAGAATGTGATAAATCTAAAACTATTTTTGTTGTTCCTAATACTAAATCAATTATCTTCTAACTAAATTTGATTATTCGAAACTGGATGTTGGTATGTTTATTAAAGAGGAAAATTATATAAATAAAATACCTACTAAAAAGGGAAATAAAGATAGACATGGATTTGGAAGAAATAGTGAAAATAAAAATACATATAAGATTTATTTTTTCCTAGTAGAAATAGAAAAATTATATCTACTTTTACTTGTTTTCAATAAATATTTTTATACATTATTCTAATTATTACTAATTTAAATTTTTTTATTTTGTGGTTTTAATAATACCAGTATTTTTAAATATTTATCTATCATAAATATCATAATTTATACTCAAGGTAAATAGTTTTGTATACCTAAAGATTTTATTTATAACACTGTTCAAACCAAAATCATATATGCGTCAACATACACACTTGTTTAATATTTTATAGTAACAATCCATAATAACTACAATAATAAATGGTATATAATGGATTCTAAAAATAAATATATGTATAATTTAAAATTTTATATTCATTATTAATGGTTAATGAAATTCATTGAAATAATGTTAAAGGAATTATAGTTGGAGTGCTATGTGATAGAGTTCACTGGAGTTTTTTTACATCTGTACATAGAGTATTTATTTCATTCATATTATGTTATAATATTTAATTAAATCTCATTATCTATTATACAGGGGGAGATATTTTCATAACTATTTTATTTTGTTCCCTTATATATTATATGATATTATTATTTTTTGATTTCACACTACAATCATCATGTGATATGTTCTATATAATTCATTTTATTTCCAATGAATGTTCTTAATTGTTTTTGTGTTTCCTTGACTATTATATTATTTTTTGATCTATAACATCAAATTTAATCATTATACCAATGTTTGGAAAAGATATATACACTTTATAGTTATATTTTATAGAATATTGACATAAACTTATATGTAAGATGTTATATCACTAGTGTTCTTGTGTTTAATGCCTTATTATTTGGTTTACTTACAAGCACTATCACTGATTTATTTATTATTGTTCTATAATATTATATATGTAGTTTTTTGAATATATTACATTTAATTCAATAAATATCTTTCATTATTCATATTTAGTTTAAGGGAGTGTTTTTAATATTTTTTTACTAATTTATTTTAGTTAAAATCTTTTTATAATTCTTTGAATATGTTTAACTTGTTTTGTGAATCCTTATAACAAAAATTCATACACAGGAATATTTTACTTTTTTGAATATTCACCTTCATACATTTTCTTTAAAGGAAGATAACACTAAGGATGAGATTTAAATATTTTAAATATTTTTTTTATTTCATTAAAAATTGGTATATATTTTAAATATGCATTAATTTAGAGGGATTTAATCTTTAAACTAGTTTTATTTTAGTTGAGAATGGCTATTTATCTCATTATCAACAATTTATAGCATACCGTGTTTACTTTTTATATTTGTATTATTTACTATGAAACATTACTAGATCTTTTTATTCATTATTATTTATTGGAAAAATAATTATTAGTTAGTTTTATTATTTTTTCATGATAGTTGATACCTAAAGGTGCGTAATTCTAATTTTATAGATGCATGCCAGTTTAGTTAATGATAATCTATTGAATGATGTTTTTATTAAAGTTTAAGATATATAAAAACGAGGATATATTTTTTATATCCATAGTTATTATGTTATATTATGTATAAAATATAGTGTTTTTCTTACATTATATTCTCTAAAAATCATAAATTTCTATTCCAACAAAAAGTGGGATATTTTTTTTATGTGTTCAGTTTTATAATTATTAAAAAAGATAGAATGTTGAGTGTCTACTTACCACATTTTTATAGTTTGATAATTACTACATCCCACTCAAAATATATATTTTAATTGATCTATCACAGTTTTATTTTTTTTGATTTGAATTGATTGAAAAATTTTATATATAATATATTTATTCCCAGCTTATTCCCTTGTTTATATTTTATATTTTATTTATTATTCATTATTTTTATTTATTGATTTTATGGAATTTTTTTAATAAAGGAATTTTTTGTTGGACAAGTGTTTCTAAGAATAGTTTCCTTCAAATGAAGAATAAATATAGAAACATTAAATTATATTGTATCAAAGACTTCAAAAAATCTATAAATTATTAATTTTCAAAAGTTATATTAGGATACCCAATCATATATAAAGAATTCAATGTCCTAAAGTTTTCTTGAACCCATTCCATTCTTGTTTCCTAAGGGTTTTGGGAGTCATGAGATGTTTCCTAGTATCCTTAGTTGTTTGGTAATGTTAATGAAATATTAATACGAGATTTATTGTTGGGATAATTGATTCAATAGTTTTAAAGTTCATTTACAAATTTTTGGAAAAGGATCTATAAATTATAATGTAATTATACATTTTGGGTTTATGTATGAAATTTTAGTGAGTTTAGAATTACCCATACCTTTTTATCACTCCTTGAATTTACCCTTACATTATCCCATATTGTGATATGGCCCTTAAAAGTTGTTTAATTTTCCAAATTTCAAAACATTTGAATCATGTGATTTAATAAAAGTAAAATGTGATTTTATAAGTGTAATCTTTAGTTTCATAATATTAATTCATGAATATGTAGGATTATCATCTTTTGTAATTTTGAAATTTAAGAATCATTTTAGATTTAATAATATTTAATTGATAAATAATAAGATCCCTTTTCTGATTTCGTATGAGTCCATATTTTTATGGGTATTTTAGATTTTGTAGGGGTCTTCATGGATTCTTTAAGGGTCACTTATAAATCCATATATTTCTAGTATTTTTTATGTACTGTCTATATTTTATTAGAGTCATACTTATTTTACGTAAGGTTTTTTCCCTACTATGAAAGAGTTTGTCCCCCCAAGTATAAGATTCATACCCTTGGTAAAAATTTTCTTAAATATTTACTTAAGCCTAGATCATATTTTAGAAATTAAAATAAAATTTAAAATTGTAAATACTTAATAATCCTTAATTTTTTATGTGAAATAAATCATTTCACCTTGAACAATTGTTGACATTATTTAAGGAAATTATTATATACAAAAATATAATAAAATTTTATTCTTGATTATAAGGGTGATTAATGGGGGGTTGACTGAGTTTTAAAGTAGAAGGTTTGGGATAATCACCATGCAGTTTTTGTTTTGTGATCTAAAAATTAATAAGTCCCTCCCTCTTCAATTATTCTTGTTTTATCAATCCCCAAAGTTCATAACATCACCCGTTGAGCTCAAAGTGCACCATGTGATTAGTTTACATTATCCTCTAGAGTTTAGGCCTTCATTCATATTTTCCTCTCCTAGTACATGTATAATGAACTATCAGTACTTCACATTAAGCTAATGGATTCAAAAAATCTCTCATTTACTTTTTGTAAATAATATAAATTTCATGATAAAATTTTTATCTAAATAAAATTTACTCACTAACCTATGAAATTTAAAAGATAAACTACAAAAACGAATATGAAGATATTTTCACATGATAATAATCTACTTTTGAGGTTTCATGTGTTTGAGGGCCATTGATATTACTGTAATGTGATTTTCTTTTTGTTATGATTTTTGAATTGAATGCTATGATTAAATGATGGTATCACCTATTATAAATGGATAAAATTTAAATATATTACCAAATGGATTTTTTTGGATAATTTAATTTGTTTATTTTTTATATTTTTGTCTACCACTAATATACCTAGAAAGAAATAATTTTAATATGTGTTCTTATATGCTTATGGTGATTTTTTTATTATCATATGTTTGTTGGTTTGTTTTGTTTTGAATGAGACGGTTTTATCATGAAATGATGTAACCATTGATTTTTAAATTATGGAAATGTTAGTTTTTTGGAATTAGAGTATTCAAGGGAATTATATCGACTATTTTCTTGGGATTTACATGATAGCTGTTCTGGTGGATGGTTGTGTGGTGTGGGGATGTGTTGGTATATTTTTGGTGGTATTGAATGAAGTGGAGATAATGAATTTAAAATTGTGAAGTGTTCTTGAAATGAATAATTGGGGGTTGTTCTAAAGCTGGTAATGATTAAAATTAGCTGTTATTGGATGGCATAAAATGTGTGTGATGACCAATGAATGAATTATCATTAAACATGTTTAATAAATTGAATAGTGAATATAAAATTGATGAAAAATGTAAATCCTGAAATGGATTAAATGATATTTTTAAATGTAAATCATGGATGTGTTTTGGCAGTTTTGGGAGGGAAATAAACTGTCTGGTTGATGTTATAGTAGTGCCAAAAATTATTAATGGGAGATAGTGATGATGTATTCATGATTATGTGTTGTAGTAATTCTATTTGATAAAAACCTGCAAGTTAGGATTTTGGGTGTCTATATTATATGTATATTATATTTTCCACATGATTTTATAGGAACACAACAAGAGTAGGATGCTCTTACTAATTCATAAATTTTTGGGTTCTGGGGGTCTTCTCAAAACATATAGGTCAGTGATGGAATGGATGGATGAATAATCCTTATTTTCCTCACTCTCTTTTTAATAATTAATAATTGTGACGTATGGAGGTCATATGAATGATCTATGATGTATATAAGTCAAAATTGACATTGATATATTGATGAAGGGAAAATGATGTGCTATATAGAAGTGGTTTTGTATGATATGTAGAGGGCATGGGGCTGATGTCACTCATGTTTACGAGACCCTATTAGGATAGTAAAACGGTATAGGTTTTGTGTTTCTAGAATCTTGGTTGTGTGATAATGATTTTTATATGAAATATATGGAATTTAAGATATGATTATGATGATATTATATGGATATCATCATCAAGACATTTTATGTTGGGGCATGGGAGAGAAAATTGAAAGGGAATGTGGTGAGAGGTACCCTTTTGATATATTATTTGATATTATTTTACTATATTTTGATATAATATTTGGTGAGAATGAATTATTGATACTGGGTGTTATTGGACTTGATATAGGTGCATGTTGGTTTATTTTATATTTATCGGGGAATTAGTATGCTTCTTCCATATTTACATGAGAGGTATCGAGTAACATCCTATATCGTATAAATATATTCCCTACCTTATATACATGTATATGTTTTATACATCAATGAGGGAATTCCGGATTTAACTGGGTATTACTTACTTGGAGCTTGAGGATTGCTATTGGAGCTGATTTCATAGGAGTTTTATAATGGTATATCTGTAAGAACATAGGTACTTATAGAATTTTTTTTCATTTTGGAATTAAATGGTTCATTTCATTATATATTTATAATGAAGTTAGTGGTATTTATATAAATTAAAAAATCTATACTAATTGAATAATAACCTGAACATTGGAATAGTAATGTGACTATTATGAATAATAATTTGGAAAATAGAAAAAAACCTCACCTCTGAAATTATAAAGAGAATTTAGTAATATCATTAATGAAAATATTTTATATTTATATAATGGTATAAGTAAATAAATCATTTAAAAATGATAAATTATGTTTTGTATTTTCTTGAAATGTATATGATTATTTACTATTTTATAATTAATATAAGCATTTAAAATAAAATTTATTTTATTAAAATAGATTCCTAAAATAATATTTTTTTATTATAATTATAATATAATTTTATGAGACCTTAACTAATTTTTCATAGTGTTTTCAAATTGTTAGAATTTTAAAATTTATATTTTACGAATATATGATGAATTTAGTTAAAAATTTAATTTCTCAAATTTAGAAAATTATTTTCAATAAATAGAGTTCATTTTTTAATTATACATATCTAAAAATGGTTAGGTTAATTTTTTTTGTATTTTTATAAAATGTTCAATATTTGGTTAAAAGTGAAATATAGTAATTTACAGTATAAGTTAAATACATGAATTATTGATTCATTAATAATTTATTTATGAGGTAAGAACAGATTATTTCAAACTCACATTCACTAGTTACTGTATGTATTCTTAGTAATTAATACTATTGGTAATCTTGAGCCCAAATAATATACAAATGAATAAAATAATTGTTACACCCTGAACTGTCTATTATTTTATTCTGTTATTTTATTTTCCTTTCAAAACTTTTTGTTGGGGTTTGGGATGAGTCGTGGACAAATAACTTTTGAGTTATGTTAAAAAGTTCATGTTTGGAGTCGACGTCGTTGGATTCACGAGCAGAACGGGTTTTGGAAACCCCGTGTGGCTCCACTTAGACATCAGCATGATATGTCTACCTTCAGAAAATTAAAATGCATATTGTTTTTGATTTATTGGGTTTTCTAAAAAATTTATTGTTATTAATAATTATATAATTATTATTAAAGATGAAATGGTGAGGATAATAATAATAATAATAATAATAATAATAATAATAATTATTATTATTATTATTTTAGGTCAGTGCGCGGGCACCACATGACTAGTAGAAGTCATGCGTTTTGAACGAGTACCATACGACTATGGTTTTTGAAGTGAACTAGTAAAAATAAATTGAACTAGTTTCAAATTAAAAATTTAGTTAAATAGATAACTCACCATAGTAATGACAATATTATTTTGTCAGGTACTATAATATTATGTTATTATTAAAGAATTGTTATTATTAAAATTATTATTTTTATCATTTTTAGGATATTTTTAATGTTGTTATTATAAAAATTTTATGTATTATTATTATTAATATTGATATTACTATTATAATTATTTTTGTATTATTTTATTTTATTTACATTTCTTTTTTTTCTTAACGATTATTTTCATTTTTTTACCGCTCTTTCCCCAAACCCGAAATTTTTTACTTTTACCCCGTAGCCCTACGTGCAGCCTCACCTCTCCCTTCCCTTGGGGCAAGCATGAACCCCTCAGACTCCCTTTCCCTTACAGAATCCCTTCCTCTTTCACACCAGTGCCCCAACTCTCCCCCTGCTCCCTCTTTCTCCCTTGCTTCTGGTGCTGCGCAGCGACCCCCCTCCCCGCCTATTCTTCTCATGCACGACTCCCTCCTTCAGCACAGTAACTTGGTGCCTCGGTCCTCTCCCCCTTTGCAGCAGCTCATGCAGTAGCCCCTAACCAAACCCCCACTTGGCCTCCTGCTCGCCCGCTGCCCGTCACCTCCGACCGATGTACTACACCAACACCTCGGCTCTGCCTCCTCCTGCCCGACCACCGACCTCCCGGCCAGCCCCAAAGACCTCTCCAACTTCTCCCAACACCCAACATCTACATATTTAGCCTGTCCAACTCCCCTTGAATCTCCCTATACCACCTCCAGCTTGGCATGTAAGCCTCCTACATCACAGCAGGTACCCCCCTATCTGGCTCACCCTCTCAACACCCGCACAACACGGCCCCATTCTGTGATCACTGGAAGAACCCCCTTGGGCCACTCGTGTTTCTCCCAGCCTGTGTCAAACCCTCAGCTCTCCCTTGCGGAGCACCCAGTGCCTTCACTTAAGGGAATCCATCATCAACCCTCCTCCTCCCATCGTGGTGACCTCCAGTCTGGCATGCACACAACCCCAGAGGCCTACCCATGTGTGCTATAACTCCCTCACTGGTGTTTCCCCATTTTGATTCCCACACCTACCAACATTTCCCTGACCAACCCACCTATGCCGGTGTATTTTCTTCCCTTTGGTATACCCTTTTTTTAATACTTTTTTATATTTCTATTTGATATATATATATATAACCTTAGTTTGACTAGGGATTTTATTAAATAAATATTTTTTTGTGTCGTTTTGACTTTTAGGACCTATAATGGGCATTTACGAGTGAGTGTCATCGTCACGCCCAGTTCCCGAAGTTTTCCTGGCATCGTGCCTTGATTCTGAGGTTGCGTTGTCATCGCACTTTGATCTTGAGGTAAGACCCCATTGCTCTACCTTTTAAATTTTAAGCTGCATATATTTCCTTCTATTTTCACCCAAATTATATGTTCTAAATATTATTAATTCATTAATCATGGAAATTTATAATTCAATTCTTATTGTGTGTAAAATGTTGTTGTTTTGTAATGTTTGAACATTATAATCATTCAATAACTTATTTTAATAATTTTGCACTCGGGTTATCAATTTAAATAAGTTTGTGCCATGAAATTGATGTTTTCACCTGGTTGAGTCTTAAATGGAAACTTTTTTATTAAATACTACATGTGTCGCTGATAAATTTCCCAGTTGGCTCTTAAGGTTTATTTGGAAAAAATAAAATGTTTTGGTTTGGTTTTTATAAAAATATTGGCAGCTTGTGAAGTATTATTTTGGGGGTTCCATAAATGGTTTCATACTAGTTTTGGTACCTTTTATAGTGGGGATTGTGAAATGTTTTTAATGCCTATTTAGCACTTTAAGTAAAATAATGAAATTGTTTTGATGAAAACTCTCCTCGGTTAGCTCTCCGTACTTGGTTGTGACAAATTTTTTTGTAGGCCCATACTTTGAGGCTCCCGGGTCATCGAGTAGTTTAAAGGGAAGAGGTTTTCCCATGGAGTTGCTTAGGGGGATTCCTTTTGTGCATTATTATATATATATCTCTCTGTGGGTGTGTGTGTGTGTGTGTTATTGGATGCTCGGCTAGCATCAGTTGGCTCACCCCCTTTCCAAATACTTGAGACATGGGAATCTATCATTTTGAGAGAATATTCTAAGAATGATTGCTGCACTGGTAGGTTATGGTACTAACCAGTGGCCCATAGTTGGTGGATATATTGGGTTTATTTCTATGGGATTTTCCCTCGGCCTACCTGAAAAAGGATAGTCGAGTGTACTGGGTATTTTTATTTCAACAAGTGTGAAAAGTCAATGGGGATGAGGTCTCATGTATTGGCGTCTTCTGGTTTATTCTTGATCTCCTAGGTTCACCAATGTCTATTTGGATTTTATGCTTGTAGTAGTGATTATTATGCTTATATTTAAAGCTACATTGCCATTTCTGTGTGATTTATTTTGTGCATTTAAGTATATTGTTTTCCTTGGGAAATGGTAAATTGGTTTTCATTTGGTTTCTAAAAATGGTTTTCAAATGAATGTTTTTAATCCTCTTTATACAAATTTGAAAATATAAACATCACTTTCCATTTCTAAAATGCCATTGACACTAATGAAATGAACCCTAATTTGAAAATGGTTAAGGGTAGTGGTTTGTACATTTCTTTTGAGTAAAATATTTAAAAAAACATACTTTTATAAATTGTAGTTCAAACTTGAGATGGTGTTTCTTTTATTTTAAAGTTAGTGCATTGGGAATAGATATCAGGCTAGCCTACTGATTTTTAATAATCATGCCTATATTTATTTTCTGTTTTTTTGTGTTTTTTAGGCTATAGCATGAGTGTTTTATCCTTGGGAGATAATTCAACATTGATTCGGAGAGTGACCCGTGGGTTCACACTGAGTTATTTTTGACATCAAGTTTGGTTAGTTTTATTTTATTTTGTTCTTGTTTAGTCACTTAGTTTATTTGTTCTGAACTGCTATGTATTATTTCTGCTACTTTATTTATTTGTATTGGGAGAAATCGTTCTCATGGTCCTTATTAATGCCCTGGAACTTGTCGCCAGCCTGGGAGGGTTGGGAATGCCTCTTGAGCTATGTCGCGGGCTGGTTCGAGTGATTGGTTCAGGGTCGACCCGTGTTGGTTCATGACAATAATAAAAACACTCTTCTTCTCTCCCTATAATCAACACACCACACCACTTCTTCTCCTGAAATCTAAAAAGCCATGTAGATTGTCTAAATTATACTCAATTCCACTACCAATCACATTCCCAATTCCCATGATCTTATAGTCTCACAAAAATACAAAAACTGTGTTCCTTAATGAGGGCCTCAAGGAGAAAACATTCGACTTGTAAAATCCTCTATTATTTCTATTTTAAATTCATTACTCTATAATTTATTATTTATACCTTATCCTCACCTAAACTATATAAATTGGCATGATAAATATATTATTATATATATGTTATAATTTTTTTGTGTTTATTTAAAATTGATAATAAAACCTGTCCTTCTCTCCTCTTATTCTAAAAATTTAAAACATCATCCATAATGTGTCGATTCACCTCCTTTATAAATGATGGGTTTTCATTTTATATTACCACCTTAAAGGATTATCATAACCCCATTATTAATTTTAAAAAAGATTTTAGTTTGTATATTATATCTATTTTAATGTTTGGGAACTAATTTATAGACATAATATTAAATAAAATGAATCTAGTTCCTGATGGTTGTAAAAACCACAAAAAATAAACAAAATATTTATCATTAATGTTATATCTAATAAATCATTCTCATGTGAAAATAATAAAAATATATTTTGTAATTTAAAATTATCTAATTATATTAATACTTTTTGTTAACAATTTATGAGTTTTTTTCTATTTGAAAAGAACTCCCATAATTATACTCAAGGGAACTAGTCATAAAACCATGAAATGAATTCTCTAATAATGATGATTATGGTATTTATAACTCATCAAGATAGCAATAAATAAACATAATAAAAAGGTAAAAAATAAAATATATGGGTAAATGTTTTTGAATTAATTAATTAATGAATCAAATTTGATTATCCCTGAAATTATGTACATGTGCAGAACACTTTCAGATATACGGTAAGGTACATTATTTTTAAAAAACATAATTTCAAGTTAAAACTCATTTTATTAAAGAGTTATTATTTCTTATATATATATATAATAATAATAGTATTTTCTGAATTTCATGACTCAATATTGATTATATGTTCCCTTTACATGTTTACTAGTATATTTTAAAATAAAATGTCTTTATTTATAAGTGCGTGACTTCTTAAAAATGAAAAATGATTTCAAGATAGAAAATTTATTTTCCTCAAGAATGTTTTCTTATAAAAGATATATATGTCTTGATCATGTTATGGAAAAAACATGGTAAGGTGAGATTGTTATAACTCTCTAGTTCATTATGTAAAGGGACGAAGTTAACTGGGTAGGTTTCTCTTAAGATATTTTTCGAATACACTGCGATGATTATTCCAAGTGTAACCATGATGGTTACTCCCTGGGTAGTACGGAGAGATACTTTATATGTCAGATTGATATGGAAATTATTCCACAAGTTATATTTCATTGTTTACGCATTACTTCTATTTCTTTACATGAAATGTTTCATTTCTCAATGTATGATGAAGATATTATGTTATATATATAAAATTTATAACTCTGTTAAAATGTTTTCATTCACGAAAAAAAAAGTTTAATTACTCATTTTATGAAACTTATTAAGATTTTTGTCATCACCCCAAGTTTTAAAAAAAATTATAGGGGTTTTTTATGGGTAAAGGAATATAATAATTTAAGTTTAATGTTGTTAAGTTTTATTATAGAATGAAATCATGTTTTGTTTTATAAGATTCATATTGTAAAAAATGGATATTGAGTAGATGTGTATACTATGTAATATATATGTTTCTATGTTTGAGGTTGTGAAATAATTCTCTATTAATCAAAACATAAAAGATATTTTGGAATGAAGTAACATGAATTCTAGTTGAATTAACTAGATTATATGACATTAAACGTAGTACCAGAGCAAGGTTTAAATAACATTAGGGATTAGGATAATGTTAATAGAATTCCCATTTATGTTTTTTACTTTATGGTTGAGTTTAAAGATATATATTTAAATATTAATTTGTTACATAATCAATTAAAAGTCTCTTTAAAAAGGTTTTATGCAGAAGAAATTGGTAAGATTTAGTAAGAAGTCACTAAGTAGATGATATGCTTCTGAATCCACAACCAATAATGGTGGGAATTAGAACAAAGCAGTTTGTGATAGTAATAGATAAGTTCAAGTAGGCTATAAATGGTAGATGAATCCATGTAAGAGATCAGTTAGATCAACCTCATAAGAGTATGTTAGTGGTGGAACATTTTTTTTGGAAACACCATCCTACATTTAGTGGATCTTCTAACCCAGTGGTAGCTGACATGTGGATTAAATCCCAATAAATATTTTTGATTTCATGGAGTGTTCAGAACAAAAAAATATATGTCTCCCTACTTTGAATTTTGAATGTGAAGCTGTAAAATGGGGGTAAATGGTCTTGAATATCAGGTATAGTGTGTATATTGATTCTTTAGAATGGAATGAATAAAAAAAATACCTTGATAAATAATTTCATTTGATGACTTGACTTATGATGGAATAAAAATTATAGTAATTGAGATAGGAGGAGGATTTAGTGGGAGCATATGAATTAAAATTCACTTGATTGGTATGGTATGCTCCAAATTTTATCTTGGTTATTGATAGTAAAATCAATCATTTTTAATAAGGATTAAAGACAAAATATCAAAGGTCATTAACTTATCATGAATTAAAAAGTTATGAAAAACTTGTTTGATGTTCAGATAAAAAGGAAATAAAGACTTCCTATGATCATGTGTTTTTTTAAAACTAGTTGGAAAATGGGTCGAGGTGTATGGGAAAAAGGAATGAATTAATCAAACAATTTTTATGGTAATAAAATTAAGTGTTCATTTTATGAGAATTATGGTAAAAAACACACTAGGGAATACCTTTTGATGTCTAGTAAGTGTTTATGATATCTTAAATTTCGGAGTATGGATCAAAATTTAAATGAAAAAGATCAATTTAGTAGTAAAGACAATTCTGATATACAGATAGTAAATTTTTTTAAATTTAATAAGATATGTCATTATGAAAACAAGTATCCAAAGAGGAACCATAATAATGGGAAGTAGTTATACTATAAGAAGAAAGGCGTGGTGAAATCAATTTCAACTACTTCAAGAAGATGTTGGTCCATCCAATGAATTTTTGTCATATATATTCTTTGTTTAATCATATTTTTCTAATGTCATGGTCGATTTGGGATCCAAAAATTCTTTCATTTCTATGAAATTTTCTAGTTAATTAAAAATTTCACCTTAAGAAATGAAGCTATAACTAATAGTAAAAACACATGGGAGAAATATTATGGTTAAAATAAATTATAAGAATTTTCCAACCGATATATGTGGAATGAATTTACTTTCAAACCGTATTTTCTTTCCCCTAGAAAAATTTGATGTTATTCTGGTTATAGATTGGATTTCTATTTACCATGAAAAAATTGATTATAGAACTAAATAATTTGTTTCTCAGAATGATTTTTAGTTTGAATATAGTAATGAAACCAAACCATTTATAACATATCAGAAAGAAAATAATCTATTAAAATATGTAAATGAATGTTATCTTGCACATATTTTTAAAAACAAGGTTACTCTTCAGATTAATAATTTAGAGGTGTTAAATGAGTCTCCAATTTTTTTTCCTGACAAGTTTCCTAGTATTATAAATAATTGTGAGGTTTAATTTACTATTAATTTAGTCTATAATTCTAAAAATATTTAAAAACCCAATTATTTAATGTATCAATTAAAAAATCTTGTATTGAAAATGTAGTTGTCAGAGTTTCTATATAAAGGTTTCATTCATTCAATAACTTTACCTTGGGGTGATCTAGTTCTTTTATTAAAAAGAAAGATGTTTCTATGGAAATTTTTATTGACCATAAATCAATGAATAACATCATGGTTTAGAATGATTATCCTTTTCCTCATATCGATGACTTCTTAAATCAACTCATGGGATCTCAGTATTTTTTAAATATTAACTTGAGATCCAGGTACCATAATTTAATGGTGAAGGGGGATGGAATTCTAAAACAGTGTTTTGGACAAGATACATGCATTTTTAGTATATAGTTATTCCATTTTTTTAAAAAAATTATCCCTTTTTTATTTATGGATCTTATAAATAGAATCTTCCATGAATATTTGGATAATTGTTTTTGGTTTTTATTGATGGTGTTTTGATTTATTCAAAATGATATGTAGATCATTAAAAAAATATAAGGATTATTCTTTAACCCCTAAAATAAAATAAATTATATGGGAAATTAAGAAAATGTGAAATTTGGTAACAACATATTTGTTTTCTTGAGAACATTGAAACTAAGGATTAAATAATAGTTGATCCTTTGAAAACAAAAGTGGTTTATGATTGTCCAAGACATAAAAAATGCTACTGTTATTTTCTATTTTCTTATATTAGTAGGATATTACTGACGGTTATTAAAAAATTTATAGGGTTATCAGGATTTCTAGATTTTTTAACATGAAAGGGGGATAAATTTATGTGGATAGAAGAATGTGATGTTTTATTTAAATAACTAAAAAGAAGATTTGTGAATGCTCTCGTTTTGGCCATGCCTTCCCTAAATAGTTATTTTTTCATCTATAATGATTCTTCTTTAAAGGGAATTGGTTGATTTCTGATGTAGAATTATCAGGTGGTTACTTACACTTCATGAAAAATGAAACCTCGTGAGTTAAATTATCCCACACATGATTCGGAATTAACATATATGGTTTTTTCTTTAAATATTTGAAGAAATAATTTATATGTAGCTAAATGTGAGATATATATTTATTATAAAATTTTTAAGTATATTTTTACTCTGAAGGAATTGAACATGATTCAGAGAAGATGGCTGAAATTAATAATGAATTATAATTGCATGATCAGTTTCCATTATAGAAAAAAACTATCATATGCCTTTAGTTAAAAATGGAATGATATATTAACAATGTTTGGTTTAGAACATGACACATTGGTTATTGAATTGATGATTTTTTTATTGGACATTTTTTGTGAAAAAAATTACTCTGTTGTGTTTTAGGTGCCAGTGTAATCATATCTTTCATAATGAATTATGCAAGAATAGAAGGAATACCATGAGTTATAGAAAATGATATAATTTGATAAAATGGTTATGTTTCTAGAATTTAACATTCATAAATATTTTGTTTTTAGATTTTTGAAGATATTATGTGTTCCATGTGATTCATAGTAGAATAAAGAGTTATTAATTGAAACTCATTGTTCCCTATTTTTAGTTCATCTTTAAAGAACTATGATGTATAAAGGCCTTAGAGAGTATTAATGATGGGTTATAATGAAAAGAGATATTGATGAATTTACAATGATATATTTTACTTTTCAATAGGTAAAATAAGAATGAAAATTACTCAAGGGGATGATTCAATTTTTTTCTATGCTAGAGTGGAAATGGGATAATATCTCCTTAGGTTTAATAGTGGGATTACAAATAAATTGTGAGCTAACAATTAAATTTGATTTATGGTTGATCACCTGTACAAATCTTCCCATATTATTCATATTAAAATACATTATATCTTTAGATCATATTTCTTTGCTGTAAAAAAATATATAGTTAAGTTACATGATGTTACACTCTCCATTGTATCTGATCAGGATCATAGATTAACTTCTAACTTTCATAAAGGCCATTAGACATCATTTAAAACTGAATTAAATTTCAATACTTCTTTTCATCCTCAATTTTATTGATAGTCATAGAAAAAAATTCAGACATTAGAGGATATTATTAGAGAATATTCAATGGATTTCCAGGGATGATGATATGAATATCATTATTTGGTTGAGTTTTCTTATAATAATATTTTTCATTACATTACATATATAGAGAATTTTTAAGATTTATTTGGAAAGTTGTGTCAAACTCCTTCATTTTGTGATAAATTATGCCAAAGAAAGTTGATGGGACCAGAATCGGTAGGGAAAATGGCATAGAATGTTTAGTTGATTCAGCGATACTTGAGGACAACTCAGAATATGAAGAAAATTTATACAGATAACTAAAAGAAGGGTCTTTATTTTGAAGTTGGTGATCATGTATTTCTCTATATTTCTCCATGGAAAGGTGTGATTCATTTTAGTAAGAAGGGAAAGATGAGACCAAGGTTCATTGGACCATATGATATACTAGAGAATGTTGGATTAGTTTCCTACTATGGGGAATTGCCTCTGAGTTTTTCCTAGGTACACAATGTTTTTCATGTTTCAATGTTGATAAATATATTCAAGATTTAACTCATATGTTGAGCCCTAATATTTTTTAGTTAGAATATAACCCATTATATGAGTACAATCTTGTTCAAATTCTGGTTCGTAGAGAGAAAGTATTAGGAAATATGACAATTCACCAGGTTACGGTTTTGTGGAGATACCACATGGTTGAAAAAGTAACCTGGTAATCTAAAAATGCAATGAGGGAAAGGTATATTCACTTGTTCAATAAATGAATAAAACCTAGAGGATAAAATTTCAAGGGGGAAGTAAAAACCTCTGTACATATAGAATTTTTTTCATTCTAAAAATAAAGTGTTAAATTCATTAAAAATGTATAATGAAAAAATGGTCTTTATCGGAATTAAAGAAACTATACTAATAGAACAGAAACCTGATCATTTGAACATTAATCTATCCATTATGAATATTAATTTTGAAATTATAATAAAACCATATCTATTAAGGTATAAATAAAATTTAGAAATATCATGAACGAAAATATAATACATTTATATCTTGGTATTAGTAAATAAATGTTTTGAAAATGAAAATTTAAGTGTTGGTATTTTTCTACAATATAAATGGTTATTTAATATTTTATGATTAATATAATAATTTGAAACAAAATTTATATTCATAAATTAATATTTTGTTTTATTATAATTATAAGATAATTTTATGAGACCTTATCCATTCTTTCATAGTGTTATAAAATTGGTTATAATATTGAAATCAAAATTTTCAATTAAATGATGATATTAATTAAAAATTATATATATAAAATTTAGAAAATTATTTTTTTGAAATGGAGTCAATTTTTGAATTATACACATTGATTAAGGGTTAGGGTTATTTCGAAAAATTTTCTAAATATTTGAACGTTTGGTGAATAGTGAAATATAATAATCTATAGTATAAGTTAAATACATGAATTATTGATTTATGAATGATATATGGATGAGGTAAGAAAAAATTAGTTCAAAGTCATATACAATATATACTGTACATAGTCACAAGAGTCAACACTGTTGGGAGTCTTGAGTCAAAATAATAAACAAATGAATAAAATAATAAAAAACAGTCCTCTCCTCACCCTATACATACCACCCCTCACCACCTCAACTAATCACATCTCTAAATCATTGTTCTATGAGAAATTTATTCCCAATTATACTATAAAGCCTCTTACCCACGTTCAAGACCCACTGGTATCACCAAAATACCAAAACCAAGATCCTTGAGAAGGTTCTCAGGGAGACAACATTTAAGTTGTAAAATCCTCCATTCCTTCTCTTTTATATTATTACCTTTTTTTTTTCTTTCTACCTTAACCTCACCTCCCCTAACCAAACTAGGATTAAAAAATCTATTATAATATATATACAATAATTTTATTATGACAATTGGACATCAATAATGAAACCTCTTCTCCTATTCTATTATTCTAAAAAATGAAAACATCATCCATGATGTGTCGATTCATCACCTTCATGGGTGATCAATTTTAATTTCTATTAAATAATTAAACAGTATTTATAAAACCATTATTTTTAAAAAAAATTCTATAATATGTATATTATAACATGTTTAATGTTCTGAAACTAATTTTAAGACATAATATTAAATAAAACAAAAATAGTTTGTGATGGTCGGAAAACCCACCAAAAATAAAACAAACATTTATCATTAGTTTTTTATCTAATGAATCATCTTCATATAAGAAAAAAATGATATGTGGGATCAATTAATATTATTCAGGTATATTAATACAATTTCTTTCCACTTTTTTATTTTTTCTTCAATTTGACAAGAACTCCCATAATTATACTCAAGGGAACCATAAAGCCATGAAATAGATGCTCTTGGAATGACGATTATGATATTTATAACTCATCGAAATGAATATAAATGAACATAAAAAATGATAATAAATAAAATCTATGTAGAAATAATTCTAAATTATGTAATTAATGAATCCAATTTTATTATCCAAGACATTAATTTTAGGTGAAAAATTCATTCAGACATAAGGAATGGGACTTTATTTTTAAAAATCATATTTTCAAGTTGTAAATATTTTTATTAAAGAACTAATTTTTTACTTATACAACATATGTGGATTTTATTTATTTGATGAATCCTTTGTGATTTAAATATTAAATTACAATTTTAAATTTTTATCATCAAATAAAATATATTCATTTACAATTAAAGGGATCCTTAAAAATGAAAAGTGATTTCAAAATGTAAAATTAATTTTCCTCAAGAATGTTTATTTTATGAAATATTTCTGTGTAATGATAGTGTTATAGTTATTGGGATGTTTTAGGATTATGGGTGGTTCTGTGATAAACTGAGGGTGGGTGAGCCTGTTATTTATCTCAAAAATATTATGTAATGGGGCAGAGTTAACTAGTTAGTCTTTTCCTACGAGGTTATGGGAATATATTGCGATGGTTATTCTAAGTGTAACCAATATAGTTACTCATTTTATAGATAATAGAGATACCTCATATGTAAGACTGGTATCAAAATAATTCCACAAGTGACCTTTTATAAATATTTATGCTTTTTTATGGTCTTATAGGATTGTTATGATTTCATAAGGTAATCTAAAGAGATTATGTTTTATGTATAAAAGTTATAACTTTGTAAAAGTGACTTTATTCCTTAACTCAAAGATTCATCCATCATTTTGTACCACTTAATGATATTTTTATGTTAATATCATGTTTTAAAATATTTTTCATAGGGTTTGTGTATGGGTAAAGGAAGATAATAATTCTTGTTTAATGTTATGAAGTTTCATTATGGAAAGAATTCATGTTTTGTTAAAAAAGATTCATATTGTGAAAAAATGGATATTGAGTAGAAGTGTATACTTTTTAATATTTGAGTTACTATGTATGAGGTTATGACCTAATTATATAAATATATATTCCTAAATGATATTTGGGAATTTATGACACTGAATTCTAGTTTAATTAAATATATTATTTATCATTTATGGCTGATACCTTACTGTATCAATTAGTCTCAAAGACATATAATTTCATATTATTTCCAAATATTGTGTTTTATCATAGGATATTATTTTCATTTATTATACATATTTTAGTAGTGGTTTCATTTTATGTTCTTTATATTTTGAGGGTAATGACACCCCATTGTGTAATTTATACCCTCTGTGATAGTCGCCATCCAATACCCTATTTTAAATGGGCTTTGGGGGTCACTTTAATCTTTACTATAGGATCTAGAGGGGTTCTCAGTAGGGTTGAGTTTTGAAAAATTAGTATTAGAGTTATGTATAAGTATCATTTCAATTTTTTAATTATAAATTAGTGATGATTTCATGGGTTTGGTAGGGAAACAATGTTAATCGAACTTATTGTGTAATGTAAAAAAGGAAGACCAACTAGGGCATTAGTGATTATGCCCCCATGATATTATAAAAGGGACATAATATTACATAACACACAATGTGAAGTAATATTTATTTTTCAGTAAATAACATGTAGAGGTATATGCATCATGGTTTATTTCTTGTGTTTGAATTGGAGTTATTTTGGGGAAGTTAAATCATTCTAATTAAACGAACTTAAACAATTTCAATACTAACAGGATTAGATTTCTTTTGTAGAGTTGGATTCCAGTCATCACCCCCATTTGGGTTCAAGAGGTTTTACATGATGATATAGATTACCACTAGTGGGTTGACCTGGTTGATAAGGATGACTCTTGGAGGAGGGCACAACGTGATTCCACTATTAAAGCTTAGATATATATGACAAGAGAATATACGTTTTAGAGATTAAATGCTTGCTAAATGTTAAAAACCAATTATTGATAATAGTAAATAAATTTCACTTCTAATTATAATTCATGAATTATATTTTATATAGTTATATTCATTAATAATATTATGTAATTTTTCAACTAAAAAGGAATTAACTTTATTCTTAATAAATTTGTTTACATATATTATTTGGTTTTATTTAAAATATTTATTTCAAAAATTGAGAATTTTAATTTTAAAATATAAACGTAATTTTCATATAAATAATTCAAAATTATATTAGAGTGTTTTTTTTTGAATTTTCTGAAAAAGATAATTATTTGGTGAATAATAGAAAATACTGATTTTAATGAAAAATGTATTTTATTTTTTATGCATTCGAAAATTTAAACATAATTTTGGATTTTTTTTAATATTAATTAAATTATTTTTATAAAAAAATTAAATCAAAATTATACTTTAATTTGGTAAAAAACATTTTACACTTAAAAAAGCATTCTCTGAAAAAACGATTTTATCCCGTTTAATAGATTTATTTTAAAATAAATTTATACCACTAATAGAAATAAAGTTTAATAAAATAGAGTAAATATTTTGAATTAGAATGTACTTATTTGGTAATCATTACACTATAATTTCTAGTCATTATGAATAGTATCTTTGGTAAAAAGGCGGTTACTATGGTAAGAGTTAAAATGGGCTAATTGGTTGAAAAAAATAGATAATATTTAAAATTCCATTAAAATGTCCCTAAATAATATTTTATTGAAATATTTATACCCTATATTCTCTATATTTTGAATATCATATATTTTAGAGCCATTTTTCTTTAATAAGACATTTATATATTTTAATCGATTGAAAAATTAAAAGTGTGTCATATCCCTTACTTATAAATTGACACCCCATTTCCTCTGTAGTACACACTTTAAGATCCTATTATATGAATGAATAATAACCCAAATACCTTCCTAAAATATTTCCCCATGGATTGGAGGTCATTGTTTTATCATAATATCATCAACTTAATTCACAGTTATAAACCTAAATAGGTTTTCTGAAGAAGAAGTATATTTTTTAATTGAGAGTTCTCAATTTATTTCTTCTTTTACCTTATTAAAATATTATTAGAACATGATTAAATAATAAAATTTGTATCATCCATCTAATATTATATTATTATGTTTATGGTATAACACTTTACATCTACTTAAGAATATAAATGAAAAATAAAAACATCCCTCATACATACATGTGGACAATCATCTCATGAGACAATGTATTTGATTTCTCATCTATGTATGTTATTGTTGGTCATAATGAAAGATAAAAATGAAATAATATGATATATATGATCTAAATTTTATCATTTAATGGTAAATTCATATTCTATTTCATTCTTTACCATCTATTGAAAAATAGAAACATCACTCATGTGTACATGTAGACTACTACATTGAGAATCAATATATGTTTTTTGAATCACCATCTCACATGGATTGTATATATAGATGGGTTTAAAGAAATAATATGATATATATGGTATAATTAAAATTATATAAGTATAAAATAATACTTTCCTTATTTCCCTCATATTCTTTAAGAAAATGAAAATGTCACTCATGTGTACGTACAACCTACTATCTCCATTACTATAATGTAATTTAATTTGCATAACCATCATACATGGTTGGTTCTAAAATTATAAATAATATATAATTATTATAATTATGACTTGATTAAAATTAATTAAATTATATAATTTTTGACCATTTGACCAATGTGAACCTACCAAAGTCATTTTTCACTAACGAACCTAACATCCCCAAAACGATCGAAATAAACATAATCAATTATGTAATTTAGTATAACATGGATATATGTGAAATAAAATGAATCATAAACTTTAAAATTTTATCAATAAAGTAAATAATATATATTTTTATTATTTAGGAATATAAATAATTTAAATAAAATTTTTTACTCAAGGTAAGGGACACTTTACATAAAAACCTCATTTTAAATGTTTTAAATATTTATTATATAAATATTATTCCTCAATTTCATATTATTATTATTATTTTATGGATGTATTTATGTGAAATTAATTGAATTAAAAATACATTATACATATATTTTGAATTTATTTCAGAGGATTTCCAAATGAATATTTTTATTTCTATTATATGGAATGTTTCAAATTTATCAATAATAGTTAAAATGGTTCTTATTTTTTATCATATAAAATGCCAAAATATTCTACCACCAGTGAAATAAATATTTTATATTTCTATTTCTCTACTATGTTATATGTTTTATTTAAATAAAAATCCATATTTCCTTTTGTTCTAGGTATTTTAATTTTGAAAATATGGGTTTTAGGGAAAGGGATATATCAATATCTGAAATGTTTTTTCCTATGGGTTACAAAGTATTTTTTTGATGATTTAAATGAAATATTTTTGGTTTTTCATGTTAGTTATAGTCCTTGGACATTTATTATGATGATTATTGAGCCTAATAAATCTATCAAATTCATTTAAAAATGATTTTGTTCTCCATATCATTATGTTGGAATTTACGAAGTAGGTTATTGCATTTGTAAGGGTTGTTGTAAGGGATATTATAAATATTATATGAAGATGATGTACATAGGAATCTACATTAATTTTATATTCATGAAAATTAGATTTCTTGGAAATAATATTATTTCATAAGGTAATATATTGATCGGTTTATTAAATGAATGACTATAACCGTTAAGGGTAAAAATTTATGTTTTTAATATTTTTTTCATGGGTTCTCATGTTTTTTAAGAAACCCTCATGATTTTAATTTTTTTCTTTTATATTTTCTTATAAATTATTTTATGTAAATTTTTTGAAAGTAATTATGATTTCATGTGAATGTAAATGATTATTTTATGTTAATGTTTATTATATTAATGAAAAACTATCTTATATGATATCATGATTTTAAAATGAGATTTTAGGTTTCATTCGTCCATTTTTATGTCCCTTACTATGTTTTCTGTGCGTTTACAAATTTTTCAAATGTTTTTATAGAGTTATAAGGTTCAATTGGAAAAATGATGAATATTTCTCATTAAAACAAACCGTGTTTAATTTTAAAAGTACTGTATTATGGAAAAATAGATATTTAGAAGTATTTTTTGTTGAGTTATTATCATCAAATTTTTTTGAAATGAAGTGGAGAATGACTCTCTTTTTTAATAGATTGAAATACATTTTTTCTTTGACCATAATATTTTTCTAAATGATGATTCCAGGGTGAGTCACCTTAAAGAGGCACTATTTCTATCTATACAGTATTCAGTAATCCCCTATACACTGACATTGTATTTGGAGGTGTAGAAGAAGGAAAATGTTATTAACAGAATGAATTAGTAGTCAGAACCATCTCAAGAGGGTATTTATCGTAAATTATTTGGTGATAGAAATTTAGATGTAGGGTCCCAAACATTGGGGTAGTCGAGGTTCCAATTGATGGGGGTAAATCCCAGATCTCCCCCACCAATTTCTCATGGGATAAAATTTTTTGTACATATATTAGAATATATATGTTTTTTTATTTATTTATAGAGGTTATGAACATTAGGTATATTAATTACCAACCATTATTTAGTCCCAAAATGGAATAGGTGGGAACATTTCATATCATCCCAAAAGTAGTGGCCTCTGATTCCACATCTACAACAAAGAAAATAGAAATATGTTTCACTAATAGGTTATGGTGTTGGTAGAGGCTAGCCTCTTAATGTTACCCATCCTTAAGGATATATGGATAAGTGTGGTTTTGGGGTTGGATGATTGAAGAGCCAATTGGGCATAAGAGTTGGATGTGTAATGTTTCATATAATGGAGAATTTAACACCGAGAGAGCCATAGATTGTTCAAGGTAATGTTTACTTATATTCTACTCTATATTTATCCTTGTTTGATTTTGGATAATAACATTTGTAACACCCCCAAATCAGAGGCCACTAAACCGATACCCCAAGCCGGGTTGCCACATGACCTCAACCATGCATCCCCATAGGCCAAAGGTTTCCGACTAGTAGTGAGGGTAAAATAAATCACACGAGAAGACAACAAAATTTTTACTAGAGTATTCTATAGTAGATACCATATGAAATGATGTAATCAATAATCAATGAACTATAGCATGCATTTTCAACCATTTCTCAAAACTGGGTACAAGTCCACAACCAAAAGTAAACATGCTATGAAATGTCAATACGGTGCCAAGTTTAAAGAAAACTCAAAATAAAAGCAACCGAATAATTCCCAAAATGGGTTCCGACTCCATGTTCGGATCCCCCACCGATGCACATCCCATGCCCAACTCAACTCCCAAGCATAGGTCCTTTGTTCTTTTCCATAATGATAACCAATAAATATGCTCGATTACCCAATGCCGACCTAAGTAGGGTGTGAGTAACAACAATTAGGCCACCACCAATGGTGTCTACAGTATACCTATTATAATTAGATAGTTCATTCAAGTAGTAAATGAATGACAAGATAAATAAGAGACAACTTGGGTGATGTTAGTTAACAATATTCACTTTTACCATTTCGATCATTGGATCCATTTTCATTACTTCATCAATTTCCATTCTAAAGTATATGGGTCAGGAATTTAAATCATTTACACTATAGAAAATATTGGTCAATTATTATGTATAAGGGAATAAGTTAAGTTCCCTATCTCACAAGGGATAAGTATTTAATAAAAAAATAATCACACTTACCTTGAAGACTTTATCCATATAGTCTCATCAATTACATCACACATACCTTGGATCCTCCTCCCATGTAGTCTCATTATTTACATGACACTTACCTTCGAGCCTCATTTCAGGTATTCGTATCCAATGAAACCATTAGGGGACCATAGCATCATTCTAACTGACGAACTCATGCATTCCAAGTGTGCGTTTTAGAGCTTGAATCCAACCCATCATATAAAAGGTGACTCAGTCCTTTACCCAGACCACCAAGCCATGTGCACAAGCTTATTTATCCCTTGACCACATATACTATATCGCAAACCATACATAATCAATACACATAACATTCACAGTTTATATTTATTCACATACAACTCAATGTCAATCATCATCCCATTATCACATTTACCATTTCTATCATAGAGCCCATTAAACCAATTTTACTTTTAATTACTCAAAAATAATTAAATATATTAAAAAATCCCTATACATTATCCCATTTTACATAATTCTTCAATTCACATGAATTATCCCATTAATGAAATTCAATTACAAACTCGTAAGTTATTTGACACATCCACCTTATTTCAATTAACTCTTTTTCATATTTTTCCAAAGAGTACATTACTCTACTACCAATAATTACATAAATATACTATTAATTTCTATATATAATCCAAACTAACAAGTATACACATTTATCATGGTTTATACATTACTATAAGTCAATTCTATGATTAACCTTACAATTTTCCATGTTTCAGAATATTGGTGCTCCACATGGGTGATCCTAATCTAGTATAATCAACCACAATAGATCCCACATGGATCATGAGGGGTTCAATTAATAATTTATTCGTCATTTTTACCAAATCATACATACATAAATAATTTCATATCAAGAGGGATCAATATCAAAACCACACATGAAAAAATCGATAAAAAACTATGGGATATAACTTGTAGAACACCTATAACAAATCCAATGACAACCACATGATCAACCATGTCCAATGACTTGGATCAAAAAATCTTTGAAAACCCCAACCCGTGAGCCACCAGAAATAGGGGGTTTTAGGGATTCAAATTAATATTATAAACTACCCAAACACTAATTTAAGAAAGAGAGGAAAGAGGAGGATTAGATTCACCTGGACCATTGATCTACACCCAAAAACACTCCAAATGCACTTAAATAGAAGTATAATGGACCTTGGGAATCTTGAAGACTTTGGTTTCATCACTATGATAAGAGGAGGAAGAATGAAGAGAATTCACATGTTAGATAACTAAAATACCTAGGGGAAAATATGTGAAAATCAAAATTTTTAAGGAGCACATGGTTTGTCTACACGGGTTCCCAAACTGTGCACCAACCATGAAGAATCTTGGGAGATTCTTCTAGTAGTGGGGTGTTGAAGAAAAATCCATGATCAATGTTCTGTCTCTATAATGGTTAATGAATATTGTCCTGTCTAATGTGGAATCAGACACCGAGATCATTTCATGCTCACTCATTAAAGATTCTACAACTCTGTGCCCCCTTATGTAATTAGTTCTCAAATATAGGGATCTATTATCTATAGACATGGTGGTCTTTCAAACTTGGAGTGAAGGTAATTATGTTTAAGTCATCATGGATTCTATGGATACCCAGGAATGTCCCATTCTATAGTTTTTCTCACATGGTTCTTTTCGTTCTACTTGGATTGAACATGTTATTGGGGATCATCTCAGTCTTAATTTATTTATAACTCTATGATTTTTTACTCATTCCATCCCCTTTATTAATAAAATGAATTACTAATTTGGCGTGAACCATAATCTACCTAATAGGAGTACAAGATGCATGGATACCTAGTGATGTAACACAGTTTGACAAACCATGTGCCAACCATGAAAATGGATCTATCAAAAGCCACATAGCTTGGCCTCCCTACTTTCATGGTTTACCAAACTATGCACCACCTACTCCTATATAGCATTGTTTGGGAACACAGTTACCTCTAACTATGAACTAACCATGAAACATGTACATGATGACCACTTTTCTTCCTTATTTTGTGTCATGAACCCTTGAAACTCTCTTCAAACCCCACATACCCTTGTGGGATATTTAATTAAGAACTTTTAAAGGATATACAAAAACATTTAAAAAATGTTATATCTTCATGATATTTGGGATCTCACAACCTCCCTACCTTATAACAACATTTCCTCGATCCAGACTCCCAAGAATCCATATACTCTCATGGAAATAGATTGGGATTCTGGTCTCACATATCTATTTTTCTCTCCAAGGTATTCTCCTAAAACATTACCATGCTACCATAAAACTCAAACCAAAGGAATGATCTATCCTCACATGAATTTATCACTATGATCCACAATATGAACTGTATGCTCCTCAAAAGATGCATGAGATTAAAACAATACATCAACCACCATAACTCTATAGGTAATCTTTGGAAATAATATCTAAAATGAAATATAGTGAAATATCTAACACAAAATAAAACCCTCATGGAAGATCCAAAATTCACCCCAAAGGCCTGATTTTATCCACAACTCATGGCCCAAATAACTTGGTTCCATTATTCCTTGCGTTCAAAACCTTACTGGTTACCCAAACTCAAAACCACTGAAAATAACATAGATTTTTTCTACCCACATTTCTCGACCTACGTTGAACAAAAAATCAAGCCATGATGATGCCTTCCACAATAAAACATCCAAACCCAACCAAAACATTAAAGGTACTCAAATGAAAAAACCTAAGCTAATTCTTGTCATCAAGGTCAAATTACTAAAATGGTACTTTCTCGAGTCCATCCAACCTGAAGGAATTGTAATTCCATAAACCAACCCCTAGCCCTCTATGGTGATCCCCACCACACACTTTATCTAACCCCCCCTCTCCTCCCCAAGGAACTTACTAACATGATGCATATCACTATCAAATAATGCACCCACATGGGTCATTTACTACCTTCCAATATAACTCCACCATCATGACTTCCACTATCCTTCCAAACCATCATCATGATTTTCCTCCACCATAACAATTTCCAACATAAGCAAAAATAATATCAATATAATGACTAAATATTACTATGTAATTTCTCGAAATCATTCCAAATTTTAAAACATACTTTTTTTCTCTAATACACCCACCGAAGGTGGTCAACAACTCATCACTTTCATTCCCTGCTCTTAGACAGTTGAGATATCCTCGACTGAATCATCCTGGAAATGCATAGATTCACTATTTTACATGAAACTACATCACATGGCTTAGGAGGATTCACCACTTAATAAATTCAAATTTCACCCAAAGACACATACCTGAGTCCATGCCCAATATTATGGAGTCCTAGAACCCAAACTCCAATTCCAAAAACTTTTGTCATTTATCACCATGACCATTAGACCACCATTACACAATCATCTTGCATTTCATTTGAAACCAACTCTAATCCCAAATCCAACGCTTATCTCAATTAAACACCACAATCGAGGCCCACCTAGACTATCTAAGAGACCCAACATACACCTCACATGTATCTCATTAGAATCTTGATGCCACTACAACTACTTTATGCTCTACTTAACATGTCCAAGATGGAATTATCACTCCCCACCAAAGTAGTGTTGTTACATTATCTTTACTCAAGAAATTTAAACCACCATGGTTCATGAATGGTTCATATGATGAACCAATGAAACTTAGACATGGTGTCTATATTTTCCCATATTAACAAAAAAACCACCACTCGATACCCATTGTTGGCTTCTATGAATAAAACACATGGTTTTCATCGATACCCATCCCATCCCAAAGATCTCACCCATAAATTTTCGATGGCATACATCCCCACCATCAAGCTCCACAAATACTGTTCCATGAGCCTAAATTATATGATTTCATATATACAACAAAAATACATTCAAGTCTCTTGAAATAAATCCATAGATTTATCTATGAACCAATGATGATGTTAATAGGTTGACAATGATCATTACTAGATAAAATCATTATTATAATCCATTGAAAAACACCACCACAAATTATCCTTCATTGATATCACCTCCCACTATGGGATACCATGACCTGACATGAATTTTAGGGTCTTATTCCTATACACATCTCATCAGTACGTATCCACCACCAATGAGGCATGATTTCCAATAAAGACTCACCACCTCTCTATGAACATCCCCCAAAAACCCATGAACAAACATTTCCCTTGGAACAAATACCACAAAACCTCTCGAGTTAATCCAAAATGACCCCAAAAGTTAACATTTGAAACACAATGGTTGATCACACCAACCAAAATTGACAGTCTCTCACCTAGCCATACTTACCGATTAGGGTTTCATAGAGACCGAAAGGTGATAATCCATATCCATCATTTATCCCATACCGATCATAATCGCACCTTACAAGGGCATGCCTATATTTGGACATCATGAGAGCACTCATGGTCTCCCAACTTCTTGAGATCACACACTTAAACTGACGTTATTTCTCACAAACCAACCATCACAAGAGACCATCCCAACTTCTTCTTAGTCAGATGACCATGACTTCAGGTTATTCAACCCCATCATCCTTAGGGAATCCTAAATATTTCACCCCACATGCAAACTATTAAGGAAAAAAATATCAATAATGTGACCACCCTCACCTCAGGCATCACATTCACAATGAAATAATTTAATAATGATTAATCCAGTATTGTATTCCCCTTTCGAAATCAATATCAAGGCCTCTATTAATTTTCATCCAAACAAGTGGGTTATGCTACTAGACAATATAACCCTTCAAAACTAACCTTACAACCAAGCACAAGCACTAATTTTCCCTTCTAAAAGAACCGGGGCACAACCCTACTTTTTCAAAAACATGATAGTACTCAATATGAATCAACTCCAATTACAAATCATATCCCAGGATTAATACTCCAAGGCACCTGCCACACTAGGAAAACTCACCAAGAATTCACCCTTGATATTCCTATAAACACCATCCCATCGTCACAACTTGAGTCGTATCTCCCAAAACCATTGTTCTTCCAATAAAAACCACTATGTCACTATGAACCTATCCAAATACAAAACATCCACATATGTCACACACACCCAAGAGCAGTTAAAAAATGTCTGACCACCCTCACTATTTTCTCTAGTTGATGGAATGATACCAACTTCCCAACTAGGGTGAATGGTAATAAGTCAATATACCATCTCTCTAGGCCACATACATCAAACTTATAACAAGTAAACACTCAATGGTGGACCTCTTACCCCCGTTATAGAACAATTAATAAAACAACCAAATAGAGAATTTAATATACGTCTCAAGCCCAAAACAATACTACCACCACTGACAACACCATGATCCAAGACTTCCATTTCAATCCCGACACAACCTCCTCATTCAAAACCCACAAGGTTTATATCATCCTTGTTATCAGATGATAGATATCAACATCAAGACCATAACCTAACAAAAGGTACACCATGGGACTCCACTCAATCTAAAACATCAAATTCACCAAGGTCTCTAAACTAGGACACTCTCCCTGACCACACCATTGGTACATGTAATCTATTCACAACACTAGGGATACCCATATCCTGTGTCCCTCCATGTTTGAACCAATAAAAAAATTTAAATTCTATTCCACCCTCTCTAGAAACCATTAGAGGGTGTTACGACTGAAACTCCCTAGTCAGATCAAACACAGTCAGCATGGATCGCCCTTGGTTCCATTCCATCATTTTCATAAAATGAGCCATGTTCTTACAAAAATAATCCTCTACTTTGTTACCCTTAATCCCAAGGATCCCTTTCTCCAATTATAGAGAATAATTCTTTGAAACATCCTATTTGAACCTAGTTATAAAATGTAATCTTGGTGATATTTCTCTACAATTAAAACATACCACAAAGAAAAAAACAAAAAACAACCACTGTTTTCACAAAATAAGGCCCTCCACTAGCCATAAATAACCAAATTATGTATGAACTATCCCAATAGACATATTCATGTCAAGAACACTACCCTTGATTGTCCCTAACACAGGTCATGGGAAACATTGGGAAAATCAACTTACGTAGTCACAAGCCTTTCATTAGACACTATGTAAAATTATTTCCACACCCACAATGTATATCATTCATATTAGGGACATTTCCAATTTCACAAATTATTATAAACAACCTTTAATCTCATTTACAAACATTCTTTTAAAATAATTATTTAACCACTATTAAAAATGATTTCCATTAATCCATTTATATTATGTTTATTAGACATCATTTCATTAAATTTTTTAAGGAAACCAAATTCATTTCTATCCCTGATGCCTCACAAATTTTTTAGTGTGTACATACCACTATGCATGCCACCAATATCACTAGATTCCTATAATGATGAATAAATGAACATACTCATTCCATTTTTCCCTGAGAAAAATATCACAAAATAGTCACATCACACAACAAGTTCAACAACAAATTGCGAAATATCATTCAACTGTAACTACACATATCAAGAACAAAAATTCTTACCCTGGGTACTTGTGTTTTTACTCATACATGGGTTAGATACTCCCAATAATGAGATTATTTACAAGACATAACACCTCCTAATATACTTTATACCATCCAAAATAGTATTTCATAGAAAGTAATTGATCTGATACCCCTTTATAACATCCCCAACCTAAAGTCCACTAAACCAGTTCCTCGAGTCAAGTTTCCACATGACCTCAAGTGTGCCTTCCTATATGCCAAAGGATTCCAACTATAATAGAGGGTCAAATAGATTAGGTGGTGATACTATACACTCTTTATCAATGTTATCCATATCAAATACAATTTTAAATAAAGGAAACAATATGCATTGAACCAAAACATTCATTATCAACCATTTCCCAAAAATTGGTACAATCACACAACAAAAATTAAACATTCTATGAAATGTCAATATAGTGAAAATTGTAAAGGAAACCCAAAATAAATACAATTGATGAATCCAATAAATGGGTTATTAATCTATGTTCTGATACCACACCCATGCACATCCCATTTTTAACTCAACTCGCTAGCATAGGGTCGTTTCCCTTATCCTAACCTGCAACCAATAAATCTACTTAGGTACCCAATGGAAGCCCGATCATGGTGTGAGTAAAACTCAGTAGGATACCAAAAATGGTGTCTAGAAAATATATAGTCTACGAATTTTGTGACTGCAAGTTGTAAATATGTTACAAGATAAAAAAGATACAACTTGGGTGACATTAGTCCATAATATTTACATTTACCAGTTCCATCATTGGAACCATTTTCATAAATTTGTCCATTTCTGTTGTTAATTCTATGGGATATGCATTTAAATCATATTAACTACGGATAAGATGATAAATTACTATGTATAAGGGAATAATTCATGTTCCCTATATCACAGGGGACAATCATTCCATAAACAAATCATCACACTTACATTCGAGCCTTTGTCCCGGTAGTCTCATCCATTACATAAAGCTTACCTTGGAGCGTTAGTCCATGTAATATAATCAATTGAATCACAAATACATTTATGCCTCAGTTTAGGTATCCTCATACAATGAAAATGATAGGGGCATACAACATCATTCTGACTCTGTAACATCTGCATTCTAGTGGTGGGTTTTAGAGGCTTAGTCCAACATGACCCATGGAAGGAGACTCATTCATTTATACCAAACCACCAAGCCATGTATACATTTTTATTTATCCATTTACTATATATACTATATAACATTTTATACATAATCAATAAAAATAACATTCAATATTCATATTAATTCACATACAACCTAATGTCAAGCCTTAACCCATTAGCACATTTACCAAATATATCACAGAGCCCATTTATCCCATTTTCCTTTTCATTAATTAACTTAGTAAACATATTAAACCATTCCCATACATTATCTCATTTCAAATAATTCATCAATTTACATTCATTAAACCATTAACACAATTAAATTACAAACTCATAAGTCATTTGACACATTCACCATATTCCAATTAACCATTTTTCACATTTTTAAAACCAATACCTTATGCCACTTCCAAAAATCAGAAACATATACCATTAATTCTAATATATATGTCAAACTAACATGTCAACATTCTTATTGTGGTTCTACCTTATTACAAGTCAATTTCATGCTTAACATAATAATTTTCTTTTTTCTAGTATATGGGCGCACCCCATGGGTGGCCCTAATCCAGTCTAATAAACCACAACACATCCAACAAGGATCAAGAAGAGTTAAATTCATCATTTATTAAACCTTTTTACAATTTATTACTCAAAGAAGAAAATTCACATCAGGAGGGAAGAAATATCACAACCACATAGGCACAAATTGACAACAAAACTATGTGATATAACTTATAGCCACCTAACTTGAATTCAAAGACAACCGCATGGTCAACCTTAGAAATTGACTCGAATTTGAACTCCCTTTAATACAAAAACCTATGAACCATATTATAAAAGGGTTTTAGGTCTTTAGAATAAAATGGGAAACTACACAAACCCTAATTTGAAAAAGGGAAGAATGAAGAGGATAATACTCATTTGGAGCTTCGATCCACATCCAATGAAAATATAAATGACTTTTAATCGACGGGGAATGACCCTTGTGATGATTGGGGAATTTTGGATCATCAATAAGGTTGGAGTATTATTAATGGGGAGAAATATTGAGTTAGATAACTTAAAGACTGATGGGGAAATTTGGAAAATCACACTTTTTAAGGTGTCTACGGTTTGGCTGCTCAGTTTGAAAAACAGTGTGTTAAATGTGTGTTAGCCTCTGTATAATAAGGGTCCAACCCACACAGTTAACTGAGGATATTGTATTGTTTGAAAAATTCAATGGAAGCTATGTAGAATAACTTTCTCCAACTCCACACAGTTTGGCCTCCCCAATTTCACGGTTTACCAAAATGTGTATACCCTCCTCATGTCTAGTAAGGTTTGAGCACACAGTTAACTTTAAACATGATCCAAACATGAAAAATATATAAGATGGAAACTTTTCTTCCTTATTTTTTGTCCCTCTCCCCCAAAACACCCTTGATTCCATATATATCTCCGGTATACATTTAATTAACAATATTTAAAGGATTCCAACCAAAATTTAAATAAGGATGTATCTTCACAATGTCTAGGATCTCAGAACATTATTTTATCTCTCACACATTGGTATAGACCGTGGTTATGGGATTAATATGATAATTTCATGAACTATAAATATGTATGAAATCTCAAAGATAGATCAATCTATTTTCCAAGAATCATAGTGTAAAATATATAATAATCCAAAGTAGAACAGAGTACCTGGAACTCATATATAGTAGAAACTATCTTCATTAATATCAATAGAATTCTTAAGGAATATCATGGGGATTATTTGATCAAATCTTACTAACTTTAATTGGTGGAGGGACACTGGTTTTCAAATATCAATCTCTATTGGAGGACTCAGTTTCACCTGAAGGGGTGCTAGTGACTTTACTAAAGGGTATGAACATGCCATGAGACGGAATGATGTTCTATTATTAGTTCATGAAACTAATTATAAAAAAAATTATAAACTATGAAAATTCAACACACAAATGAGGAAAATCCATTCTTATAATATAGGTGATATTAGACGCTTCATCATAAATGAAGAACACATATCTAATTACCAAGTATAATCAAATAATACCCATGACATATTCCACTTTAATTTATATTAATACCATAAAAATTATCAATATGCAATGAATCCTAGTTTGGATGAAATTTCATGGGAAAACAATGTGATTCATAGTTTATATTTTATATTTTTCTATTAATATATTTCAAGTGTACATGAATCATATTCATGTATATTATACACCCAATACATGCATCAAATGCATGCTATTATCATGCACTGTATAATTTATTTATTTGTTCTATTCATGAAAAACACACATATATATGTAGAATATATCATATACTATTTTATTTTTTTGAACATATTTAACAATCTCCCACTTTCACTAATATCCATAAGTACATTGTTCCAAACTTGAAAATCCTATCGGAATCCATCCTAACTCTTTTGGATATGGTTTCATAAATCTCTCCTAATTTTGAAAATAATTTTTTTATAAAATTTTATCCTTATCCAATGGATTAAAATTTTGACCCTATGTGATTTAAGACCATTGAAAAAAATATGAATTTCATATTTCCTAGATATAAGAAATAGAGGCCTCTAGAAAGGCATTAGTAGAACTCAAGCTATTAAGGGGATTGGCGAGATCACCTTCAAACATACTGATATCTCTATAAAAAAATTTCCAATACAAGAATTATTATATAAATCATATTAATACATATAAAATACCTTTTTCCATGACCTTGAGTGACCACTAGACATGGATGACGTCAATCTAGTACAGCTTAACTCATCTGTTCATGATTTTTTTAAAAGGGATGACACAACCAATGAATACATCACATGTTATTATTATAATAGATGATAACATCACATGTACCTCAAATAAATATATAAGAATATCATATGTAACACAACTAATCATGGACATCAATTTTCTCATTCCAATTCAATCAAGGTTTGTATGTGTTATTTCATCATAATAGTGGACAAATCATATCTTGGTTGTACTTCAACCAAATAACTTGATCAAAAGCATACCCAACGACCCCCTGATTAGATAATTTATCAGTATTTATTATGTAAGTAGGGTATCAAATTATGCAGGTTATAATTTTAGGTATCTCTCTAACATTTTAAAAGAAGGATTTATAATAAACATACACCCCTAAGTATAACAATGACTGTATGAAATTCATTGCGATAAACATTAATAGATAAATCCATGTAACTAGTATCTACATATTAACTCATGAATTATTTATTTTTATCTTATAAGAACCCTTAGAAGGAGTACTATAATCAATTTAAGACAATATTTATATATCATTATATCCCATTACACTTTATGATGATCATTGGTTAGGGAAAAAAAGATATATTTTGAGGGGATATTATCATTCGACCATTCATGTAATGTAAATTACAGTACACATCAATGAATGAAAATGGATATTTCCTTCATTATTAAAATATTATACATTTGAAACCATTACATAAATATAAGTTTTTTCTAATCTCTATAGATTTAACATGACCCTCATGTTATTACTACTCTAATGACTTTATTAATAGATATGATACATTATCTTTTATATCCATCCTTCCACTCTTTACAGCAATCTATCAATTAAATCCTATATAATAATGTATTTTTGAATAATGTGTTTGGTCATTTGGTGAGACCTAAGTTCATTATCCAAAGAGAAAACTCCATCGCTATCATAATAAATCCCTATTACCCCTTGAAGTTAGTAAATTATATATGATTAAAACTATTGTTTCTAATAGAAATAAATTCATTTGTAGTAACTAATGTATTCATCCTCTATTTTCAAGTCTATTATTGTAGATTATTTGGAACCCTCCCAAGTGATAGATCCACTATTTAGAAAAAAATGAAAAAACCAGATTGAGACTGCATATCCTTTTTATTAGATTCAACGCCCACATCTGTCTAACAATTTACCTAGAGTTCAACATCTTCTCCAAATACCATGAAAAAAAATCCTTAATCCTTCTCAATTACCTTTGGATTTTCTTCACAAAATTCTAGTCAATTTCACTTTTATTGGATTGGTATCTACTTTTAATTTTAAGAGAATAGGTAACATTAGGTGGAGTAATAAAATTGACATACATGATTTTTCCTATGACATACACATAAGGAATTATTTCCATACCATATAACAATTTAGAAGGATTCAGAATCTTCTTAATATTGAAGCAACGTAATACTGGTAGAGACCCATTCCTAGTGTTCTCCGTGATAATCCTATTTATAACTTTACCTACATATTTTTCTTGATTAAGACAATACATCCTTTTATATCCATATCTATAGATCATAATACCTTTTATATAGGTAGCTTTACCCATGTATTTTAGTCAGAAGAATTTACCTAACCACATATTCATAGAGTGAGGACTTAGGGTACCATTTATGAGAAGAACTATTTCATACACATAAAAAATTTAAAACAATATAGTACTCCCAGTAATACCATATATATACAAAAAACATCCAGATTTTTTATGAATCCAAACCTTTTAATTTCATTATAAAATGAAATATTTCAACCCTGAGAATGCCAAATCAATATATAAATAGAATATTAAATCTTACACACCATATCGAAATAATTTGGTACTTTAAAACCTTTTATTTGTATCATTTACACATACTTAAATAAATTATAATTAAGGATAGGAGTTTTGAAATAAATATGATATATCTCATATTAATATTTATCTATCATGGATAGAAAAATCCAACTAGTCTTTATCATTGCTCCCGGTGAAAATGTTTCTTCACAGTCAATACGATGAATTTATTTATAACCTTTACCAAACCTGGGTTCTTTATAGTTATAAATTCACCATCAATGTTATTTTTCTTTTAGAATACCCACTTCAACCCGATGGGTCTTATGAAATCATGTGTATCCATCATGTTGTATATTTGGTTAGTGTACATGGAGTCAATATAAAATTCCATGTATTTTAACCATTACATGGAATTAGAACTATCAATTAATTCAAATTATAAAGTTAGTTCATCACCTATGTATGTTACTTCAGCATCATTATCCATGAGAAATCCATATATTTCTGTTTCATGACAAATCATATTAGATATTTGAGTTTCTTATATAACATGAGTTGTTTCTTCTTCCACAACTCTTTAAGAAATTGATCACCCTATCTCTCTGGAACACTTCTTATTTGTTGGTTATAAAATTTTCCAAGTTCAACATTAATCCCACTATCTCCTATTATCTTTGAAAACACCATGCCATACCAAAAACACTTTGTGGTTAATAGAGTAATAAAATTATTATCCCACTATTTAATTTTAATAACCAATAAATTAAAATTTATTAGATTTTGGGTCAAGATTACTATAAGAGAAACATTTTACATATTATCCACAACCATTAATTTCCATAAAATAAATATTGGTAAGATTACTTATTCATATAATATTGTGTATTTATGACTAATTTTGGTGGAAGACATTTTACTAAGAATATAATAGTCTATAGAGAAGAACCCCAAAATTAAATTAGAAGGTTACATAGACTCATTATCAACCAATCCATGTCTAGTAGGGAATGATCTCTCAATTAATACTCTCCACTCCATTTTGGTGAACTAGAAAGAGTTATTTTTGAAATAATTCTACAATGTATTATCTTATCAAGGAATTTTTAGATTTATTATTCACTACCCCAATCTATTTGGAAAACATTAATACTCTTACCAAATTAATTTTATACCTCATTCCGAAACTATATGAACTTTTCAAAAGTTACATTCGTGTGTTTCATAAAATACATTTATCCATACCGATTGAAGTCATTGGTAAAGGTAATGAAGTTCTTAAAACTACTATTTTATTTAGTAATCATTGGTCCACATGTACCACTATGTATGATATCTAACAATCTAGTATAAATTTTAGTTATTATCTCAAATTCTTTTTGTCACTTTACCCAACAAAAAGGATTTACAATTCTCAATTGATTCATAATCATATGAGTCCAAAACCCATCTTTATGGTTCCTTTAAGTGTGTATGTCTTTATATGTCCAAAGTTTCAATGAAACATTTAGTTTGCATTACAATCAACACAAAACTTAATATTTTTAATGATATAATCAAGAATTTAAAAATCTAGAATATATAAAAAATTCATTATATTCCTAATTCCATGAAAGATTCCATCTTTATATATAGAATAACTCTTTTTCATAATAATTACTAAAATACCCTTCTTATCAAAACAAGATAAAAAATAATTTTTTATGAATTAAACATAATAAAAAATATCCAATTGAATTGTTAATAAACTAGGTAAAAATAGATATTATGAACTAACTTCTAATACATAAAATCATTCTCCATTAAAGACATTAAGATCTACTTCACCCTTTATCTATCCCCTTATATATACAAGTCTATATTTTCTGGTAATAATGTATGGCACATATCTGGTATCTAATACCCATGAATTAGATTCAGTGAAATTTATTTCTAAAACATTCACATTTAGGGGATTTGTTTGCTTCTTATTGAGAACACTTCTAAACCGCATATACCATTTTTTAATTATGTTACAGGTTATACATATTACCTATCTAAATATGACTATTATATAGTATGTGATAATCTAATACAATGATATATCAGTGGGTGAGTATCATATTTTATATATTTTCATCATGGACTTTAAATTAAAGTGGCCCCACTAAACTTGATGACCCCATACATCATATCCACTTAGTAATACAAGATATATATTTCATAATGACATACATTGGTTATTTCTTACTAATAATACATGGAAACTTAGTTAGGGAATGTAACACCCTAACCCTAGATACCTAGAGTTGTTGCATTATTACAGAACATTGGCATGATCACAAGGGATCAAATATCTAAATAATGATCATTTTAGTAGCCTTTGAATAACTAGATACATACAGAAGTTTTATATAACATTAGGAAATTAAAAACAAAAAAATTGTGTCCCCTTTGAATGTGTTCATCTCCCTTAGAATATATCTACAGGTCAGTCATAATATACTTCTTCCCATACTGGGAAAATTAAAACATAGAAAGGGGTGAGCTTAGATGCTCAGCAAAGAGAAAAATATAGTGGAAACTATCATAAGTAAGAATAAAAATTTAAGGCAATTTATAAGACTAAAATAAAATCCATTTAATCATAAAATTCATAATAATATGGAAAGTATAAATCAAATAATGCCATTTACTTATTCACATGGATATTCTACTAGTCGAATAATCACATGTAATATAAATATCAAATTTCATAATGATGGGAGACATAATGATGGAAATCATAACCACATAGTCAATTCCTCATGCCAAGACTACAAATAAGATTTTTTCAAGGCATTGTTCCAAGACACTAGTTTGTCTCATGAGACCTAATGATTCACCAAGGAGCTATAGTGGGCTCCAACCTTTACGTATTAAGTCCAATTCATTCCTCAGATAAAAAGGAAGAAACATAACATAAACATTTGTATTAAAACTACCATACAAAATTTTAATAATTTAACCATTTACCATGAATGGTATAAAATTAACACATCCAAATTCAAACATATAACAAAAACAAAAATACAATATAGAAGATTGTATTATAATAAATCAACTTCAAACATGTGTCAAATCCATCAATGGATGTTGACATAGATGAAATCAAAAATATTTGAGGGAAATATCTCTTTATATTTTGAAATAATTTAAGAGTTTCGTAATTATAAAAGAAAAAATTTATTTTGAAAATATTATTATAAAATTGTAAGAGAAGCTTTGAAGATGTTATAACAACAGAAAATAGCTTCCCTCACTATATAACTTAAAAAAACATTCTTTCTTTAATTTTGTTAAAAAGGTCATAAAGGACCTTGTTTGGAAAAGGATGAAATGATTACTTTATAGAAATTTTATAAAAAGTAAAAAAAGAGTATAAATGATTTTAACCCATAGTCTAGGAAATAGTAAAAATGTTTTGAAATTAACTTTTAAGAAACACAGATGAGGATGATAAAGAGGTCACAGTATATACTTATGTATAAACAACCGCAGATAATGAAGTGATTGTATAATTAACCCTTACCTTTTAATTTTACTTGGTAAAGCGTGTGATAACATTATGTATAACAGTTAAATCATTTATATTACATTATCAAAGAACCAAATACATAAATATGATATTATATATGATCTTCTAATATTTCTTTGTCAATAATATTTCAGTAGTATCATTGTTTCGGGTGTTAACTGATTCATTTTCCTTTATATGTTTTGTTATGTAAGTCATGTTTATTATGGATATGATGTATTTTATTCATATACCAAATTATATTAAGTTTTTAAACATTTTTTTTAATCATAAAATGAAAATTATTCCTGAATGATTATGATGGGGAATGAGTCTTATCACGTTCGGGGAGACGGTGATCCATACGTACGCATGATTAATAATATCATAATATTGATAGTGAAATAGTATTTACTTGGACAGTATATCCTATATAAAGAATCATTAAAATGTTATATTTATTATTTACATCAATTATACTAATTATTATACCCATCCAAATAATCAAGTGTTGAATAACAAACTACACCATGACGTGGAGACGGTGAACTGTAAGTACGCACCTATGATGACTTTGTCATTTATAGGATGGATTGAATAATGAATATGGTTGTAACATAATTAAAATAACATAATAGTATGTTGAATTTAATTGAGTCATTATTTTGGTATGGAGACAACAAATAAAGAGGATGTGGAAGAAGAAAAGAACTTTGAAAGAGGTGATGAAATAATTACCTCTTATTCGGGTGCTTCCTTTTGATTTGATAAAAATGGCTCCTTGTGTTGGATTATTACCTAATAATGGATTATATGTTGAAGTGAGGGTAGTTGGGAGGAAATTTTATCAGGTTTATGATGAGCCAAATAGCTTTGGAGGAGTCAAAGTAAGAGAAGAGGAAGTACCCTTTTATTAGAGAGGTGAGGGTCACTTTAGGAAAAGCTTGAAATATTATTTTATTATAAAATCATATTCAGTTTATAGTGGTTCCAAAATGATTTATTTATAGGATAAGGTGTGGATGGGTTGATAACTGCCAATCCAATAGGTTTTAGATAGGTTTAGGTTACCATATTAACCTTATCTTTTAGATTTAACTCTTAGTTAAATTATTTAATTTTTACAATGTATTCTTGTATTATTATAATAAATGGTTAATAAACATACAATAAAAATTCAAGAGAACCCTAAATTGTTTATTATTGATATATATATAACCTTATCCATGTTCGTTTTATGAACCATACATTTTTAGGAATATTATATCAACTAATTATATAGTATTTGTTTTGAAAACTCATTAATGTCAATTCTGACACTATTTAGTGTTTTGTTTTTGTGAATGTCATAACAACTTTATCACATCAAACAAAATTTATTTAATCGACCAAAAAATGTAATATTAACCTAGAAGAATTAGTGGAATTAATAAAATGTCTCAATTTAGATTTATTTAAATATTTATAATAGAAATTATTTTAATATTTCTTTAATAAGGTAATTACTGCATCATCATTATGTCAAAAATAAATTTAATTATTTAATAACTAAAAATTATAAATAAAATATAATTATGTAGGAAATGTTTTTATATTTATAATGAATATTTATAGACGAATTTATATTATGTATAACCCAATATTAAAAATTTTTTAGTTATTAAAATTTTAATTTAACACTTTTAACTCTTCTTTAAATAAAATAATAATAAATGTCCTAATCTCTTACAAGTGGACAAAAAAGACAATATTTTACTAACAAGGTTGATTTTTGTTGAAATAAACTTATCCAATAGAATTAGGACATGTGTTAGGACAATTATAATATCATTTTTACCTTTAATTACCCTATTTACTTTTAACCGTGGTAAATAAAATTCAAAAGTTACTATGCGCCAAAAATTATTTTCATCATATTTAACCATATTTTAATTACTAATTTAAACCATGTCTCTTGTATTTTTTAAATTTAATTATCAGAAGCATTAAAATTACAATTAATTCAAATTTGAAAATTTTCCTAGAAGGTGGGTAAAAGACGTGAAAAGGTTCAATAAAAATTTATACATATAATATTATTATAAAATGACTACAATGAATTAAATTTAACTTATATTGGTATCATGTATCTATTTGGACTTAAAATAAATTTAAATAAATTAAATAATTATTTAAATAAAAAGTCAGTTTTAAAAAATAACAGAGTGTTTTTCACTATTCATAAAACGTTGAATGTTTTCAGAAAAATACCAAAAAATCACTCTAAGATAATTTTGATATTTTGAATCCAAAAATTAAGTCTATTTAAAAAAATTGAATTTATAAAATTTCAAAAAGTGGGTATTACTATTTATAACGGCTAGTTTGATTGGTTGTGGTGTGCTAGAACTCGAAGTTGCGTACAAGGCAAGCTATTGTATTATTCAAAGAGAAGTGTATTGTGGAAGATTATGGTGTTAATTTCATCCATTTTTTAAATAACATTTTCCTAGAAATTTCTAGAATACTACTGCATAAAATGATTCAGGTTGTTCTTCAACATAGGTTAATTGGGTTCCTATGATGCCTCTTCAGTCTTATGGTTTCTCCATATAACTTTTTCCAGATAAGTCATCTGGTTTCTCAACACTTGTTATCTGGTATCAAGAATCTTGAGAGGGTCTTCACAATAAGATAGATCAGGTTCCAGTTCTACTTCTTCATCATTGAGTACATGCATTAGATCAGGCCTGTATTTTCTCATCAGTGATACATGGATCACATTATTAACTTTGGAGAGACATGAAGGCATTTCCAAATGGTAAGATACAACTCCAATTATCTCTAGAATTTCGAAATATCCGATGTACTTGGTACTTAGTTTTCCCTTCTTACCAAATTGTATAACACCCTTCCATGTTGATACCTTTAAGAAAACATGATCTCTTACTTGAAGTTTCAAATATTTCTTTTGGTTATCAGTATAGTTATTTTTCCTACTTTGAGCTACTCTGATGTGGGTTTGGATAACCTTAACCTTTTTCATTGTTTCATCAACATGTTCTAGGCCTATGAATTTTATTTCACCAACATCATCCCAACAAGTTGGTGTGCGACATCTGTTTCAATATAACACTTCATATTTTTCCATATGAATACTTTAATGGAAGATATTGTTGTAGGAAAATTCTACCATATGTAAATATTGATCCCACAAACCTTGAAAGTCAAGTGAACAAGATATAAACATGTCTTCTAGGATTTGAATAGTCTTTTCTAATTTTCCATTAGTTTGAGGGTGGTAGGCAGTGCTCAAATGAAGTCCATTATCCAAGGCCTTCTGAAGACGTTTTCAAAATCTTGATGTAAAATAAGGATCACAATAAGAAACAATCGATAGGGGTACTACATAAAGTCTTAAAACTTCATTAATATTTAGTCTTCATAAATTTTCAAGTGGTAAATCTACTCTTATTTCAAGAAAATGTGCTGACTTGTTAAGACGATTAACAATAACCCATATTGCATCATTCTATCTAGGTGTCTTTAGTAGACCCATGAAAATGTCCATCATAATATCATCCCATTTTCACTCAGGTATGAGAAGAGATTGCATGACTTCTCTAGGATGTTGTCTACCAAAATTCACCTATTGACAAAACAGACATCTTGACACATAATCAGTAATCTCCCTCTTCATGTTGTCCCACAAAAAATGTTCCGTCAAATCTCTATACTTATTAGTGCTACCAAAGTGTATATATAAATTGGAGCATTGATAATCATCTAACAATTCCCTTTTTGGACCAAGTATGAGAGGAACACAATTTCACTTTACAAATTTTAAAATTTCTTCTTCACATATGAATTCAATCAATCCCACATCATTCACAACTTAAATTTTCTTTTGAAAATCCTCATCTTCAGTCAGATAACTTTTTATCCTTTCTAATAAAGTTGGATTGGATGGCATTTAAAAATGTATTCATGTTTCACCTTCCATGATTATTCCCATTTCCATATTTACTAGATCCATGAACATAGGATCCTTTTCAACTCTCATGTTGTTCAAAACTCCATGATCCTTTCTGCTCAAACAATCTATCACCTTATTTCTCTTCCCTAGGTGGTAGTGTATTGTGAAATCATAATCCTTGAGTAGTTCAAGCCATCATCTTTACTTCATGTTGACTTCTTTATATGCGAAAATATATATAAATATATTTTTATCAATATATATCTCACTCTTTTTACAATAGAGATAGTGTATCCATATCTTCAAAGAAAATATTACAGCTGAAAACTCAATATCATGAGTGGGATAGTTTTGTTCATGAATTTTTAGGTGTCTTGATGCATAGGAAATAACTCTTTCATTATGCATAAGGACACAACAAAGTCCTTTCTTTGAAGCATCACTATAAATAAAAAACCCATCATTCCTCGATGGTAGAGTAAAGATATGATCATTGGATAATATTCTATTAAGTTCTTCAAAACATTATTCACACTCTTTTTTAAAAACAAATTTAACCCCTTTACGTGTGAGCTTAGTTAATGGGTTTTCCAATTGGAAAAAATTATAGAACTCTACCATATAAAAAGATGACATCTTCAGCATCCCAAGACTACCCAGGTAATGGTTCACCACCAGAAAATTATTCCATAATCACAAGACACTTAGGGTTGGTCTTCCATCCCATCTTCAAATGGTCTATAAGAGAGGATGTGATTATCATTGGTCAAAAATCCATCATTCCTTGATCCTCATAATAACCCACTACCCATTCAGATTACAAGATTATTAGGTGATGCTACTCCTTAAAAGTCCACTCACCAAAATAAAACTCCACCTATATATTATGGACAATATGATCTACAACTACATTACCCTTAAATTGTGTATAATCCATTTATATATCACATATATATAGGTACTCAACTTCGTGTCTCGATCCTATATTCAGGTCCTATTGTTTTTATAAGTTGTGAACAATAATATGGTTCATGTAGAAAACAAACCTCCCACCCAAAAGATAGTATCACATGAACTTAAATGCAAGGACTATGAGTGATACCTCCCAGTCATGGGAAGGATAATTATACTTATTTGGTTGCAAATTACATGAATCATATTATACTACTCACTCCCTTAACATTATTACCTCTACTATAACATCTACAGATGCATAACTATATACATAAAATTCATCTCCGGGATCCAGTAAGGATCATAAATTATTATATATTTATCATCCTCTTTAGATCAAGAAATACCCCTTCACACTGTTCAAACCATTATAACATCACTATATTATTCCTAAGGGTAGTATTTAGTACTCATAGATGAGGTATGTATGGGATAAATTTTTTACAATATCCTGGTAAACCTAAAAAGATCACGATACCAAAAAAATTTATGAACGTGTCCAGTACATCACAATATTGTTTTCTCCAAGACCATATATATACCCATCTAAAACACCAAAAACATCATGAAATTCATCTATTGAATTCAAAAGTCTCACTATTATTGATCATCATGAAGCCTATTTTCTTGAAGAAAACTCATGACTATCTCACGATGTATAGATTGATTCTCTAGGGCCAGTGAGTAGATGATGATATCATTAATGAACATAATGATAAATGACTCTAGATATGAGTAGAATATCTTTTTTATGAGGTCCATGAACACATCTAGCACATCTTCCATGACAAACAACATCACTAGACACTCATAAAGAACATAAATGCTCTAAAATGCTGTCTTTGGGATGTCCTTTTCTCCAACCCATAGCTGGTGATAGACCAATTGTAGATCATCCTTGCAGAACCACTAGGCTCCCCATAACTAATCAAAGAGATCATAAATCTTTGGGAAATGATGTATATTATCCAAAAAAATCTTTTTCAGCTTTTGATAATCTATATAGAGTCAATTTCTACCATCTTCCATTTTGGGAAACAAGATAGGTACATCCTAAGGTGATGTTATTGGCCTGATATAGCCCTTCTACGCGAAGTACTTGAGATTCAACCTGATATCCTTCAGATTAGCAGGCTCTATATGATACAAAAGTATCAAAATAGGATACACATGTATTGTGATATCTATCTCAAAAACAACTCATCTATCAAGGGGAAGTCCCATAATGTTATTTAAAAATATGTCTTGATAGATATTCAAGACAAGAGAAAAAATTAGGGTGATACCATTGATCCTACTGAAAGAGACACACCAACAATTTGTGTCGGGATCATCCCAAGATAACTCAATATTAGACCAATTATGACTTCTCTTGACACCCATTCACTGATCATCAACAAATTATCTCTCTAAGGAAATGTTAATAATACTCATCTTTTATAATAATTAATATGATCTTGAAAGATGGTTAGCTAGTCCATGTCAATAGTCATATAGATGTTCATCATATATAGAATTATGAATTCCCATATATGTACATAATTGTAAAAAACTATATGACTCTCTAGAAATCATAGAAGATGGTAAACCTTTATGCCCAATAGTGTTTTGAGGTAATGTAATTTAGAATAAAACATGTCTGATAAGTCAATTATTGCAATGATATGTGCATAAATGAATGGATGAGAAGAACCAATTTCAAAAAATGTTTTAGATAAAGTTGATATGATCAATATCATACCTCATACAAAAAATAGACCCTCACCACCATCTACTAGTGTTTGATCAACCACATAAACCCAACATTCCTTACCTCCTCCACCTTGTTTGGTACCTTCTTGAGTCCATATCATTATTGATTTATGTTGAAAACCTTAGATAGATTCCAGATTCCCAAACCAAATCATCAAAGATCAACAATAGAATCTTATATGTATATCTCCTTCATAGAGCTACTTGATATGTTTTATCATGCCTCATTACAAGCACAAGCTCATAGGTGTTGTGAGGACCTCATTGTACTGTTTGTAATTTTTACATTTAAAGAACTATAGATCCACTCTTAAGGGGGGTGATAAGGATTGAATCTTATCTACTTTCATACCGCTACTCTACTGCATGTTCCTGGCCTCCCACTTACAATTATTAGAAGAAGAAGTGATGAAAAATATAGGAGGTGCACCCCACTGAGCACTAATGGGTAAAAAGAGACCAACTAATAAATCATAATCTAAGACCTTGTCAATGTTAAAGGAATTACACATAAACTATGGGTATGATGCTCGGTCAAAAGTCTAGGCATATCAACTAAAATCATTATGGAGTCCATTCTCAATTTTCATAACTGTTTGAGCCTCACATCGATCCAAAAGAGGAGAAACATTAAGATTCATAGTGAAATAAAAGAGTAGGAAGGAACTATCATGGAACAATATTGTATCTCCATAAAATCCCATGCTCAGTTATGACTTAGTTCTTTAGTAACGAAATCCCCAAAAAAGTCTTTTAATCCTTCCATATAGAATCCTCATGTCGACTACTCTCAAATTCTAGTCTGTTGGTGTCTCAATGAGATAAAATATACCCTCGATGATATCCATCGAGTCTTAAAAATTACATACCCCAAAGGTACAATTAATGTATTGATGATTATGGAGCTTGGATTTCCCAAGAATAGATGACTCTGGTCCATGGTACTCCTCCTACCTAGATAAAAACAAGTGAATGATCTCCCATATGATGTGGGTCTTGTTCTTGTGCTCCATGAGATGGAGTGGCGATATCCTCATTCAGAGAAGAATCTAAAACCACATCATTATATTGACCCATCTATCATCTACAAGGATAAATCTTTTGTAACATGAATGAAAACATAATTAGCATAAAATACATCTCAACTAGTCCATGGGATCACGCAAGGTTATCCTATTATCCTACCCATAACTTAATGTACATCCCTCATATCAAAAACCGAGGTCCTTTATCTTTTCATGTTAGTAAAAGTCATTTATATTAAAGAATAAAATTATTATCATGTTCAACTAATTAATACCCACATAGATATATCATAATAATAAATAAAAATTGAAATATAACACTATCAAAAATTTTAGTCTATATTGAAAAAATAGAAAAAATAAGGCATTTAATTAAGATAATATTAAGAATCACGAAAAAATATATATAAATGGATTTTTAACCTATGTTCCTAAAATATATTTAAGAATTTTCTTAGAAGCTCCTAATATTTTAAAAAGTATCCCTTAAATGGTAACTTATAGGTCTGTTACACATGAGCTTGTGGGGTATAAGATAACTCCCCTACCTAAGTCCCACCTAGTTATCTCCTATCTACTGCATCCCAAATTAGTCCAAAATAAAAAAAATAAAAATTTCACCTGATACTATTATGTAACTCCCATCCAAAACCATTGGGTTAATCCCAATGTGACATATGACTTCTTTCCCACCTACCCATACCTAAGAGTTTTTTTACTTGCAATAAAGGTTTAAATCCATCTACGGGGAGGCTATACCCTCAGTATCACATCGCTGCAAAAATAATAATATAAATGAATATATTAAAATAAAAAATTAGAGTAAACTTGATGAATTAAATTACTATAATTTTAGATCGAATTTATTTCATACAAAAAGAAATGTGTCACCATCCAAAGTGTTATGAAAAACTAGAGTATATCATGTATGGAAAAGTGAAAGAAACAAAAATGGATGAAATTATGTCCCAAAATCCTATATGAATCCAACCCTCTTTCTCTTGAACTCCTCATCATATGTCCCTTTCTATTCACTAGATCCCAATTCATGAAATCTAAAAATTCACTGAGATGATGATACTAGGTGTGCATAAAAGAATCTAGTAGGAAATTACCAATTATTCCTTAACAAATGTTATAAATATAAAACAAGAGCATTCCATGAGTATAATAAATTCACAAACAATAAAAATTTTCACACAGACCTATACTAAGTTGGCATCCACTAAAAAATCTTCCACAAAACGATTACCATACTTTCTTTGGCTCCATGTGTGGAAATATAACAAGAATGTGTCACATGTAACCAAGAATATCTGTAGGTATAGTGAGTCTCTCTATTGGAATCCTCATGTTATCATGCATTCATGAAAATCACCATTACCTAGGATTTAGTTATTGAATATTACTCTACATAACACCCGGAATTGAGTGCACTGCTTATAAATTAACTGGGAATTGAATAACATGGTACATGGAATACAGGAACTGTGTGAATTTTTAACATGACAATCCTATGGAATAATCATATATATAACTAGTTCATGGGTCCATCATCACCATTGTTTCATGTTATGTGCCCATCCCCTCTATGGGACTATCATTTCATGAAGTTCTTCCTACTTAGATATCCATGAATGATTCCTATAAATGAAAGGTAACATACATAATAGGGTAGACCATTCAAGGAAATATTATCTTAATGATAATTAAGTAGAAGAATTTATAAATGTGATTAACATCAAATATTTCCACAGAGGCTACAACATAACTCATGACATCAATCATCATAAAAATGTGTCACGGTCTACACAAAAATCCATATATGATCACAATCAATCATGGCCATCATGGTAAGATAACTCAATAATGATACCAAGTAAATTGGTATATACGATAGCCCCATAAGATATGGAAATTCCCACCTCAATATTTCCAATGTTTATGTCAAGGTCTATCAAGGGTGTCAACACTCAAATCACATTTTCACACTAAGGACTCCCAAAATAAACCAACATCAATGGTAGTCTTGATGTTTGGTTATAAGAAGGTGATAATTGCTCTTGGAATAATGAAATTTGGAAAAGACTCCCAACAAGGGCCTAGAGGTAATAATAATGTAATAAAGTTGCTACACTGCAGAGAAGTACTTAATCAAGATCCAAAATATAGAAGAACAACAAGGTCATATAAGAGTGATGGATGATACCACCACTGTGTAGGATATGGTACATCATTATGGAGAGTACTATAATTTTACCTCTATAGTGCAGGAAGATAACTAATACATATAGCCACACATAGTTATGAAATTTTGTGGTGTAAGGAAATAATTTAGTAATGGAGTCATTTCTTCATCCCTTTATAACTCTAGTGAAATGAAAAAAAGAGGATTAAAAATTTGTATTTATAAGGGATCAACCACTTGGAAACCCTATTTAAAGCTTGTTTAATTCAAAAATGACTACCCCACATAATGAATGAAATAGATCATTTAAACCAATAACTATAGAAGACTAAACAATTGGACCCACAATTTGTAGTTAATATGGGTAAGGTTCTATGGTAGGGTTTAAGTCACCATGTTAAATCCTCCTCAAATAGACCTCCAAGGAGAAGTCTACGTTACGAAATCCATTGGCCTCCATCACTAATGTTCAAACATATCCTCTATAGCATAACCTCCATTTATCCTTCTGACTATGATGCAACCACCACTAATATGGTGTGGTGTATCCTATTATGTCCAAAAATATCACCAAACTCAATATTAATGTTCTAAAAGCTTCTCAATTCCACAAACCTTTACCCAAATGTGGTTCTACCTAAAAATAGAAGGAGGAGGAAACAAGACTCTTATTTAAAAAAACAAATGTTTCATTGTTTTTACACTACTCATCAATATAGATTTGAACATATTGTATTCCGGTAGGGAGTTTGATTAAAACAAAATGAATAGAAGAATGCATAAATTAAATGGAATAACATGATATATGGTGGTGAAACTGAAACACCCATTATATATAAATTTTTATATTCCTTACAAAGTGACAATATTCAATGACATAATAATCTAATAGGGTAGGTCATGATTTATATGTGTTACATGAATTATCATGTGTAAGTACCATAAGGATAAGTTATAATAGAACTTAATGTGATAGGTCATTCCATAGTTGGGTTCCCATGGATTATACTATGTAACCTATTTCTAGTGTCTGATTTGGGTTACATTAGATTAGAGAACCTAATAAGATTAGGTAACCAGAGGAATCATTTGAGGTTACCCATATGATGTATTAGAAAAAGTGTTTTCCTCTTGAAAATCAAAGAATCATGTATTTTATAATGGAGATGATTCCCTACAAAAATGACTATGTAGTTAGTGAAAATCTATAATAGATTCATTTCATAGTGAAATATGGATATTACCACTAATGAATATGATGTGTTATAAATGGGGATTATCATTTTGGTAGGATCCAATTTAATTAATGTCCTTATTATATTTTTATAAAACATGGTACTTGATGAGAGATTAAATTTACATCTTTTTTTTGTAGAAATTAAAACTAAAATTCAATGAAATATAGGGTAAATTGGTTCTTTTTATGACATTTTTGAATTATAGAACATTATTGATAATGGTATTAAATCATATGTTTTAATTGAATTTTTCATTTTTTTTATTTTTCTAAACAAGAAATATCGTTGAAATTAATCAGAGTTGGGTTTGGAAATTTGTCATTCACTATTCAAAACAATTTGGAATTAATTTTAGATTTGCTCTAATATAGATTCTTTATTGTTTTTTTATCATTGTAAAATATGTGGAAGCCATAAATCGATTATCTGGATATTTGGAATCTCATTTTTTATTTTTTATTTTAATTTTATAAATCCAACAAGGATTTAAAATGATAAGAGGTATTAAACCTTGAATTATAATTTTTTCGAATATTTTATTATCAATTTATTAAATTATTGATTTCATGGAATTTAATTGATAAAAGGAGTTAAAATATCTATTTTTCATTATTTTGGTTTTTTATGTATTTAAATCTAGATATTTCCTATATTGAATATCAATTCTCTATTTTATAGGTAAAAAATGGAAAAGGAAACGTACCACATGAAGTGAAGGGAAATTTCCGGAAAGGCGCACTATCACTCAAATTTCCATTACCACTAACTGACATCAAAACAAATTTCCAACCAACAATGTGTAGAAAAATGGAAAAGGAATATACTAACCACATGAAGGAGCTTCAAATGACTGAATTTCCAAAGTGATAAAGTGATCATGCTCATCTAACCATTTTTAATATTTATAAAAGGGCCAAACCAACCACACTATTTCTCCAGGGCCATTATACCAACCCTAAGGACACACTTCAACCAACCATGGTTCAATTTATAATCAGAAAAACTAAAATGGATGTATCAACACAATTGATTATTCCCCATTATAATATAACACATAAATAATCCAAACTAACCACATGTCATCCATTAACTAACCATTCCCTTTCATAAACCTCTTTTAATTGACCATACCCAGTTTCAATAGAAAAAACCTGAAAAACCTAATGAAAAATTTTATTCTACAAATCTGGATTGAGTGAAAAGTGAAGAAGATACTAAAAATATGGGGAATATTCATGGCTATAAATCATTAATAAGAATGATGGTTGAGTCGAATAAAAAATGAAGCATACTGAGATCATCAAAATGATGAAGATTAATTCAACACAATTATGTAAACTGGATCCGATCTTGACATTTGTAGGTTGGGATGATGAACCATAACCAAGATTAGATGATGGGGTGTTAAGGCTAGATCATAAGATCATATGTTTCCATTGAAGTTCCATGTTCTATTTTAATTTCACAACCCCTCTACTCCTAGATGATTTAAATTCCATGTTGAGATTCATCAAATGAAGAAAATGATGTCCACATGGATACCAATGATTGTGATCATCTATAATAAATTTTGATAGTATGGATGAAAATGAGAAATTAATTTACATGAAAAGAATAACCATAGTTTAACATATTTATTTAAATTTGAGCCTAAAAATTATAGAAAATAATCTACTATCCATGACTCTAAAGAACATCATACAGTATCTTTAAGGTGAAACGCTTTCTTACAAGATGTTCATTGGTTTACCTATGAGAATATTACTAAAATATAACTAAAGAAAATGATATTTGAATATTGATGATGTATGAGGAAGGTAGAGATTTTCTAAAAAAATATGATGTAGAAAAATGAAGTTGATGTAATTACCCAACAATGATCTAGCCACATTCTTAGCTGGTTATGCTAAGTCAAAATTAAGTCCAACCTACAATTATTGAATACCAAATATAGTGACATGAAGGCCCAATGTTTAGATCATGACCAAATATATTCAAATAGTCCCATCAGTTTTCAAATGTGACTAATCCCAACAACATCATATTCTACTTCCTTCAATAATACTTAAACATAATGGGAATCCATAGAGAGAAAAATCATTTTTTATTTGATACATTAAAAATGAGTATAGATCTCAATCCCAGAAGGAGAATGTTTTATTGAAATTATTTGATAAATGGTAATAAGGAGAAATATCAAACATTAATATATTAATGTGGTGGAAATATGAAGAGATGGAATTAGGCTCACAATATGAGGAATAATTAGAAAAATTTGGTCTCATTAGAGAATAATCTATTACTAATCATATAAAAGGGATTCAAAATAAACCACAGGACCTCCGATCATTATATAAATTCATAACTATTAACAAAAACTATAGGTGCTTCCATAATAAATCAATCACGATGGGATAATATTATTATTGATTTTTTATATTCTAATTATATTTCAATATTGATGTAACACTAACCCATTAAGAGCTGAGTCAAGAAGGCCCCATTCTCAAATGATCTTGAATTCAATAAAAACATTATTATTCTCTTTTACTAATCTCTAAAAAAAGTGAATATATTTTATTTTCTGGAATTTTATTTTATATTATGAATTAAAATTACCCATCCTATACCTTTGGTTTTTATTCATATACCACATGGAGATTCTACATTGGTATAATAGTTAGTAGTGTGCTGAACTCTGAGCTATCAAAGCTATCCAATTACTTAGCCATGTGATATTAGATATAGCAATGATTATTTCATCACACATATTAAAACAAAACAACATGGGGTATCCAGATGAGTTATTTTTTGAATAGAGAGATAATAATGGATAAAAAATTAGTAATAATTATTTAATAGTTAGGTAGTTGGGTATATGAGGTTATGCCACATCATTTAAAATTGATTTTGAAAAAAATTATCATTCACAAATTACATACATTGAACCCATAAAAGAGTATAACACATCAATAACACTATCCTCTCTATGATACACCTTGATTCCTATAATAATACAAATTTCTCGGTTTGAAAATTCATTTACTGGTATCCCTATTTCAAGATATGAATCAATACTAATATAATAAAATATTCCGTTGTAGATAAATGGAATCATCATAAAAATTGACATTGAGATCAATCCTTGATATGAAAAACATAAATGGTTGATACATACTCAACTGGTATAGGTATTGAATAATCATTCTCAAACGAGGAGAAAAATTCAATTTGTTTGAAAAAGCCCTTTATAAGAAACCAACCAATGAATGTGTTCAAAAATTTGAGTTGGATACCGATGAAAATCATATAAAGGATACAATTCCTTCACACTCATACTAGATACCACGGATTATAACTATTAGAATCAACATGAGACCATAAATGCCTATTAAATTATAGATTACTATAAAATGATCTATCAAGAGAATGTAGGGAATGAATGTTATAATTTTATAGAGATATATTTCGATGAAATATGCTAGAAAGAACTTCATTCACCACCCACATACTCAATATTATTCCGCATATCAATAATTGGGAGGGGATTGGTTCACCCCTTTGGGTCAAACTAGCCATAGAATTCATTTTACATTCACTAACTGAATGGTTTCAATGATTTATAATGAATTATTACATGAATGAACTCAATAAACATTTACATAATCTCTTTAATATGTTAAGGATTGTTGAGAAGGGCATGACCGGTCTTGGATAATGTACAATAAATATTGTAAAGAATGGGAAGGGTATATATTCGGGCCAAAAGGGGAATAAAAGTTGAAATTGAGAGTCCACACCACCATCCAGGATAAAGAAGAAGAAGGATGAAATAAAATCATTTAGGAAAAATTTTATATTGGTTATGAAATTTTCCAAATAACGTAAAACGTTTCCATAAGTCGAGAGGATGGTCCACATTAGGTATAAGTACTATATAATTCAATTATATTAATATAATTGATATAATATAGAAACTGTATATTTAAAAAAAATTTAAATACACATCAGTTCAAAATATGAAGTTTGATCAAATATTAGATCATAATGTTTTTCAAAGTTATGGAGAAAAGGTGTTACTGCTTTGGAAACTTGGATACATTAATCTTAGTTCAATATGTCATGAGATGCATATTTTTCTCATTTATCTATATAGTATAAAATTTACACACTGTTTTTTAAATTAATTGAGATTGGTGATATGATAAAAAAGTTTTTGATTTTTTACATACTCTATAACATGATTTAAGGGAGAATAAAAATAGACTGTTCTAGTTTCTAAATTCATCATGTTTTAATTTTTGGATTTTTTTACAATATGATTGAATTTAAAAAATTACCTTATATTCACAAATTGTTTACTATAGATGAATAGGAAATATGTATTATTGTTTCTAAGTGTTTTTTGGTTAGTAATAGTGGGTAAAATATAAAACATAAAAAAGAAAATTTTAATATAAAATTCAATTTTTTTAATAAGAAAATCAAGGGAAATAATATATAGGGTATTTATGAATGATGAATAAAATTTATATATTATATTATTATTCAAAATACAAAAAATGAAATTGATAAACTCTTTAGAATATCTGTTTCGAGTATGAATGTTATATAAATTAATTCATTAATTTTTAAAGGTATATGTCACTGAATGCATATCATAAAACTATTTCAAATATATAGGATTTTAAAATCCAGAAGAATTTATTTAGATTTTAGTTTACATTCATAGAGTTACTACATCCAGTTTGAATGTAAATGAATATATTAATCTCGAATGAATCTAATTAAAGAATGTTTATATTTATTTAATTTCTTTTATAAGATAAGATAATTTGTTCAATAAAAAAATATTTTGTGTGAACTTAATTGAGATGATTGATTCTATACATGGTTTAAGGTTAATCAGATTATATAACATACATGAAAATCATTTAAACACATTGAATACCTTATAGAAAAAATAATTTAGTATTTAAATATTACCACTTATAGAAAATAACATTTATTTCCTGCAACTAAAGGGTTTATGTATCCTATCATGTAATTTTTTAAAAATATAACATCTAAGAAGCTAGTGGGAGTATGTTCAGATTTAGATAATTTGAATCATTACTAATAAAGGAATAAAACAGTCTTACATTAAAGTATATTTAACTTTATATCCTTTATAATTTACGATACGTGATGGTAAATAAAAATTTAATGATTTATATTTAGTTATCATGAATAAGTAAACATCAATATTTATTTTCGTATAATACTAGTCTAATTAAAAAGTGATTTAATATTTAAATCCTAATTGAGTATATGGTATGGATGTAAGGAGATGTTTAAATATTTACATTGTTTACATTAATAGAGTAAATATAACTTCATCTTAAAATGGTTTTGGATATGATAGTAAAATAATAATGTTACAGTAATATTATTTTAAAAATTTTAGGGAAAATGTTTGATGGAAAGAGGTCCATGGGTGAAGATTATGAACTTATAAAGAGTAATAATTATAATGGAAAAGAATACATTATAATATTTTATGTGGTAAAGTAAATGGGATTGAATACATTCAATGTTTTGAGAAGTTAGAAATATGATTCCTAAATCTCACCATTATCCAAACTATCTTACTTCATATATGTTTCTTACAATGGAGTTAGTGGGAGTTTTTTTTATATAGTAACATAGATATAGGTCAAGAATAAAATATGATGTAATGGGTTGACAAAACCAATGAAATTAAAACATAAATAGGTATTATCTTATAGTTTATTACATATGATAAGATAGATAGAATCTTATGAGGGGTTTGGTATGTATTTTTTAAAGAGTTTAAGAATATAGAATTTATCAAATTAGAGGAAAAATAAACTTTACTATTATTTCACATTAGATATATATAGATATAAATTTCATGATGTGTAATGATATTTTACATCTCAATGTATAAATTTCAGTTATACCATACTACAAGTTTTATGAATTATTATACACTTTGATGAAATGTTTTGGTTAAAAGGAGTAAGATTCTTGTATAAGGATAAAAAATACTATCATGAGGCATAAAAATAATAGTAGGATTCATATGTTCACTTGATAACCCACTAAGTATACCACATTGAGTTTCATATAGATGTATTTGTTATACTATGGGTTCATGGATCATATTTGTGTTCCCATTACCAGAGGCAAGAGGGATATAAAGCATGATGGCCATTCATCATCGATACTCTACTTACATGAGTCTATTTGCAGACATAGCTAATACAGTGACAATTGGGTATTTTTTTGATCATGTCATTAGTTGTAGATTAACCAAGACAATATTTATTATCACATATATTGAGTATGACATTTGGGACCTCAATTGAGATACACCATAGATGTGTGTGGTCACACATAAATATTATATATCTATCTAGATAAGGAGCATGTGATGTGATTATCCCTAAGGGTGAATGACAAGTTATTTATTCACCATATGTTTCACTATATTCTCTATTAATATAGGGAATATAAGTTGTGTATATAGAATTGATTTTCTTTGTTTCCCATGGTCACGTGATTTATTATATAGAGGGAAAATATGATAATCCACATCTTTATATGATTTAGACTAGTGGACAATCACATTGAATTACATGTGTTAGATGGAGATCACTCCAAATTCATTTATAGATTGATTATAATCATTTATTTTTTCACGGCAACTATTGGATTAAATTTGTGGGTCTGGTGACTCATATTTATCATTATCACTATAAAGGTCAATGGGGTCACACTTTGTAGTTGACTGACTTGATATTGAGTTTGATTCATAGAGATACTCTAAAATTGTTTTATAATGAATAAAATTTTTTTTGGATGGTTATTCAGGAAGTACTATTTATAATATGCCAAATGGTGAAGGTCATGACTGATTTCATTTTTTTTGGAAAATATTAAAAATGGTTTTTAAGATATAATTTCACAAGTTATTGTACATGATACAATATAATATTAAATAGAAAAAGGGTATATTATTCCAAGAAACATGTACTAGAAACTAGTTTAATCCTCTATCTATAAAATATGTTAATGAATTGGTTCATAATATTAAATGTATGAGATGAGTATGAATTCATGAGATGGATACCCTAGCATTGAAATTTTCTCATGAATTATAAATGCATGAGTAAATACTGTAATAGTCGAATAGAATCTTTGATATCCTACATAATATTTTCATATGATAACAACAAATGTATTTTTGATTGATTCATGCATATTTATAATTCCCATATATCCAAATCTATTTTTTTATTGACCCTTTTCACATATAGGTGCCAACACAGCTGGGTAATAGAGAGTTCCTCTCATAGGAAAAGAGATTCAAATTAGAATTTGAATACCTTTGGAGGTGGTATTATTTCATATTTTACAACTACATATTCATCAAACTCATTCAATGTAGTTTTTAAAGAGGTTTTATTATCTTATTTGGTGTAGGTTACACCATTTATAGTGTTCTTTATTTCCAATTTTTATACAGTTTTCTATTTTATTGAATGGATGATCTTGTGAAAGGGATAAAATCACTTTTTTGTATTCTATTAATTATTTTTAATCCTTAATGAATCCCAAAAAAAATGATCCTAAAAAAACTATGAACCACCATAGCCACAAACATAGACAAGGTTCCATATATATTTCCAATAAGGAAACTCATGAGACACAGTTCTCAAGAATAGTATATATTGTGACCTAGCTTATCATTTCCATTTTCCCCTTATATGACCCATCATGGCCTTGAATTATATTATTTTCTCATCAAACTGAGAATTTCAACATTCCCTATTTCTTTTAATGAAGTAACCCATACACCACGATCATCAACATACTCACTCTTAAGGTTTCGGAACATCTACTCTCACCAATAATGAAACTAATGGATGATTAATAGAACTATATAATCCACGATAGGCATAGATATAACCCAGGATCATTATATTGGAAATTTCCATGAAAAAAACCTTCCACTAAACGAAAGTTTGAACCTTTGGTGCTAAAAATACAAAAGGGTATATTTTTATGGACAAACTCTTCAATATCCTACACCATTCTAACAACTTTGGAGTGGTGATCCTCTACATGTCAAAAAACCCCAACTCGTTTGTCTAAAAATCCACTAAACTCTCTATCAACCCCACTAATACCAAAATAATTTGATATAACATGCTATATATGACCTATAAATTAAATTAGATGCATATTAAATTATTATAATCCTTTAGAATAAAAAAACCCATATTATTGGATTTCAAATCATTACACAAAACAACCAAAAAACAATGTTGAGTGATTTCTATAAAATGAGAAAAATACACTATTGACATCCCTATCATAGTCTTGAAAAAATTCCTAAAATAAAATAAACTAATATTACCCTATGTTCACATGAGATTACCCTAAAAAAATAACACCCCCAACAATTGAACCTAATGTAACATCAACCACCTCGGCTAAAAACCCATTACTTGTTATTTTCTCCTTCAGCTGAGATCATGATATAATTTTTTTATATCTTTGAAAATAATTTCAATATATATTTAAATCTTCTTTAAAAGAAATTAGTTTACCTAATTTTATAGAAAACATAATATTTTTCCTTCAAAACCCATTTGTCAAAAAATTTAATGTAAAATCCGATATCCACAACAAGGATTCTGTGAAAGGTGATGATGGGACCAAAGAGTGTTTGAAACTAACACTCCACCAAATACAAATCAACTTAATGAATCTTAGGGAATTCATACAAATTATACCGAAAACATTACATAAACAATTATTAATATCACTAGATATAAGACAACTCGAGATACCTAATGGAAGGGAATGAAATTTCACCCAATCTCTAGATGATCACCTCATTCTCTTCCACCATGAACTATCTGTCTCTTACCTTAAAGAATTATTACCATCCTTCCTAAAAAATAAAGAGTTTTCATCACCAAAACTATCCCTCATAGAAAAACCTCCCTCAAAAATCTCTTCTTAATCTCTAATAACATCATAATATATCAATTTAAGAGGCTTGATAGATTACTAAATCATTAGCATTATGAAAGCCTCAAAAAGTTGCACTCGTTCTCTATCATAAGGCATAAAACATGGAAAAATAATAATAAAATCCAAGAAAACGGCTCATAAATCATCACAAACTATTTTCATCTTATAAATATCTTGAACTTATATCATTTGAGTATGTATCTACCCTAGGAAAAATAAATCCGTCTTTGATATATTAAGAAATTTCCCCGAAGAAAAACTCTTATGGGTCTCGAAAATTCATCTCCCATCACCTACAAGATAAATTTATAAGAAAAATAAATAACAATAAAACTCAAAATTTACCTAGAGTATTCAAAAAAAAGAAGGTAACCTCAAATTCTTTTTAACCAATATTCATCATCAGGGATAGATTCTCCACCTAAGAACTTTAGGTCTTCCACCCACAGAAATTATAGTATGTATTTATCCAATATTCCTCCTTTTCTTTTTATTGCAAAAATATTGATTGAATTCAAATGGAATATATTTATATTAATATAATAAAGGTCATTATAAACCAAAAAAATAACAAATCAATTTGGAAAAGGAAATAACTCAACCCATCTACTACTCTTCTCGAATATCTTACTCGCACAACACTTCACAGAGCCAAAACATCATTCCACATCAAGCTAAATAATATAATGCCTTTATTATATAGTCTAAATATAATAATTCCATCCATATATGTTATACAGTGATATTCCTAAAAAATAAAACTATGTTCTAAATCATACACGACATGCTACACTATGCCTAAGTGAACAATAAAATATTATTATTTAAATATGACCATTTTAAACTAGAAATTAAATTCCTTGGTATAAATAGAATTAACAGATTCATTAAAAACATATATAATGGTCATACTTAATATACATGTATTGTAAATTTTTAGTTAATAGTTAATTAATTTTTAGTGAAGTCATTTTAATCCTAAAAAAATACATTTTCTTCAAAAATAGCTTTAATTGATTTACATGAGAAAATATTAAAATTTATTTTGGGAACATATAATTTTTTTATAACAAAGATATATTTTTTGGAATAATCATACAAAAATTAACATAGGTTGAATTATTTTATTTTTTTAATGGATTGATTTTTTAATGTATAGTGAAAATTACTGATTTTCCAAAAACTTTAATATATTTTAATTAAATAATGTGTCTTTAAACTCCCATTATACTTTTGATTTTTTAATGTGAAATATGATCGATTTTATTTATAATAATATAATTAATTTCATTTTAATCATTAATTTTTATGAATTTGGGAAAATTTTATTTTTATGATTAAAAACATAGTTTTTGAAGACTATTTTTATGTGCATAAATTTTATCCTTGTCAGTTAGTTAAATAACCCCTTATAAGGAAAAATTTAATTGAAATTTATAGATCATATATCTATTTATATTAATTTAAAGTAATATAATGATGATTTAATGTCATAATATTAATATAAGATCATTCATTTCCTAAATAATTCATTTTTCTAAAAATAACTTTATGTCACATTTAAGGGATTAATATTAAATTAAAAATTTCCTGTTATGTTAATTTAAAGTTGAAAATTTAATAAAATATTTGGAACTAAGAGACCAAAATTTAATAAACAAACCCCTATTATTTGTATTCATTATGAATTGTAACTATAGTAAATATTTATCACCGTGATAAGGGTAAATTGGGTAATTAAGGAAAAAAATAATTAGATAAGTATGAGATATTAAACCTAAAAGTTTCCATTATCCTATTTTATGATTTTATTATGGTAAATCAATAAAATTATTTATTATATTAAAACTTAGTTACATATTTATTTTATTTTTTCCATTATAATATTTATGTAATATATAAAGATAAAAACGTCACTTTCATTCTTTTAATAATTATATTATTTTTTAGCAGGGATAAAAAAACATATCCTCAGTTATAAATAGTAATTTAAAGTTAAATTATTTTTTATCATTGTAATTTATTTTCAATTTTTATTAATGAAATAATTATCATAAATGTGCATGTAGCGCTGATTGAGTATTTATTTAATTGATACAAAAATAAATAAAAAAATTTAAAAATATTAAAAGTAAAATAAATTGAATGAAATATATAATTTCATTTTTTAGATAAATATAATATCTAATTAATGATTTAACAGATTATAATCTCATTTCATTACATGCATGTTGTTTTCAAATTTAAATTAAATGAATAGTTCTAATTATGATATTATTGATATTATTTAAAAAATAGTATTACATTAAATGATTTAATATTCATAAAAATACTATATTTAGAAAAAATAGGAATGTATGAGAATATCATCCAATATCCATTTATGTTTTGAAATTAATTTTATAGAAATAATATTTTCCCTTAAAGATTAAAAATGTTATTATCACAATTATTGTCAAAAATGGTTAACGCAGGTTAAAACAAAGAGATAAGGGTAAAAACTAAATCTAAAACATATGGAGACATTATTTTATGATATTATTTCTACCAAGAATAATACAATATTTTAATTATATTATCCTAGAGCTTTTCTTCTATGAAAAATAATTTATATTAATTTAATATTTAAAGAAATTCTAAAAGTTCCTCTCCCCTCACTTATAAAAGAGAACATCCTATTATCTTTTCATAACTCTTAAAAATACTTTTTGTAGGAAAATAACTTCCCAAATATCTTCCATACTTCCATAAAATCATTTTATAGGACTTTTTCTGATTAGAAAATCCCCATAGAAGCTTGTTATCCTAAAGAGGTTGTCCGAAGAAGTGGTATCATTTTAAATAAATGATTTTATGTTTATTTATAATTCCAAATCCTTAAAATATTAATCAAACATGATGATATAATTACATAAGTATCTAAGATACAATAATATTTAATTTAATTAATTGAATAACCTGTATATTTCTCCTCACCCATCAAATGGGAAACTAAATCATCGTTTATGTGTTTGGAAGATCACTGCCTCTTGAAACAATGTAATTCATTTTCTATCATCACGTCTCAGAAATCATTATTAATATGTTTTTAATATATAGATGGTATTAATGAGATATATATCATTATGGAATAATAACATATCCAATATTTTTTTTACCTTTCTATTAATTGAGATATGTTAATGTTTTTCGTGTGTATGTGTGGATTACCACATCCATGAAGGGATGTGACTTGTTTTTCATTTCCACACCATATAAATGGTATATATATAAGTTTATTTAAATAAATAATATGACATTTATGATTAATTATTATTATTGAAATATAAAATAATACTTACATTCTTTCCTTCATGATCATTGAAAAATTAAAACATTACTCATGGATATATATGATCTGTCATCTCAACAACTATAGCATAGTCCATTTTTCATAGCCATATTTCATGGTTAGTTTTAAAAGTTTAATTGATATATTAAAATGAAAATTATTTCATGATAATTATTCTACATATGATCCAATAATGAAATCATTTGACATAGTTGACTATCCAAATAAATTTTTGACTTATGTTCTGAAAATCATTTCAACTTCCAATGTGATCTTAAATGTGTATGTAATTTAATATAATATTATAATAAATTAAATAAAAATTATAAATTAATGATAAATTTTTTATTAAAGTGAATAATTAAAATATTTTTTTACTTAAGAAGATTAATAAGGTACATGATGAGATAGACTTGATGTATGGTACTTTATTATTAAAAAACATCTTTTAATGTTTCCCTTCCAACTATTTTTCTTCCATGTCCATGATCATCTAAATCTTTCAAGAATATTTTAATTTATGCTTCAATAGATGATAAATGCAATTTGTTACCATAGTTTATATTATATAATATTTTTTAAAAAATATATCTTGTTTGGGTTTTATGTATGGGCCACTTACGTTTAAAAACCTTGTATTGATCGTTTTAAAGATTTATTATCTAAACTTTTATCTTCGATGTCCATATTCTTAAAATTATTTTATTAATGTATTTATATGGAAATGAAATAATTATATACTTAATTTTATATCTATTTTTAATTTCTTTTAATGTCTTTCAAAAATAACAATTTTAGGTATTTTAAATAAAATATTTTGACTTAATTTATAAAATATTAAAATAAATTTTTAATTTTAATATACACCAAATTAGTAGATTTTCCCTCCATGGAATTTTTTTAATATTTAGATTTCATTATAATATTTCCCATTTTATTAAAATTAATACATTATTTCTACTTGTTCTAATAATTTTCAAAATGGATTTTAAACTGGATAGATATTTTGATATCTGTAATCGTTTTACCTATGCTTTTAAGGGATCTATCTTAACCAACCTTTTCTTTATGTTATTACCATTCTCTCTCTAAATCACATTTTCTATCTATATTTTATTTTATTGAATTTTTTTAAAATGTTTGTAGATTTCTTTTACATATATACTTATGTTATTCTCTATTCATTTTATTTGGTCATACATTCCTTATGATAATTTATTAAATGAATTAATTAGGAAGTATCTTTTGATTATGACATGATGAAAGATTCTGCAACACATTTTATTTTGATGGGAAGTTCATATATATATTCATTATGATTTATTTTTTCTTTTTGGAAGAAATAGTTAGGAATATGTTACGATGGGTGTGTCTAGACAGTTCCCAAATGTATTGGGTAGACATTTTTTCCCATGAGATATTTTGTATAGGATTAGGGAATAAACCCAATCCATTATAGGAATCTATCCACCATGTAATGTTTTCATAATGGATATCCTTGAGTTATGCACATGTCTTGTTTTGTGGTACTGATAAATTTTTTATATTTTTATGATCTTATGATACCATTTTATTTATGACATTATTCCATATTATTACTCATGAGTTTATTTTTAAAGGAAAATATATGCTACTCGGTAATGCCGAAATGAATAAACATTTTTCACAATGTTTTCCTAAGTCTTTCATGATTTCAAATTAACCTTAATGAGTTTTATTTAACCTTAAATATTTCTTATGAAATATTTTTAAAGTATTTTGATAGAAAACCTATTTTATGGGTAATTAAATGTTTATTTTGTGCCTAAATTTTAATTTTGGAAAAGAGAAAACTTATAAAAGTGTTGAAGAAATAAAAAGTTTATTTATTTATTTTTATGTGGCTTAGAGAGATTTTTTTCATCCCATGTTTTAAAATATTTTTCAAAGGGTTTTAAGGATGATTAGTTATGATAATTGGGTTTAGATGAAAATTTTAGAGGTATTACATGATAACAAAAATGGTTAAAATATAAAATTTTTGTTTTGTTTGAAAAATTGATACAAAGAGGTAATGTATTTTTTTTGATGTAATATTTAGGATGTAATATTTATTATTGTAAGGTTAATGAAATAATTTTAAAAAACTATAAACCTAAAATACATTCTGGAATGTAAGAAAAATTAATTTCCAAATACACTTGAATGGTAGGGTCCTTATAGTTCATATGACAAGAAATATTTAGATAACATTGGATATTACGATGTTATCATGTGGGGTTAACTTAAGAGTTATGGATACTATATTAGGTATATGATTTTAAGTTTTGTAATATATTATAAGTCATATATACCCTTTTTAAGGTTTTAAGTGATGTTATTTTAATGTGATCAAGTACTTTTTAGAGAAGTTATAGTGGGTTAATGTATATGTAAGTTATAGTTTCAAAATGAAGCATTATTTGAGGAAGAATGTTATTATCATAAGTTTAAATTTTTTTATAACCTCAAAGGTCAATATGATCTTTTATGATTAAGGTAAGTTATATGGGGATGCTATAAGAATTATATTAAACAATTTCTATATAAAATGATCACCTATCATATATAGAAAGGCTGCAAGGATTGAACCCAAAACTGGAGGGTGACAAGGGCGAAACACCTACCATTGTACTAAGTGATGCCTTGGTAAATATGATTTAAAAAAAATAATGTGACTGATAATTATTATGTTGATTTTGGGAACATTGTTTTTTATCATAGAGATAACCATGGGATTTAAAAATGATTTAGTAATTAGTTGAAGAAGGTTATTTAAGAAAATATTCACTCTTTTAGGAACCTTACATGATTATGGTAAATATAACATTATGGGATTTTAATTTAGAAATGAATGTTGAATTATCTTTTGGAATAAAAGATGATTTTAATTTTGATTTATTCTAAATTATGTTATTTATGGAAACAATTATCATATATTGGAGATAATATGTTTATGGAATATACATTTTTGGTATGATACATTAAGGGTGATTGATTTTTTTTGGAGATAAATGAAAAATTTATCTTAGATGAATATATCATAAAATCATTCTAATCTTTGGGTTTCACTCTTAGTATAGAATATTTTAGTGAATTTTATGGTTATTAATTTTTAAATGTTATAATTTGAAATTTAGATGTTATTAATGATGATCCCATGGTTGATGTTCTATTTCTCCATCTGATGGTTTATTCATTTTGAAAAATATCTTCTGCTATGAAATTTGTATTTGGTTAATGTTTACATAAATAAGGAATATATTTTTATCATTTTTAGTATTATGAAACAATCAAAATATTATTTTAGTACATCATGTATAAAAAATTAATCTTGAATACTCACTATTTAGAGAAAAATATTATATTGTGGTGGAATTTGATTAAAGGATGAAATTATACTTATCATGTAATAATATTTCTTATTGATATTCATAAAAATGGTGAAGGAATTCCTAAAACTATAGTTAAATGATATTGAAATAAAAAAATTTCCTATAACCATCATCTTTTATGAATCAATGGTCATTTTTACACCTCATCGGATTATATTTTTGTGGTTGCTAACATTAACCTGGTCAGTCATTTTCTTGTGATCAATGATCCCTCTCAAACTATATAATTATTTATAAATTATATTTTTTATCTATGTCAATATTTTCCCTTCCCACCAATCTTCTCATATTAAAAACACTATTTAAGTGATGACATTTTTATTTTATTTTCCTTGTTTTAACATGAAGGTTTGTTATACATTTTGATAATGTGGGATTTCAATAAAGACATTTATACATGTTAAAAGCATGTTTACTGAGCCCTAGTTTAAATTTTGAGGACATAATTTATTTATAGGGGAATAATGTAACACCCTACAAATCATAGAAATATAAATCTATATTTGATAGGGTATACGACACATAACACCATTCCTAAATGAACCGTGCAATATTATTATTTAAATATGACCACGAAAACCTAGTCATTAAATTAGCATGTATTAATAGTATTAAATAAATTATTAATATATATATAAGTTTCCTACTTAATTAATATTTATTGATAAATTTTTATCAATCATTCCCTTAATTTTTACTAAACTCATTTTATTCTTGAAAATTATGTTTTCGTGAAAATGAATTTTATTTCCTTTCATGATAAAATATTATAAATAATTTCTAGAAATTTTTAAAATTTTATTCTATAAAATTTATCTCAATTTTTAAATTATAATATCATAATTAATGTTGGGTGAAGTGATGGAATTTTTTGAAATTATTTATTTTTCATTGAATTGTTAATATTACCATTTTTTCAAATACCATAATTCTTTTTCATTAAATAACATAATTTAAAAGTACCATTATAATTTGGACTTATGGTTTATTTTATATATGAGACATTATGATTGTAATAAAATAATTAATTTTACTATAATATGGAAATATCATAATTTTGGCATAAGTTTATTTTTATTCTTAAAAATAAATATTTCTAAAAACTGTTTTTAAGTGCATAGAGTTCATACATTTTAAATAATTAAAATAAACCTAAATAAAGAAATATTTTAATGAATCATATAAATTATATATCTATTTATATGATTTTAAATACATATAATGATGATTTCTAATCATATAGTTAATAAAGATCATCTATTGCTTCAAGAATGCATTGAAAAACTACATTTCGTTTCATTTTTTGGGATTAATTTTAAAATACATCCTTGCACTTAAGTGAAATAAATCATGTGAAATAAATTAAATATTTTTAATCTAGATGTACAAATTTTTTAAAAAACCCCCTTTTATTTTTAGCCAATATGAATAGTAACTATAATAAAAATTTGTGACCATGATAAGGATAAATTAGTTAATTAATATAAAAAATATTATAAGTGCTATAAATTGTCCAAAAAGATTGTACATATCCTAGTGTATGAGTGTAGTTTCTAAATTTCAATAAAATCATTGAATATATAGCCACTTGGTTCCAAATTTCTTTGATATTTTCTTTTATAATATATTATTAAAAGATAAAGGTAAAAATGTTACATTCATGTTTTTAATATCTTTAATATAATGTAAAAGGGATTAAAATAAATTGCGTTATATTATAACTAATAATTTAAATGGTAAATGATTTTTTCCTTAGTTTAATTTTAATTTTATGGTAATGAAATAGTTTCCTTAGATTCTTATGCAATGCTGACACATTATTTATTCAATTAATAGAAAAATAAAATAAATTATTTTAAAAATTTGAAAACTTATATAAATTGAATAAATTATTATGCTGCATGAATTTTTTAGTTAAATATACAATTTTAGTGACATGATAAATTATTTTATTAAAATTCAATTTTTTTGTGTTGTTTTCAATGTCAAACTAAGTGAATAGTTCCCAAAATGACATTAATGATTTTATATAATAAATAATATTTTACTATATGGTTTAAAATTTCTAAAAGTTATATTTTTGGAATCAATATTGGGATATGCTTGAATATTTCATCTACGGTTCATTTATTTCAAAATTTCCCTTTTATAGTCACTATCTTGAAATATTTTTTTTAAAGGTTGATTCCTTGACCTATGTGGAAAAAGAACAAAATTTATTAAAATGGAGTTTACATGAGTCAAAAGTGTGGGATTGTATTACAATTTTCACATGGAAGGGAATAAGAGCATTTGGGAGGTCTTCACACCAGGTCTTTTCTTGATTAACTCCCGAGTTAGCCAAGCCGTCAACAACCATGTTTGCTTCCCGATAGACATATTTGATAATGTAGTTCATCTCGGGGATCTACCAGTTGTATTCCATTTAATGGGTAGTAATCAGCCAAGCTAGATGAGTGACACAATTCCAAATATCATGTACTATTTTCATCAAGTCACTTTCAATCCAATGGTAGTTCCAACTAAAAACCATCAAAAAGGGTTTCACTTAAATCGAACCCATCATATCAGCTTCAAGGGAGGTGGAAATGCCACAATGGCCCATATAGCAGCCTAGAATCTGGCTGAGGTGATTTCTAAACACAACACCACACCCTACAAGCCCTCGATTACCCTTGTAAGAACCATAAATGTTTATTTTGATCTATCCAAATAGAGGGGCTCTCAAGAACACCTCAAGAGTGTGATGTAGATGAAAGAATTTTTTGTTGATCTGTAGACATTTTAGGATTCCAAAGTCATCTATGGAGTTGTGGTAATGACCATCTGTAACAAAGAAGCTTCCTTTATGGTAATGAGTATTCGGGTCTGACCAACATTAAGATTTAGTGAGTAGTTACTTTGAAAAATAACTTTTCGATCATACTGGATCACATGGTGGAGTTCAACAACTGGAGCAAGGAAGATATTCCTGATTTGGTGAGATCCCTCCATCTCTGCACATTTCTTAAGTTGAGTTTTCACATAGTAAAGTATCAACCATCTGTAATATAAGATGTCAAAAATATAGTTCTAAAGAGTAAAAGTATTAGCACAAGAATGGAATAGGTGGTTAGTATCTTCTCTGTGTTGGTTACAGATTTTTCATTTAGAGAAACGTGGAATTCCAAACTATTGAAGACAAACCTCTATGGGAATTCTGTTGTGAGAAAGTATCTAGATGAGATTGAATCTCAAGGACTTTATCCAAGGTTTTTTGATGTTTTTAATGCAGATGAAGTCATTCTCGTTGTTGCATCACGTATGATTGTATTAATCTTTTTAGGTAAGAATTCCATTATGAGAAGGCTCCCAAATGAAAAATCATAACTGTATGCAAAATGATATTTTTCAATGAGATTCAAAATAGTTGCCGAAATAAGATCATGTTGAAAATTTAAAATGTCTTTGATAGAGCTATTGGAGTTTTCATGAGGTTGACCAAGATGAATCTTAGAGATTAAAGGCATTCTAGTCTAGTTATCTAGACAAATTTTCATAGAGGAATCTCTGGAAAACATTAATCTAGAATTATTCATAATGTTTGTGAATGATAGCTTGAGGGTGGTCCAAATGGAAGAATTAATGAAGGTTGAAGTACTTGTCTTATGTTTTTTGAGGAGTCTATTCTTGAGAATGGTGGTATAATCATATGTATTGTTAAAAAGGTTCCATGTGAGCTGATCTTTATGAGCTTTGTTAAAGGAATTTAAATTTTTTATACCAATGCCATCATTTTCAATGGGTTTGTAACAAATGGACCAAGGGACCATCTCAAGATTTCTTTCTAGAATACTATCGGTTCAGATGATTTTTTTAATAGTTGTTTTTATTTTTTTTATAAGACCAATATGCCATTTGTAGATTATAATTGAGTAGACCATCTTGGAGAAAATTGTGGATTTAAAAAGGCAATTCATGCCTCCCATAGAGAGAGCCTTACGCTTCCAAGAGGAATGTTTGTTGAGAACTATATTAATAATAGTCACAATGGGGCAAGACTTGGGTCAACCCCAAAAAATGGGGACACCAAGGTAAGTGAAAGGGAGAGAGATTTACTTCATCCCTAAATCAATGATAATGTTACATTTTCGGTCTAGGGGGAAGTTCTTCCCAAATAATATGTAGGATTTTTTCCAACATAGGTTTTGACTAGAGACATTTTCATAGTGAGATAATAAATTCTTGAGGTTAATAATGTTTCTTTTGTCACCATAGAGGAAAAGGATTAAGTCTTCAACATAAAAGAGGTGAGTGGGGGTATTTACATATCTAAATACCTAAATGGGTTTTAGTTTATTTTAGACCACTAGACGATTGATCAAACAACAGAGGTAGTCTTTCACTTTTGAGAAGAGAATGGCCAAGAGGGGGTCACCTTGTCTAAAACCATTAGTGCATTTAAAGTAACCTTTGGGAGATACATTGATCAAAATAGAGATAGCTTCCGAGTTGAAGGGAGTTTTCATAGTAGTGATTAAGGTGGAACTACAAACAAAAAATTGAAGGACTTTAAAGATAAAACTCCAATCCATTGTGTTAAAAGCTTTTCTAATGTCATGTTTAATAACTATGTTGCTTGATCTATTAGGTTTATTCAAGATGTTGATACACTCAAAGGCAAGACAGATACAGTCTTGAATGGATCAACCCTTCATAAAGCCAAATTGGTTCCATGATATAATTTGGTCAACAATAGATGAGAGCTGATTTTTAATAATTTTGATGATTATTTTATAATGAGTTTTGATAAGATAAATGGGTCTAAAATTCTGAATCTCATAGGCATTATCAAATTTAGGGATTAAGGTGAGGAACCTAGAATTAAGAGCACAGGGTAGAACCCCATTTGTGAAAAAGGATTTAACGAGATTACATACATTGATATGAACCACATCCTAATAGTGTTGGAAGAAACTGTTGTTAAAACCACAATAACTGGGAGAACAATTAAGATTAAGACTAAATACAATGTCATTTATTTGATGATCCAATGGTGAGTTGAGAAGGAAATAATTGTCTTCATCAGTGATCAATAAAGGAATGACCTCAGGGAGGCGGCCTTTGTTATTATCAGGGTCATTGGAGAGGGTTTCATAGTAGTAGACTATATGATTGTAATTATTATATTCCTTGTGAAGAATAAAATCCCCGTCCTTTAGAAAGGTGAGAGGTATGAAGTCCTTACAGATAATTTAGAAAGAGTGGTATAATTTAGTGTTTCTATCATTATTAGTTAACCATTTGACATTATAAGCTTGCATTCTCATATTATACTTAAAAGTGAGTAAGGAATTGAGTTTGACTGCAATGTTAATTTCTTGCGTAGTATTAGTGTGGTGATTAGGGTTTGTGTTTTTGTTTTTCACATCATTGATATCTTTCACAAGAAGAGTAATGTCACTGTTTATTAGTTTGGATTTGGAGTTCCACTAGGATTTGAGTGTCTGTTTGAGGTGTTTTTGTTTGAGGTTGCAATGAGAGGCCCCATTACTGTGAGATATTGAGGACCATATGTTTTGGATAACATGATTACAGTTGTCATCAGAGAGCCAAAATTTTTTGAAATGGAAAAATAATTGAGGTTTTATGTGTTTGGAGGAAATGTCTACTAGGATAGTATGATGATCAGAGTTGAGTTTTTGAAGATTGATGTTGTAGATAGTGTCCCATTGGGCTAAAGTAGGGCCATTCATAGAGGCTCTATCCAATTTAGAGGCAACCAATTTGTTTTATTTTTTCTATACCAGGTGTATTTTTCTCCAATTAGGTTAATTTCAATAAGGTTTTTGTGTTCAATTGAGGCTTTGAATTCTCTTGTGGAAATATAGATGTGAGGTGGGCCAATTTTTCACTAGAGTTAAGAATAGCATTAAAGTCTCCCATGAGAAACCAAGGGACATTTATGTTCGTGCCTAAATAAGATAGGCCATTACAAAGAGTTCTTATTTCTTGATATATATTCTTAGCATAAACAAAGGATAATAAAGTGTGAGTATCATCAATAGTAAGGGTGCAAGTGAGAATCTGATCAGAGATATTAAAACCACTAAATTTTTGTAAATAAGAGTTTGAAAAATACATAAATAATTAGCATTGTTGTTTTTATTGATTTAAGAAGAAAAAACATAATTATGCTGACACAAGTGAGAATATTTAGATAAGAAAGAAATTTTAGGTTCAGGAATAACAGAAAGAATAAATTGATGCGTGTTAATTATTCTTTTCAAAACATTGAGGGTGTCAGAGTTGGAAATTCCCTCACAATTAAAAAAAGGATCCTCATTGAAATCTAATATTGGTGCTTGAACTCCCTTTATTCATTTTTCCAAACCCTTTATTTTTTATAGAACTTATAACATCATGAGTGTTAGTGTTCTTTTCTTGTATATTGTGATAGATGAAATTGTTCTTATTTGTAGGTTCTTTTAATTGAGTATCCATAGATGATTCTGTAGAATCCTTTGAACCTAGAGACTTTGTATCTACTGTATACAGCGGCACAGTAGAATGATTCTGTTTATGTGAGTCCTTAGTCTTCTATTTATTAGTAAACATGAGAACAGTAGGTAAACTTTCATGTATAGTTGGTTCAATTTTCTTGTTAGTATATGGGCTGTGCTCATCATTCGGTGTCTCAGGTTGAACAACCCTATTAAGGTGGGAAGTGTGAGCTAAGGGAGAGGCGGTTGGTTTATGGTAATGCTCTTTGGTCCCATGCTTCTTTTCAATTTTGGTGTCACATGTAGTTAGAACCAAGATACAGTCCATAGAAGGGAAATTTCTTTTTGCAGCAATAAGGGATGGGTTAGCAGTGATCAGGTTTCATGAGTTCAATGAAATAGAATTCTTAGAGAAAACATAAGTGCAAGAGTCATTTTGATCATAATTTTTTTTAAGAAATATAGAATAGTCCTTAAATTCATTAGAAATAAGATATGAAGTAATTGGGATAGGAAGGTCCAATGAATATTTTTGTTTGATAGAGTTTTGAGAGGGATTATGCTTCTGCTACAGGGATCATTATATACCTACATATGCTTGGGTACTAGAACCAAAGCTGAATTATCATGTAATAAAAGCGTTTAGATCTTTCTCATGTCTTATATAGCTTCTGTGTCTATGGATAAAGGTTTAAACATGGAGCTAGAAGACCAGGGTGTTTCTGGATTGTCCTTCGGGTTGATCATAATAATTACAGTTTCGTATGTATGGTTTGTGGACACAAGAGTTTTAGAAAAATCAACTGCGGTAGTGTGATATTGTGATGGAGAATCAAGACGACATGTTTTGGATAGATTTTATTCAATGATATTATTTTTACCCATTTTAAACCTAAATTATATTTATATTAGTTTGGTTCATTTTTACTAAAAATTAATTCAAATTAAGTAAATATTTTTTGAAATTCTAAAAGTACCCCTCCCCACACATATAAAAGAGATCCTCTCTCCGCTTTTATACATATTTCAAAAACATTTTTTTCAATATATAACTACCCAATTACCATAAAATTTACTAGAGTCATTTTATTTATTATAAAACACTCATATGATGGAATTTGGGGTAAACCTCAAGAAGTTGTATGATGAAGAGGCAATTATCTTAAACGAGCACTTTTTTTATTTCTTCACACACGTCCATAAAATCGTATTCAACTATAATGATATAAAAATGTTATTATATCACACATACTCAGTTTTTATTACATTAATTTAATAACTTATATCCATATCCTCATCTATCTGATGGGGAACATAACCATCATTCGTGTGTACAGTTGACCACCGCCCCATGAACCAATATAATTCATTTTCCATCAAAACCTCTCATGAATAATTATGATTATGGATGTAATTTGTATATATATATATATATATGATATTAACTAAATATTTATAATTATTATAAATTAATATATATTATATTTTCTTACCTTTATATTTGTTAAATGATGATAATGTCATTTGTGTATAAGTGTGGGTTTCCAGCAACACAAATTGATATGATTCATTTTTTATTACCACATCACTTGGATGGTATATATAAGTATACTTAAAATTAATAATATGATATTTATGATATAATTATAATAATTTTATTATTAAAAATCACTTACCAGTTTTCCATCATGATCATGAAAAAATGGAAATATAACTCAATTGTACGTATGACCAACCATATCAATGATTGTAACGTAGTTAATTTTTCATAACCATACTTCATTTACTATAATAGTATAATTTATGTATAAAAATGATAATCATTTTCTTACTATTATTCTAAAGGTGATGTAATTATCACATGATTAAGCATAGTTAACCAGCTGAAGTCATTTTGGACTTATGAGCCGAAAATAAAAAAACGGTCGATCTGAACTCAAATGATCAAGTAATTTAATATAAACTGATAATAAATAAAATAATTCAGATAATAAAATTGATTTTTTTTATAATAAATTTAATAATTAACATAAGGTTATTATTTAATAAGATAATGAATGTCAATGATTATTCAGACTCAAGGAAAGATTCTTTTGAAAAAAATCATCTTTTAAGGTCTCCCTTCTAACTCTTCTCCTTCCATGCCCATGTTATTCTAAAAAATTCAAGAAATTTTTTATTTTTTCTTCAATTTATGATAAATTTAATTTTTCCAAATTTTATTTTACATAGTTTTTTTAAAAAATTAGTTGTTTTAATCTTTCATATAATTGACACATTAACTTTAAAACCTCATTTTGAAGGTTTTAAAGATTTATTTTGTAAATATTTCTCTTTAATGTCTATATTCATAAAATTACTTTATTAATGTATTTATATGGATATAAATGAATTAAAAATGACATTTTTTTGATATTTTTGTTATTTAATAGATTTTCAAATTGAATATTTTTACTTATTATATATAGAATATTTTGAATTTATTTTAAAAATAAAAAATAAGTGATTTATTTTGATGTATACAATGTCAATGGATTTTCCTACCGTCAAACCCATTTTTTAATATTTTTATTTTTTCATAAGATTCCTTATTTTATTCAAATAAAACCCCACTTTATATTTTTTCTCGTATTTTTAAAATGAGTTTTAAATGGAATTGATATTTTGATATATGGAAGAAAAATTAGCTGTTAGGGATCTCTCAATACCACCATGTTCAAAATATTATAACCATTGTCTCTCTAATTAACTCTCTCACCGTAATTAATGTTATACAATGATTCTAAATTCTACATATATGTCTCTCACAAATATACAAAGCTTATTTTCCCATTCTTTAATGTGGTAATAAATGAGTTATGGTGATTAATTAAATCTCATCATCAAGAAAAATAATTTTATTATGATGTTAGGTAAGATCAAACAACCCATTTTATTTTCTTTGGAAATTATGATATTTTGGGATTATGATGTATTTACTTTTTTTTATAAAACATAATCATTAAAATTTTTTATGGGTGAAACCATATTACACTACAATGAATTTGGTAGAGCTTTTGTATCATTATATATTATGTATGGGATTTGGAAGTAACCAAAATTCACTATGGTACTATGTACTCCTTGTGATGTTGTCTTTTTAGTTAGTGTTGTGTTATTTCAATGTCATGTATTCTATTGATGCAACATTTACTATGTTAATATAATCTTATGATACCATGTTATTTATGTTTTTCTTCTATGTGATTACTTATGATATTATTTTTAAAGGAATGTATATTCTACTTCATTAAAGGGAAATGTATAATTGTTTTTGAAAAAGTTTTATTAAGTTTTCCATGAGATCAAAGGAAAAATTATGAGTTTTTTTTATTTCTTTTGAAATATTTTATGTATGTTTTTTGATATAAATTTTTATTAGTTTAGTAATTTTTTTAGTGAAAATTATACTTATGGAAAAAAATATTTTATAATTATTCAGGAACCAACATGTTTCTTTATTTCTATTATTACCTTACTGAGATTTTGTGATATCCTATATTTTAGAATGTTTTCAAAGAGTTTTATGTATGAGAAGGGATGAAGATGAGCTCAAGAATAAAATTGTGAATATAACCCATGAATATAAAATATGTCATATCAGGTAAATTTTTGTGGTAAAAATGGATAATAAGGGGAAATCTCCAATTTGTGACATGATAATTATGTATATAAGGGTAATAGATTAATATTCAAAAAATAAAAAAACTATATGATATTTATGAATTTAAGAAAATATTTTTTTGGATAAAGATGGATGATTATGTAATGTTTATGTATAGATATTTCTAATAGGCTATCGAAAAAAAACATACAACACTCATCACTACACAAACCACCCCATAATAGCTACAACACTATCTCCCTGATCACATAACAATATTTATCAGCCTATTCTCACCCACAAAAATATTTATTCATGCAAATAATTCAAAAATCTACCAAAATTAATCTCAAGAGCTTCCAAAAATATCATAGAAGAGGATTTAAAACTAATCATTGAAAAAAAATATATCACTTTTCCATTATTATTTTCATGAACAGAAGTGTACCCAAAAATAATATCATCACCAAATCTTCAATTTTTTTTAAAAAAACCATTACAAACATCAAATTATTAATATTATTATAAAAGGTGATTACAAAAAATTCAATCACATAAAAATAGCATAATCAAAAAAATATAAATTTTCATAAAAAATATAGCTTTACACTAATTTTGAATAAGTATCATAGAAAATTTTGGAAATTATTTTATTAGGGGAATAATTCATGTTAAATAGTCTTTAGCATGTCATTTTTGGGGTCATTAAATATATTATCTACAAGACATATTGACACCTTAAATAAATAAATCATCAAATAACAAATATTAAATAGAAACAAAATTTATTAAAGTTAAATTTAAATAAGGTGATCATACAATGCACTTCAATAAAAATTCCTTAACAATGTTTCAAGTTACCATTAAAAATATACACATGCTTTATCCTCATGCATCACGATTTAAATGCTCAAAATAATATTCCTTAAACATTATACTACCATGGAAAAATTATTTTAAATTATTTAATGTGTGAAATAATTTGACTTCTATATTTATGTGAAATATACTTGACATACAACATGATAGGGAAAATATGTACTAGTAATTTCATGCCAAATAATTTAAAAATCTTTCAACTTTAGACATGTTTCTTAAATAAAAAAATCCGAACTTATCCTTTTATATGAGAATATTTATTTAAACAACTAAATATGGTATTTAAATTATATTTTGACATGTTAAACCTAATATGTCAACATCAAAAAACATAAACCATGATTGTAAAAGAAAAGGAAAGTTTTTTTCATGTAAAGGTATTCAAATTTCAATGGATTATCACTAATAATTATTTACATATTCCAGGAAGTAGATAATTAAATATCCAATTTATCGTCTCATAATAAATTTATAACACATATATATAAAATATCATGATTAGAGGATAACACATTTTATATAAACTTTAATGAATATTAATATATATCTAATACTTTTTTCAAAATATATTTTTTCAACTTAATAACATATTGTTTATTAAATAAAACCTATTTTTTTAAAGGATATAAAATATAAGAAAATAAACCCAACATGAACACTTTATCCATGGTTTAGTAAAAGTTCTAAAAACATATTAAAATATATCATCTTGATAAGATCTTCAATAATGAAAATGCATTTTTTTAAAGAAATGGTCTTAATAAGCATAAGAATGACACATTCATATATTAACAATGATTTAGTTAAAAAATATATCATAATTAACCACTATTTTATTATTTAATTAGATGTTATTTTAATACCAAATGTCTATACGTGTCTTTAAAATTTAGATTTAATTTGATCTTTTTCTTTAGTGGATGGTTTATTTTGGAAACCAAGATTTGTATAGAAATTTTATGATTTATAAAATTTGTAGGATATGTTTTTGAGAATGGAATGTGACTTAAAAGGTATGAATGTTTTTAAAGAGATTGTTAGTGTAGGTGAGAGGTGGTACTGATCCTGAATATTAGCAACATCTAACCACTGGCTGGCTAGTGAGATAACTATGGGCCCAGCTTGCTAAATGGGCCACTGGCCAGCCAATAAGTGAGCGTCTCAACAGTTATCTCAGACCACCAAGCCTGTGGGTTGTATTTTTTTTATAAAATCGGGTAATCATTGTAATTTTACCATCCCAACCATTTTTAATTTTTGTAAAACTTCCATCTAGGAAAAATGCCATTTGATCGATGAATCCCCTTCTATTTCCACCGATAAAACTCCTTTGATTTGGTTGATTTTGGTTGAAATTTTATGAAATTATGTTGTGTATCACCGTTAATTAACACCTATTCATTGCATACATTACTCATTACTTATTTTCATTTGACTAATTTTGAGATTTTGTGCCAATTCCACCAAAATCATGGTTAAATTGGAAAATTGTGTTGAGAATTTTACCCAAATCATGTAGAAGTGTTCCTATACTGATATCTACCAACCATTGGAAGCTGTTTCAGTGGAGGTATATTGAAATTTGAATATTACATGTGTTTTTTGTTAAAATTTTATCTAATAGTCAATTTAATTAGTCTTACTAGCTTGTTATTTTCATGGATTAGGGTTGGGGTGTGTTGGGAGTGGCCCAAACCCCATTTCATGGAGTTTTAGTGAATGATTAATGTACTTTGTTATTTTAAGCTCTATTCCCATTTTAAATAAATTATATAATTTATTTTCAATTTTTAATTAATTATTATTTGATTATAATTAATTAATTAGGATTTTATGATTTTATTTCTCCCCCAGGCTCTTCATCGATCACCGACTAGACCTGGATGGGATTGGAATGGTTTGGGAAGAGTTTATATGACTTGATTTAAAAAAGAAAACAGATTTTAATGAGATAGGTAGAAATTTCTCATTTACCCTATCATATTTATATATCTTATCTATATAGATTTGATATGTGTGGTATCAACACTTTGGATGATGAACCTCATTAAATTATTAAATTTGATTAATTGAAAAGTTAAATCCTATGATAGACTTTAATAATGCACCATGGGCCATGATGGACCCATATTTTCCAGCTAGATATCATGATATCCAATGGTCATGAGTATGATTATCATTATATACTTTAGGATAGAAAATCCCCATGTGGGTTTTGAATTAAAGAAAGGAGTGAAATAATGTAATACCCCTAGTGATAAGTTCCCTTAATGGCCTCCATTTAGAACTGGGTGTCTACATGATATAGTTTCCAAGGTATTGTAAATTTAATAACCTTATGATGACTTAGAGATTTTTTCTAGTTGATATTAGAGTGGGGAAAGCAATATTCACCTACTCGGATGCTAAACATGTGTGGGTAGACCCTAAGGGGGTCAATCAATAGGTTGGGATTGAAGTCCATCCTCAGGTAACTTGGGAAGGGAATGTGCTTGATTCCATATCACTCATGAGAATACCTATGAGGCTAGTGATTCCCTAATGATAATTAATGAGGCCAAGGGAATCTATGAACATTGAGTGGTGAGTGCTACCCCAAAAGGTGTTCTTGTGATCGAGGGACCCTATTGGGGGAGTCAGCATTATAATAAGACTTTGGGATCCTTGGTTGGTTACCAGTTTATGTATACCCTCAAGAATCTTAGTGTAGGAGAGTTAGGATGTCAGTGATAGGATTGAACCATAATTTAGTAAAATGGTAAAGAAGTAAATTAAATGTTAAATGAAATGAAAAACATATGTTAATTTTTTGTCAATAAATTTAATGGTAAATTGATGCATGACTATGAAGCCTTGGGGAAGGTTGATGTGTTTCCCTATACCCACACTACTAGATCTGGTGTTATAAACAAATACATTATATACTATATAATGTAACACTTTAGATTATTAGGGAAAAAATATACAATTGTTGCATGAATAAAAAACATATTTTTTACATAAGCTCCTAGGATCTTTTTGGTTTAAATCATCTTATAATTATAAATGAACATGATCTAAAAAACCTTTGTCTTTGTAAAATTATAGATATTTTCCCACCATATAAGAATCTATTTAATCTATAATAAGTTTTAAACATCTCTCAAAAATTATTACACATGTTATATAATTATAAAAATATCACATGTATAACCTTCTTATATAACCGGAGGAATGTAAACATAAGAAGGGGTGTGATCAAATTATGACTAAGAGAAAACATAAAACTAAAGTAATCATGACATAAAAAGGAAAAATTATTATAGAAAAAATAAGTAATATTCATTAATCCATAATAAATTGAAATAGATAGAAAAATATATCAATGGATAACAATGAAAATAAATATATCACCTGGATAAAAATAACCGATTCTTTATAGATGAAATTCATAATTTATAATAACCAATTCTATATTATAAGACAACAAATCCTGATCTCATTGTCAAAAATATATCTTGTTCTGGGTAGTGATTCAAAAATATAAACAAAAATGTTTTTATCATGAGGCCTATTAATTCATCAATGGAATATATAATGTCAAGCCCCACAAATTACTTTTTCATCCCAACATAATCATCATATGAATATGAAAACACAGAATCAAATTTGAAAATAATCATAAATTTTTGATTTATTGCATACAGAACATGAATAATTTTCCATATGTTAATAAAAGGGATAAAATGATCATAAAGCATCTGAAGAAATAAGGATTATGGTCAACAAATACATATTCAACTTTTCAATAATCATCTATATTGGATAAAAACATATTTAACATAAATAATTTCACTATGTTAATAAAAAGGATTATATAATCATAGACCAAACATATGAATAAATTGGTTTGTTAAGAGATACACTATAAACAATTATGAGTAATCAATAATCATCTATATTGTAATAAATTTTTTATAAATTTTAAATATTTCCCAAATAAATAAATGAAATACATTTTAATATAAGTATCGTTTAAGATAAAACTATATATATTTATGGTATATAGTTATGTTAATTCAAGAATAACATGATCATAATCCAAATAGAGAAAGAAGTATGATGGTTGTAATATAATATACAATCAATGTTATAAAGGAAACACTCAAAGATATTTATATAGATGAAAAACATCTTTTCAATATAATGCATGAATGATACCACGCAAAAAGGTATCATGAATTGGTTTTTTTGGCACTATGAGTTAATTACCAAAAATATAAATGTATATTAGAGTATAAATTGTAAAACATGATCCTTATTAGGTTAAATATTTTTTGAAAATGAAATTTGATGTTGAAATGAAAACATAAAATAAATTTTAGGAAAAAATTTTAACATTAAAACCAAAGACGATGTTATGGGATAGTTATCAAAGTGTTTTTTCTCAAAAGGTAATGTGAAAACTCTTTGAAAACCATTAGTTTCAAAAATAATATTGAATAATATGTAATTTAAATTACATGAGGTTTTTATTGGAGTTATTTTGATAATAAGAGAATGTATATAAACATGAAAGGAAAAATGTTTTTAATATCTTGAAAATTACTTTGGTTTAAAACTCACATTGTAAAAAGAGTAAAAAAAATAATTTTTATCAAAACTTATTTTTACCCACATAAGTAGATTAATTTCTATATAATATTATGACCCAATAATAGAAGATATAAGTTCATGATGAACAACATAACTCAATGAAATTAGATTTGAGTAATTAATATATCTTATGGAAAATAGAATCCATAAAGTAAGAAATATTTTTAAATGGTGTTTCAACTGGTAAAAATTTAAATTCATAGAAATAAAATATATTAAAACATAAAATAATAAATGGCTAAAATTTACCCAACATTTATGTCGCAGATAATGATCATAACTCAATGAATGAAAATTAAGTCACCAAAAACCTTTTCAACTGGGGTAATAATTGAGTTAAAATCTCTTCGATCAAAACATATTAATTAGGATTTGTACCTTTAATATGAATAATATATCATATAGTTACATCAATAGGTATTTAATACATAATTTGAATAAAAACATGTTTCATAACATAAACATGTCTCAAGAAATTATATTTTGAAACAAAAAGACCGTGTGTCCTGAGTAACCTTTTAATCAAAACCCCTTAAAAGAGGGGGATTACAATTGAATATAATATACCATGATCAATATATAATTCATGATATTATATTTCAAATAATAATTATTTACAGAAAATAAATGAATTTATGTTCATAATAAAAAAGATATCTCAAAGAGAGGAATTTGAGATGAAAACCGTTATATTATTCCAGATTCATTCTGAACAAGTCCTAAAACTCCATAATAATAAAAGTATGTTTATTAAGTATATTATTAAGAGCATTAATTTTATATATTTAATTTAATATGGACCATTTATAATCATATTACAAAACATTATTTTATAGTTCATTATTATGTGTTTTGTGAAAATTGAATCAATACCAGCTTATTTTTTTGATTTTAGTGATCAAATATGATATTTTAATAATAAGTTATATAAATAATATAAAAATTAAAAAAAAAATATTATTTCTTATGAATTTATAATTATATTAGTATATAATTCCCTATTTTCATCTGTGATAGAGTTTTATAGCATTATTCCAGAAGGTGGTCAGACTAACCCAAACACGAACACACTATATCTCAATGGTTGAGTACTGTTATGGAAGTGGATAATATCACTATAATAGAAGAATAATGATATTATTTAATTTTTTTATATATTTTTATTATATTCTATGTGGTTTTTTAAATCAATAAAAGTTATATGAAATAATAAATATGATAATTCATGGAGGTGGTAGTTTACATATTGCAAATTTAATGTTGTTTTATTTTTATACATTGATGGAAATGAATAAATAGAGGTTTTTAAATTTATATTACAACAAATAGGTATAAAATTTTTACTTAGGTTACCATATTTCACTATTTATGGTAGGTTTTGAAGATAAATATTATGAAGTAATGGTAAGGAGTGTGTAATAGTCTATTTAGAAGCTTAATGTATCTCTGGAAAGTATCCATGGAAACAAAGGGAATAAGTTAACTAAGTAATTATAGAGGATTTTGAAAAAAAATACAATTATATGAGGAAAAAATTTAATATTTTTAGTATCATTTTCAATGAGTATGGGGTCTTAAAGTGGAAGAAGTGTTACTTTTTTATAAGTGAAGAGAATGATTCTTTTTTAAGATCACTTAATAATTTTAATAATATGATGGGTTAAAATTCAATGGTATATGGGTAAAAAATTCAATAAATTGGATTTAGATGTTATTTTGTATCTAAATTCACTTTAACCACTCATATGGGAAAAATTGAGTATTTAAGCATGTAATGTTTACATTTAACTTTTTACCCTAATTAAATTTTACTATGGTATCTAACATTTTTCCTAAGACATTTTATAATATATTAAATTAAAAAGGTAACCCATAATCCCATAACTTGTTGTTATAAAACTAAATTTAAACTCATTTTAACAAAATTATATTTATAAATGAGAAAATATTTACTATTAAATTAATACAGATAATGTAGAGAAAATTGTGTTTGTAGAAATTTTTTTTACCATTGAAGGTTTATAATCATAATTAGTTTTTATTACCAAATAAAAAAATGTTAATATAATTATATATATTTTTGGAAGATATGTTGAACCTTTAATTAAAATATAGAAACATAATTTATCAGACAAAAAATACACAATGTTAAAAAAACACTTTTAAAATATTGGTTTCACCCTTTACATGATAATTATTTATAACCCTATAAATTTTATTTTATTATTCCTAAAAATGAAATTATCCATATTAAATAATAATAAAATAATAGTTTCAAATATATGGACCAATTTATTTATTTAATTTTTTTATTCTAGTATTAATTTTAACGTCAGTGTTTGTAACATGTAAAAAACCCATTTTTAGGAAAAGCACATTTTTTAAAATAAAATTTATGTTTCAGGTAATGTTACCATTGATATTGATTATAATGAAAATATTTTTTATTTTTGTATAAATAATAATTTCATAACTTTTAAAAGAATCCAAAATCTATTTTAACATTTTGATAATTTAATTAATGATACAAATGAGAAATAATTCTCCAAAAATATTACTTAGTTTACTAAAATGTTATTCATGGACTATAAAAATAAAAAATAGTAATTATAAATTATTTATTATAATAATATATATATATTATTTAAAATTTCTTAACAAAAATATTTAAATCTTGTATTAGGATAATGCAATAAAAGTGTTGATTTTTAGCAAAATTGATATTTCTTCACTATTCAACTAAAAATTAATTAACTATGAAAAGTCACAAAAAATATAGATAAGATAATATTTCCATTAGTAATCCAAAAAATATCATCATTTTTTCCTAAATAAAATTATAAATTTCACATATTAGGTTTTTTATAAACCCTGAAATATAATGAAAAAATGTTTTTATTGGAAAATGACATTTACAAATATTAAATGATATTATTCTCATTTTATATAATTTAAAAACTAAATTACTATAAACCAAAAATTAATATCAAACATAATTTATCATCATTAGTCACATATTTCTGTAAATATAAATACATATCACATAAAAGTAAATTTTTAAAAATATATTTTCATAAAAAAACGATCTCATTAGATATTTTATGTATAATAATTGAACAAAATTAATATTAAAAGTAGATATTTTTATTTCTATAAATGATGAAAAAGTTATTAGTAATGTTCATTCCCACCAATTCAATGGATAGTAGTTTATGTTGATACATAAATATATCACGGTTTTGTTTAATTTCCGTGTTGCATGTAGAGAAATTTATCAATCATATTAACTTATATAAAGGTAATGATATATTAAAATATCAATGTGTTACATTATCCCCCAATAAAATAAATTACACCTTATAAATTTTAATAATAAATAACTGGATAAAGAAGATGAGGGTATTCTTAACATATTCATCATTCGAGGTATCACCTCCAATATGACATCTACTGTTCTCTCTAATGCCATGTTATGTTACCAATATTTCTTGAATAAAAAATTTCCATTCATAAAATCATAATCCCAAATAAATATATAACATAACAATATATTCTCTATAACATACTTTTTTTAAAAAAATATTTAATATATATTTCAATAAACCATAATGAAGTTATATATTCCTTAAAAAATTACTCTCTTTAACCCTCAAATGTTATTAAAAGCTAGTTTATAAGGTCACACACTAATAAATATATATTTTAACACAAAAATTAAAATATTTTGACAGAAAATATCATGGATAACTTTTTAATGAAATAAATAATCAAATCCAATGATATCAATGCTATAAAACTCTATTTTCTCAAAATAATTAAACCCTTTAACTCATCATTAATAATATTTTAAAGACTTAGATTTACCCACCCTTGAATAAAGTGTTCTCAAATATTTGTACACAAAAATTTAAATTTTTCAAAAAATAAATTTTCAAGGTTATTGATATGAGTTAAAATATATTTACAAAGCATTGAATAAGAACTATTATAGAAAAATTCTTAGATGTTTCACATAGTCCTCATAGTTTTTAATGTGTACCATAATATCATCAATATATATCACTAACTAATTAAAATATACCTTAAATTAAAGATTTAATTTCTATAAAAATACCAATCCCAATACCTTAGGCAATAATATAAGACACAAATTTTCTACCATCATAGGAATATACTAAAATTACCAGGTATTTATGTTTGCTCCCTTATTCAATTATAAGAAAGTGGTTTCTGGATGCATACCTTTCTCAACATCATTTTGGTTAACCTATTTTGAAAGTATACTAAAATCAAAAATGGTTATCAATAAAACCGGTGTAATTGATTATATGAATATGGAAAATCAATCATAATATACCTTATATAGTGAAAGATTCATTTCATTATTTGATACTTATTGTTTAATATACTTTTATATAAGTTAATTTTTCTTTTATTTAATAACAAAATACATAAAATTAATTCAGAAATAAATTCATCACAATAGTTCATAAATAGTTAGTGATTGACTAAATTATATCCCTAGGGAGTGTCAAACCAGGTGTGCAATTCGACCTATTTGTTGTATATTGAGTAATTATCAAGTTAACACCCAATCTACCCATTTTGTGTTATTCCTCCAATGTACATATATTACATAGACTTCATCCACATTTATTATCTATACATGGATTCAACTTCTAAAAGAATAACACAATCTCTATTTCACCAAAACATCACGATTTCATTCTAAAATTAAAATTATTCCCCTGCTTTTCACTAAATTTATCTCATCCAAATTGATAAATTACATGTGAATTATTTCCTTATAATTAAACTATATAATTTACAAGGGTTATCTATTATGATAAACTATAACATATCAACCTTTATTTTATCCTAAAGAACATCATAGTCTCCAAAGTTCTCCAATCCTTACCCGTACACCAGTTGTGATGGCCAAGACCCACACAACTAAATCAGGTGCCACAAACACAAATTTTACATACTATCCTCTATAAGAAATTTACATTCTTAGACATAATTCTACAATAGTTATGTGAAATAAAAATATATATTATATTAAAAACATTACCAAGATCATTTAAGATTAGAGATTGATAGAGTTAAGAAAAAAAATAATCTATCAAAACCCGTATATTTCTCAACTAGTGGATACTTTTCCACTTTATAAGAAACCACTTAATCCATAAAATGGCTTCAACATCTCCCATAAATTATTACATACATGTAATACTTATAAATAAATCTCGAGTACTACTACTATTAACATCTCGGGGTATAACAACATAACAATGGTTGATCAAATATAGATAGTATGGGTGAACCTAAAACTAAGTAAGTCATGGAATAAATATTATGGTAGGAATAATTAATAATTATAATTTCATAACCAACTAAAAAATAAATCAGAAAATATCCATGGATAAAAATTAAAATAAATAGATTACATAGATATCAATAATTGTTTCCTTAGCAATGAAATTAATAATTCTATAGAGGTAAATACATACCAGATGTTAATACATCATCATCATAGAAAACATGATCTTACCATAAAGTCAATATATTTTATTAGATCGGTATACACCAAAAAACCCAACAATTTTTGTTTCATGATACATATCAATACATCAAGGGGCTATATAATGATGTCCCCACCTTTCAATTTTTTTCCAATGTAGTTGTTATATGAATAAAAATTACATAATCACCTATCCTAATAATCATACATATTTGAATAATATCATATGAAACAACAACAACATTCCCCATGTAAATAAATGGGATAACATGATCATAACCAATCTGAAGAAAGAAGGTAGATGGTCAAATGATACATAGTAAAAATTCCAATAATAATGTGAATTAGTTTAACTAGATAAAAAATATCGATACATTTCAACATTTCAATAAAATAGATACCATGACCATAACCCATTTAGAGGGAGAAGGTGGATGGATAAAAATATAGAGTTAATATTCTTAAGTAAACAATATAAATCCCAATCATAATAAAATAATATATAAATTAAAAAATATTTACCCAATCAATAAATTGAATAACGTTTTAAATAATAAAATTTCAATCTAAAAGATAATAGTATAGTGGTATATTCTTAATTTAATGATATAATAAAATGTTCATAATGTATCCTGATAATGGAGGTGGATAGTTGAAAATGAACATAAACCCAAAATAACAATGAAAACATAAATGGATATTTAGATAGTATAAAAACAACATTATAAAATAATTCATGAGTGATTCCAACTAAATGGGATTAGAAATTATACTGTTTAGTACCATGAGTTTGTTCCCCTAAAAATGAATAAATATTAATGTATAAATAGTGAAAAATAAACCCTATTTGGGTAATTTATTTTTAAAAATAAAAATGGAAATGGAACTGTGAACATAAAATATCTTTTAGAAAAAATTATTAACATTAATATAAATAGAGATTTCACAAGTCACATTAAAATGTTTTTTTTTAAATGGTGAATTGATTTAAAAAAAATTCAATAGTTAGTCTAATAAAAGAAATATGGTCCATCTTGTTGTGATGTTGAGAGGAAGAAAAAACATATGAATGTGAAAGTAAAACACCATTTAATATATTGAGAAACACCTTTATTTAAAAATTACAATGAAAAAAGTGTAAAAGACATTATGTTGTATGAAAATTTGTTTTTACACATATATGTACAGAAATTACCATAAATAATATATTAATATGGGATAAACCGGTCATGGAATACATATGTTCCTGATGAAATAATATAACTCAAGGAAAAGATATTTGAATTATCAATATACCTTAATGGAAACATACAACTTTTAGTAAGAAATATTTAAATAATGTGTTTCATGTGGTTGAAATGTAAAATAAAAAATATAATACCACATATTATAATAAATTTTTATAATTTACCCAATATTTATTTCCAAGGGGTTGATCACAACTCAATGAATTAAAGTAGAGTTACAAAAAAGATTTACAAATAGTTTAATAATTGAGTAAAAATATTTTTTATTAAAAGGAACTATTTTGGATTAGTATTTACCAGGAATAACATTAATATATGATAATTATACATCTATATGTATTAAAGACACCATTAAAAAATTGAATAACATAAACATATCTCAAGGAATTAGAGATTGAGATATAGAACCCTTACAGATTGAGTAACATTTTAATCAAAACCCCATGAAATATTTGGATTGTAATTACACATAAAATACCATGATTAAAATATAATTAGTTGTATAATATCTCAAAGAGGTAGCATATAGACCACATAAATGAAATTTGGTTCATAATAAAAAAACATGTCACAAGGAAAGGTATTTGAGATTAAAACACTTACATTGTTACAGATTTATTCTATACTTTTCCTTAAGATGCAGAATAATAAAATTCATTTTATTATATATATTCTTATTAAACAATATTCAATTATATTTAATTTAATATGGTACATTTATAAAAATAATCTATTTATTTAATAAGATGATTTATATTATGTTGGGGTGAATATTGGATTGTTGTTAGTATATTTTGGTGATCCTATTGATCGAAGATGATATTTTAATAATAAGTTAAAAACAAAATATAATAATTCAGAAACCAAAAAACCAGTCATCAATTTCTTATTAAATTATATTAATTTTTTTTATTTACCTAGCCATAGTAGTCCCTCATATATCTTTTATAACATTATTCAAGTAGATGTTCAAACCAACCCAAAAAATGAGAAAACTATATCACAATGGATGAATATGGTTAAGAATGTGTATAATATATAAAAATAAAAAATAATAATGATATTATTTATATTATTTATGTTTTTAAGTAATATTTTCTGTGTTTTTTAAAAGTAATTAAAATTAATTTAAAAAATAAAAAAGGTTACTTTTTGGAGGCGGTAGTCCGCACAACGTAAATAATGGGTTTTCCATTAATATAAAAACTAATCACTTTAATAATGATAATGAAGTTATCAAATTTCAATTATTATGGTTGGTTTTGAAGATACATATTAAGAGTATATGGTAAGAAGTATTTAATACTCACTTTTGCACCATGAAATTTTTCTTGAAAGATTCCTTGGAAACAAAGTGCATAGGACAACTAATTCAGACCGAAGGATTATAAAATGAGAGCTCATTATATGAGTATACTAGTGGAAGAGTTTTAATAGGAAAAATAAAGGATAACTGAGTCTTTATGAAATTTAATTCCTTTCTTTTTATAAGCTAAGAGAAGGGAACTTTTGGAAACACACTTAACATTTTTAAAAATTGTTATGTTACTATTCAATATTCAATTTATAAAAATTAAAAACAGAGGTGGGTAAAGTGAGTGTAGGTATAAAATAACCTCAAAAAATAATTTAGGATACAAAGTCGTCTGTTTTTTGGATTTTATTTTTTACTTTTCACTTTTTACCCAAATTAACTTTTACAATGGTAACTAGTTTTAACCTAAATGTTTTTATAATTTTTTAAAATAAATACATTTCCCAAAAGAAAATAATTGGGTGTGATAAAACGGATTTTTACCTAATTTTAATATAATTATATTTATAAATTATAGAATATGAACTTCTAAATTAATAAAAATAATATTGAGAAAACCTATTTGTAGACAAATGTTGTTGTTATCGTTATGAAATCCTAATTAAAATTTATATTGACTAAAAAATAAATGAGTGCTAATATAATTTCACATATTTCTAAAAATTAAATATAAAACATTATTTAAAAAATATCAATATAAATTATTAGATAATAAAATCAACATTGTTAATACAATAACACTTTTAATATAACTATTTCTCCATTAACACAGTAAATAACCTTAATCCACAAAATCATATTAGTTTATGGAAAAAATGAAATTGGACTTATTATATAATATGAATTTTTTTTATTTCAAATATATGTTCCATTTTAGAGAATAAAAATTCGATGGTTTTTAAATTTAATTTTAACATTAGCACATGTAATGCTTAAAACAACTTGTTCTTATGAAAAGTATATTTTTAATCATAAAATTTATGATTAAAATAAAATAATCAATTAATTTGATTATAGTGAAAAAAATTGATTATTACTATATATATAATTTTTTTTAAACATTAAAATAATTACAAAACATAATTTTACTCGGTGATAATTTAATTAATGAAACATAAGAAGAACAATTTTAATAAATTATTACTTAATTTTCGAAAATATTAATCATGGATTCTATAAATTAAAAATAGTTTCATTAAATAATTTATATAAAATATATTTATATATATTTATATTATAGAATAAGGCTTAAAAAATTATTTTACTATTGTATTTATATAACGTAATAAAAGGGATTATTTTTACAGAAATCAGTATTTCATCACCATTCACGTAAATATTAATTAACTTGAAAAAATCAAAGAAATTTATATTAATATAATATTTTTATTCTAAATCCAAAATAATTAATCTTTTCTATTATTAAATTATAAAAAATATATATTCACCTTTTGAATAAAACCATAAAAAATAATAAAAACCCGTATTTATTTGAAAAAGTCATTTTCAAATATTAAATGTTATTATTCGTATTTTAAATAATTTTACAACTAATTTGGTGCTGAAATATTAATAATATTAAATATTATTTATCAAAATTAATCATTCATTAATTGAAATTAGAATTTTTATCACCTAAATCGATAATCTTTAGATATATACTTTTCTAAATAAAAAAGGGATTTTTAGTCATTTTAAATAAAATAATTGATTTTCATTAACATTTAAAGTATTATTATTTTATTTATATAAAAATGTCATAAAGAGATAAATACTATTAATTCCTACAGTGTCAATGACTAGGTTTTAAAAATCATACATAAATTTATCATAGTTTTATTTATGTTCAGTGATGTGTAAGGAGTAATCTATCAAACACAATGACTTATTTAAAGAGAATCATATATTTATATACAGGGGTGTTATAGTTGATTCCCTTGGGTGATTTTCAATTTTATTCCTATGATTTAGGGATTGGGGATTCTTGTGAGGGTGTTTAGACTTATTGGTAGAGGATATTACCCCAACACAGATTGGGATACCATGGACACACTACATGGATTCATGGGTAGGGGATTTGACCCCTCAAATAGATAGGGTTGCATTGGATACTCTCTATAGATCCATGAGTAGTGGATATGTCACCCACATGGATTTAGGTACTATCAACTACCCTGATTAGTATTCATCCATTGATCCAATATACTAGGTTGTTTCAGCCCCCATATGTTTAACTTATGTATACCTGAGTGGGTCAGCCCACGAGTGTTTATGCTGGGTATACCAGGGTGGGTCATGCCCTGAGTTTTTATCTTATGTATTCGAAATTGGGTTCGTATATTAGTTTTTAATAATATATACTAGGGTGATTTTTCCCATTATTAATTACATTCGATTGAATGATTATAAAATATTCTCATAGAAACTCCATCGTTGTTTGAAGTTGGTATGACCAGCCTCAAGTGTCACCATAGAAGCTAATGTATTTATGCTATTTATATTATTTATATTTTTAGTTATGTACTTTTCTAGGAATGATACAAGTACATATACATTATTTACTAATTATTTATAATACCAAATTCGTTGTTCCCTATTGAGTTATACTCACACACTACTCAGAAGGACAAGAAAATTTATTCCCTAAAAGGCCTCTCACTAGTTACAATTACAGGTTGGGACAAGGAAATAGATTTGATTATTCACCTAGATAGATTGTAAAAGTTATGATTATTGGGTGATATGAGTCTTAGATTTAGTGATGGATCATCTTTATTTTTTCATTTTTGTTACCTCATTTTTTACACATGAGGTCGTCTGAGTGGGAAACTAGTTGCTCTATATTCTAGAAAATTGAATTTCATATTGATATATATTCTTTTGTATTTTTTTATTATGTGAACATTTATGAATATATTGTGGATGATTTTAGGTGATTTTTTTATTATTTTGCACTATTATTTGAGGGTATAGTCTCTTCATGTTTACACCATAGATCCCCACAACTAGTTGTAAGCATAAAGCATATAGGGAAGCATGCCTAAGGTCTAGTCACCATTCATCTTTCTATTATTAAGTGTGTATTAGGTTTGTACATGATTAATTCATATCAAATATTATTTGATAGATATCACAAAATGTTTTATATTATTTATTTTATATTACTATTTTGTAGAGATAATAGACATGTGACATAGGGATGTGCTGAGGAGTATGATCGATATCAAACTAGTGCGTCATATACACCTTTTCCAGTAAGACATTATGTTACTAGGTTAATAGAATTACTTTTCATTGTTTATGGTGTTATGGTTGTATAGTTCATAACAAGTATGACACACATGTGATTTTGATATTATTATTTATGGTTTATTATGGTATTTAGAAATTGGACAATTAGAAATAGTCCAATGAAAATACCTCATATTTTTCATGTAGGATTCACATGACATTTATAATTTTGTGTGTGATTGATATCACTAACGAAAAGGGTTCTATTGTTTAAAATGATAGTGAAAAATTGTATGATGTTTTCTCATATAACATGGAATTAAATTCTATTCAACAACACAATGGTATATTTTTATTTTTGTTGATGTTAATGTGGATCAATGAAAAGATGATTTGGGATAAAGACTATGAAGTCCCTCTATGTAAGGGAGGTTTAGATACCCTTGATGGGACAGTGTAGAAATTTGATTCCATAAAGATGATTTTGACATTGAAAAGGGGATAATTATTTATTGTTTTAGCAATAGTGTTTATGGTTCCTTCCCATATAGTTTTTAGAGGATCTCTACTTAACCAGACTAGTATAGATACAAGTACAGAACATTTATTTTTATATGCTTGGACATATATATATATATGTGTGTGTGTGCGTGCGTGCATATCGATGTGTGTGACTTGACACTCTTGGGGGTATTCTGAATGTAGATGCTCAAAGAGGGTGGTTTACCTTTAATTTGTTAGATAAATTTATCCTGAGATACCTTCTTAGATTGTGAGAGACCTTGAATATGAGAGGTTTCATGAAAGTGTTGAGTGATAGTGAGATGGGATAAGAGGATACTAGTGTGATTTAATTCTTCTAAAAACTGGATTTGTTACATTGGATCATGGATTTCCTTTTGGTTTTGAGATGAGTGTATAGATGTAATCCCATAGGCTTTAAACTATAAGATAAATGGATTATGAGATAGGTGGGAGGAACTAGTGTCCATGATGTATGGATAAAGATATTGGTGAGATGAATTTTTTTAATAAGGTAGAACATTTTTAATTCCATTGTTATGTCGGTTGTGATCTGTTATGGTAACCCATGATAGGGGTCACTCTAGATTTTCTGTGCTTTAGAGTCAGGAAGTGTTGGTAACCATTTCTGTTAGAGATCTATTCCTAAGTGGTTCTTTGGGATATGTGATTTAGGCATGGAGATGACATAATGGATGTTTGGTACTAGAAGGGTAGTCTATGTGGATATGATTCGTATTGGCCACATGATTCCATTGGTATTTGGATACCATGAGGGGTTTGAGGAAATGCATTGGGGTGCCGTATTCTTTTGATATGTGATGCACCTGGAGTTCCTTTACTTTCAAGGTAAGTTTTGATGGTGTGACCATTCAAATTCCTAAATCTATTATAATTGGATTTTTCTTCCAATGGGATTGTTAACAGTGACCCTAGATGTTTGGATCTAGGGATGAGAGAGTATGGCCAGTTGACGATGATTACAGGATTCCTGCTAGGTTTCAGGTGGTCGGTTTTCTGACTATGGAATGTAAGGATACCCAATTTTGAAGAGTTGTGTTGAGGGTACATAGTTCAATAGATCTGACATGTAGTATGGGAATGACCAATGGTTTAGGCACATGAGAATATGTTTGATGTTATATAACTCATATGCTTGGGAGTTGGGTTTCATGATAAGGTTTCATGGGTGAATGAAACAATTGAATTCCATTAATATAGAGTTGGAAAGAATGTGTTTCGGATGCATTGTTCTATTTATCTTATGGGAGTGTAAACCCATTATGTTTATGTGAACATTAGGTAGTGTGCATTGGATGCATGGAATTCATGTTTGATTATGGATCAGTGAGCGATTGTGTATGTTATTGTGACTAATGGGGTCAATAAGATGGTTGTGAACATTGTAGCCCATGTTTTGAAATAGAATTTGGGGTACCAATATTAGGTTTTTTTATCATGGACAGATCATGTGTGGTGGGACAATCAATTTAGTTTGAACCCTAATAGAAGATCCTGATATTTACCTGGTAGATGAGCATGGATCAAAATGGCTGACATGCATTCATGATGATGAAACCTGTTGAGGATACACTCATCAATTAGTATCATGAATGCCATATGTATAGGAGAACACCATTGGTCATTTGAGGTCATATACTTCACTAAGGATATTATTTTGGATGTTTCCATGGATGGAATTCCCAAGATTCATGAACATGTAGTGAATTGATGTTTCATATTGGTGCTCGAGTATGAGAATTATGGTTATGCCAAATCATTATGGGAAATTATAGATGAAGTCTATACATGGATTTAGACATAGAATGATATTTATAATATCCATGAATTAGAAAAATCAGTGATGTACTTATGCTCATAAATAAGCATGAGAACATTTTGGTTGGTCAAAGAATCAATATTAGATTTCACCAAGATTAGAGTTTAGACTCATTTGTGTCTATTAAATGATCTTGGGATTCCATTGAGTGTTAAGTAGAAGGCCCCAACCTTAATCCTTACTTAATCTTGAGTTATTACAAGATTACACATTGAGGATCTTTTCAGGTTTAGAGTTTTAGAGAATTAGATCATGAAACTTTCATTACATTCCACATTTAAACAAAGTGGTTACATAAAAGACAGTATTCATTCTTCTCATCAACGGAAACATATTGAAAATAAAACATGGATTCTTTATTGACACATCCTTGACACTATCATCACATCATGTACCTTTACCTTGACCAGTGAAAAACATTTCAAAAACATGGGATGAGCATTAAAAGCTCAGTAAGGGTTATAAAAATATGGAAAGGAAACATGAGTTCATATATACATAAGAATGAAATCATACTTTACCCATAAAACATAGGCACTTTAACATACCTCATCAAACCATGAATAAATCATAGAAAACATAAGACATAAAGGTAACTTGAGGCATTCATAACATTCTTACGTAGGGAGTAACCCTCTTGGTTATGTTTGGAATACCCATCATAGTATATTCCCTAAATCTCTTCAGAGAAACCTTAACGTTTCACTCCTTCGTGTTACCCAATGCATTGGAGAGCTATATCGGGCGCACCCGCCCTTAGTTTATCACGGAACCACCCGTATTCATAACAATGCCCAAGAACCATAACATAATCTTATCACATAAAACATGAATAAAGGAAACATAACATTTCCAACTTTCAATCACAAGATATCAATACAAGACATTGAAAAAAACATTATGAAAACCATTTTCAATATCAAAACAAAAGAAAAGTAAAACATGGTATTTATATTTCTTTTAAAAAGAAGGTATGGCTTGTAGAGGAAGCCGAAACTCAAATAATGGTCATGATGGCGGAGAAGTCATTGTCGCCGCATACGTACGAAAAAAACATTCCCTTTTTTCATTTAATAAACACTTCATAAAAAAAAGATTCCTTTTGAATAAACGTAAAAGTCAAAGGGGTTTATACACTATATAAAAGAAGGTTTTGTATAAAACAGAATATGCCTCAATGAAAGGAGATTGAGACGAAGTCCCTTACAAACACGGTATCCTTGGTTTAAGGATAAATCAATTACATAATTATGTGTGAAAAATGAATACACCAAATATAAGTGGATATTAAGTGTAACTTAATCAATGGTCATTCACACATATTCAAAGGATGACATATTCAATAACAACATGTTGAACCCAAAGAAATCGAAATTGGGTTATGAAGTTCCCTTGACAGCCTAACGGCGTCACATCAAAATGAGTTGATGAGAGATAAAAAGTGTATCTCATCACTTGGACATAAAATTTACATCAATAAGGATATATGAGAACTTATCCCCACATAAAAATATGTAAATTAAAAGACCCAATAAAGGAAGTCTTTTAAAAAAGTGGAAGGTGAAAGGTTCCCTTACCGACTTGGGTATCTTTCAAAACATACACCCCATGAAAGAAGGACAATAACTCATTGATGTAAATACTCATAAACGAAAGTATATTACACAAAGTGTAGAATAATGGGCAGTAAATAAACCACTCAAATGAAATTGTGGCAAATGTAGAATAAATCTCACAGGAATAAAAGTGAGATGAAAAATCCCTTACGAAAACTCGGCAGCCTAACGACGCCACATAAAACGTAAAAAAATGGATTGATGAGATCAAATAGGGTATCTCATAATATTAACTTAAAGTTTTTATAAATAGTAATATAAAAGAACATCCCCAACATAACAAAGAGGAGCTTAAAATAAGTTACATAAAGGAGAGTACTTAAAAAGAATGAGAGAGGTTAGATCTCTTACGAAAATTCGGCAGCCTAACGTTGCCACTCAAAACTTTCAAAATGGATTGATGAGAGAGAATAGGGTCTCTCGTCACATGAAAATAATAATTACAGTAATTGTAATATAAAATAACATCCCAATAACAAGAAAGATGAGCTTTAGAGGGAATGCCATAAAAGAGGGTACTTAAAAAGAAAGAGAGGAGTAAGATCCCTTACCTCAAGTCCAACTTGTCTTGTTCGTTTCTTTATATTCCTGAATAATAAACTTTGGTACATTAATAATTGCCTAATTACCTCCTTTATAGATTATTATTCAGTTAATATCACATATTATAATGTTATAATAACTGTTTAATAATGTTAGTTTATATCAGACGTTTTTGCCGATGTTTGGTACATGAGTCAAAAATGAACTTGTTTGAAAAAAGATTTCCCATGTAGTTATAAGTAAATAATTTCCAGAATAGTATTAATGATTAAAATATCATATATATCCATTAAATATTAATTTCATACTATTCCATATCATTTGGAGATAAAAAACGAAAAGCACCGTTCATGGAGACGTAGGTCGTACGTACGCATGAACGCTACTTTCATTTTTTGTCATATTAATGGAATTAAAACAAAATGAGAGAGATATATATATGTTATAATTCCAGAATGATATCCATAATTTTTATGTAATATATTACATATATATCCATTATATATATGTACTTATAGTATTACATAACATTTTGAGATAAGAAATGAAATGTACCGTTCATGGAGACGGTAAGCCATACGTACGCATGAACGCTACTTCCATTTCTATTTCATATTTAATGGAATTAAAACATAATGATACATAATTGTATTTTAATTCCAGTATGGTATCATATATAATATCATTAAATATATCCTTTATACGTACCACATATGGTATTAACGAATCAAATCACTTTGAGGGGGCGGTAGTCCGCACTTCCTTAAATGAAGATATCGCGTTTACCCATAAGGGAAACCATAAAAGTATGCACAAAATGAAAAATACAGAATCTTAAGGAAATAATAAACATATTATACATCATATATAAATATATTGTCATCTTAATGGCCAGCATTGAAGGTGTTAAATGAATGTTGAACAATCATCGTTTCGGGAGGCCGAAATTCGCCATCCACGGAAACAGTATGTTCATTAACCATTAGATGTAGGCGTGTGAAAGTGTAGCTCGAATCCTTCTTATAACAACATCCTATTATTTTTATGATACTGTATTTGTTACAAAAGAAATGAATAAAAAGAGTTTAGGGGGTTGGAGAATAAAAATAAAACAATAGTACTCAAGTGAAGACATTACCTAAAAATCGGGTAACTCCCTTTGGTTTGAGAAAAACGGCTTCCATGGGAAGACATATGCCCAAAGTGAGGCTTCAAGGAGTAATAGAGGGAAGTGGAGAGACAAAATTGGCAGATGTTGGACGATCCAAAGGCTTTGGGAGTGTGGGTAAGGAGGTAGGGGTGGGGGCCTTTTATAAGAGGAGAGGAGGGGCACTCTTGTAAAGTTACAAAATGTTACTTTATTTTCAAAAGAGATTCGGATTTTAAAGGTCCCACATTGATTTATTTCGAGGATAAGGTGATAAGGGTTCTAAATCCACTCATCCGATAGGTTTTGGACATGTTTAGGTCTTATATATTACATTATCTTTCCATTTTATTTAAATCGTTAAATAATGAGGTCATCGCAGCATCATCATGATGTCATAAATAATTTAATTTATTTAATGTATAAAAATTATAAAAAACTACTATATTGTAGGAAATATTTTTATCTTTCCAATAAATATTTATAGTCAAAAATCGGATTTGTATAACCCCATGTAAAAATTGTTTTAGTAAAACATTTCATGTTTGTCTCATTTTTACTTTACCTTTAAATAAAAAGATATTAATGTCATTTTCCATCCAAAGTGGCTTTATGGGGTCCCCAAGTTGACCCATGGGTTGTCTTGGTCGACCATGACACATCCAATGAGGTTAGTACATGTTTCATGTTCATTTAATTTTATTAAAACATTATTTTTACCTTAAACTACACTAATTACCTCTAATCGCGATTACAAACTTAAAAAGTTACTATTCACGAAAAAAATTATTTTTATCCCATTGAACCACATTTTAATTCTTAATGACAACCATGTATGTCGGATTTTTGAAATTAAAAACACAAAGATGGAAAAATTTCATTTAAACGGAAAAATCAGTTTTTATAAGTACCACTTTGTGGTTTCACTATTCATCAAAAATTGAAGTTTTTCAGAAAAATCCCAAAAAATCACCCTAAGCTATATTTGATATTCCGAATTCAAAAATGAAGTCTATTTTACAAAATTAAAAACATATAAGTCACATTAATTAATTTAATAATTAATTCCCGCTGTCAGATCAAATAACGTGTTTTTATGAAACAATAAGTATCAAAAGGTTGACACTAGTTTAAGTCTGATTTCAATGTGAAATTAATTCCAACGACCACTATTGGATTAAATGGTAAAAATATATTCTAATTCCACTTTAAAACCAATTCAAAAGATAATATAATCATATAAATAAATTATATTAAAAAGAGGTTTTGAATTAAAATACAACATTTTATACTATTCATTAAAAAAATGAACTCTATCGGAAAGATACCAAAAATTTACACAATGTAAATTTTGATGTCCTGATTCTTAAGAGGAGTTTTATTTGGTCCAAAAGGATTTATAAGAGTGAAAAAAACTATATTTAATGACGGTTCTCCATCAAAAGGCGATAAGTGAACCTTTAGTGAAAACTAGGGCATATACGCCTAAAATCGAATTATTTCTGTATTTTATGACTTTATCTTTTATTGGATAAATATAAAAACATTAAAAAACATATATAATCACATTTTAGTTATTTCTATACATTCCTGCCAATACAACGGATACATGTTAACTACCATTTAAAATAATATTATTTTATTATTTGAGTGCAACGTAAGATTCCCAAGAAACTCGTTGTTGCGTGTTGGGTACGCCATCGAGCATAGTGTCCCCTTTAAAGTCATATTAATACTTTATTCACAAATATGCATAAATATGAAAATGTCATATTCTTTATTTACCTGGGGTGTTACATCCTTCCCCCCTTTTGGGAATTGTGTCCTCGCAATTTTTAAAATTGAGCTTGGAAACATCCTTGAAAGTCCCACATCGGAACAAGAGTCGGTAAAACAATCACATTAAAATAATGAAAGAAAAGTAAAGAGGTCACCCGAGTTAACCCATACTAGGACTCCATGTAGGAAAACATGGACATGGGGGAGAAAACATAGGGTCATGTTCTGATGGAGAGTGATAGAAAACATGTTTAGGAGAAAGTTAACAATAAGAAAATCACAAACTTGTGATGCGTTAAACGGTGTTGGGATCCCCAGTAGGAAAAGTTAATAGACAACATTTTTGTTTTAAGTTACTTTTTATTGAGGAATTTATTCATAAGAAAACATAATCACTTATCATGTTGACTTTCAACTTTTACTAGATTCCTTAATCAAACTCATATTTTTTCCAAAAGACGAGTATTTAGGGAGAGTTGTTCGCATTAAGAGTACTATAATCAACTTATAGAGAATCGCCTAATCCACAAAAGAGAACTATATACATCCCATGTCTTTAGGCTTTAACCAAAACCAAAACTAGAAAGGTTAGTACAAGTTCAGATAATCCAAAAAAGGATAACCCTTTATAAAAAGAAAATCTATTCTTAATCTCAAAATTTGTCCAACAAAACCCAAAGTTCAACAAGGACCATCCGATAAACAATTTGTCCATAAAATTCTTCAAAGTAAACCAATATAAGATTGAAACCCAAATATTTGAAGGATTTAGTCACATAGTCTTCCAAGTTAAATCGTAACATTTATCTCCAAACAATATCAGTTGCTCCTAATGTCTCGTATTGAAAAGTAATTAACCTAATAACATATCCTCCATGATAGGTTAATCATTTTCATAAATAACACAAAATCAACATACTCTTAATTCATAAAATCATCTAACTAAAAAGAATCGGTCAAACTAACCAGGGACTTCACGTAGTCCAGTGGGAGGCGATAAATACCAGTCGCACTTTGGTTGTGGGTTCGATTCCCACAGCTTTGTCCGACGCAATGGGTTGTCACACGGTCTGCGTGTTGTCCTTTTTCCAAAACTATATAATTCTTAAACAATTCCCCAAAAAGAGATAAAATCATCAAAAATGATCATAACATATTTTAACCTCAAGTTTATCTCATGCCTTTCATTTTCCAGCATATCATATAGTAACCCATAATTACCTCAAAAGTAAGGATCATATAAACTCTAATGGTTACCTTTATAATTATTACCTGAACTTCCACATCGATTGGTCATCTCGTACATGATGCATTAAAGATCATACCAAGGTTCAAGTGGTTGATCATGACACCTTGATAGTTGGTTTAGAACAACCACGAGTTTCCTCATTGAATCCCCCATTTTATCTAGTATCTTAATCATAGAACCACCACAGTTTCCTTCAAACCTGTTGTCTCATTGGTGCCTTCTAGATCCATCCATTCACTAAAAACAGAAATGTCAGTGTGAGTATAGAAACAAAACCATCATGTACTAATGAGGAAGGTAAACACTAAGATACACCTACTCAATTACTTTATCTAAAACTATGACTCTTTCTGAAATCCTAACCATTATGGTAATGCCACTTATGCTTAAAGAATACCCTAACCTCTAAAGTTATCTAAACCGACCTTTGATAACAACTATAAGTCCCCAGCCTTAAACCTTACTTAATCTTGAGTTATTACAAGATAACACATTGAGTATCTTTTCAGGTTTAGAGTTTTAGAGAATTAGATCATGAAACTTGCATTACATTCCACATTTAAACAATGTGGTTACATAAAAGACAGTATTCATTCTTCCCATCAACGGAAACATATTGAAAATAAAAGATGGATTCTTTCTTGACACATCCTTGAAAATATCATCACATCATGTACCTTTCCCTTGACCTGTGAAAAACATTTCAAAAACTCGGGATGAGCATAAAAAGCTCAGTAAGGGTTATAAAAATATGGAAAGGAAACATGAGTTCATATATACATAAGAATGAAATCATACTTTACCCATAAAACATAGGAACTTTAACATACCTCATCAAATCATGAATAAATCATAGAAAACATAAGACGGAAGGTAACTTGAGGCATTCATAACATTCTTACGTAGGGAGCAACCCTCTTGGTTACGTTTGGAATACCCATCACAGTATATTCCCTAAATCTCTTTGGAGAAACCTTAATGTTTCACTCCTTCGCGTTACCCAATGCATTGGAGAGCTATATCGGACTCACCCGCCCTTAGTTTATCATGGAACCACCCGTATTCATAACAATTCCCAAGAACCATGACATAATCTTATCACATAAAACATGAATAAAGGAAACATAACATTTCCACCTTTAAATCACAAGATATCAATACAACACATTGAAAAAAAACATTATGAAAACCATTTTCAATACCAAAATAAAAGAAAATTAAAACATGGTATTTATTTTTATTTTAAAAAGAAGGTATGGCTTGTAGAGCAAGCCAAAACTCAAATAATGGTCACGACGGCGGAGAAGTCGTTGTCGCCGCATACGTACGACAAAAACATTCCCTTTTGTCATTTAATAAACACTTCGTATAAAAATATTCCTTTTGAATAAACGTAAAATTCAAAGGGGTTTATACACCATATAAAAGAATGTGGTTTATAAAAAAGAATATGCCTCAATGAAAGGATATTGAGACGAAGTCCCTTATAAATACGATATCCTTGGTTTAAGGATAAATCAATTGCATAATTATGTGTGACAAACGAATACACCAAATATAAGTGGATATTAAGTGTAAAATAATCAAAGGTCATTCACACATATTCAAAGGATGACATATTCAATAACTACATGTTGAAACCAAAGAAATCGAAATTGGGTTAAGAAGTTCCTTTGACAGCCTAACGGCGTCACATAAAAATGAGTTGATGAGAGATAAAAAGTGTATCTCATCACTTGGACATAAAATTTACATCAATAAGGATATATGAGAACATATCCCAACATAAAAATATGTAAATTAAAATACCCAACAAAAGAATTCTTTTAAAAAAGAGGAGTGTGAAAGGTTCCCTTACCGACTTGGGTATCTTTCAAAACATACACCCCATGAAAGAAGGACAATAAATCATTGATGTAAATACTCATAAAGGAATGTATATTACAGAAAGAGTAGAATAATGGGCAGTACATACACCACTCATTGGAAATTGTGGCAAATGTAGCCTAAATCTCACGGGAATAAAAGTGAGATGAAAAATCCCTTACGAAAACTCGGCAGCCTAACGACGCCACATAAAACTTACAAAAATGGATTGATGAGATAAAATAGGTTATCTCATCATATTAACTTAAATTTTATAGAAATAGGAATATAAAAGAACATCCCCCAACACAACAAAGAGGAGCTTAAAAGAAGAGACAAAAAAGAGAGTACTTAAAAAGAAAGAGAGAGGTTAGATCTCTTACGAAAATTTGGCAGCCTAACGGCACCACTCAAAACTTCCAAAATGGATTGATGAGAGAGAATAGGGTCTCTCATCACATGAACATAAAAATTAAAGTAAGTTTAATATAAAATAACATCCCAATAACAAGAAATATGAGCTTTAGAGGGAATGACATAAAAGAGTGTACTTAAAAAGAAAGAGAGGAGTAAGATCCCTTACCTCAAGTCCAACTTTTCTTGTTCGTTTCTTTATATTCCTGAATAATTAACTTTGGTCAATTAATAATTTCCTAAGTACCTCCTTTAGAAATTATTATTCAGCTCATATCACATATTATAATGTTATAATAATTGTTTAATAATGTTAGTTCATATCAGACGTTTTTGCCGATGTTTGGTACATGAGTCAAAAATGAACTTGTTTGAAAAAAGATTGCCCATGTAGTTATAAGTAAATAATTTCCAGAATAGTATTAATGATTAAAATATCATATATATCCAGTTAATATTCATTTCATACTATTCCATATCATTTGAGATAAAAAACGAAAAGCACCATTCATGGAGACTGTAGTCCGTACGTACGCATGAACGCTACATTCATTTTTTGTCATATTAATGGAATTAAAAAAATGAGAGAGATATATATATTTTATAATTCCAGAATTATATCCATAATTTTTATGTAATATATTACATATATATCCATTATATATATATGTACTTATAGTATTACATAACATTTTGAGATAAGAAATGAAATAACCGTTCATGGAGACGGTAAGCCGTACGTACGCATGAACGCTACTTCCATTTCTATTTCATATTTAATGGAATTAAAGCACAATGATACATAATAGTATTTTAATTCCAGTATGGCATCATATATAATATCCTTAAATATAACCTTTATACGTACCACATATGGTATTAACGAATCAAATCACTTTGAGGGGGCGGTAGTCCGCACTTCCTTAAAAGAAGATATCGTGTTTACCCATAATGGAAACCAAAAAGGTATGCCCAAAATGAAAAATACAGAAGCTTAAGGAAATAATAAAAATATTATATATCATATATAAATATAGTGTCATCTTAATGGCCACCTTTGAAGGTGTTACAAGAATGTTGAACAATCATCGTTTCGGGAGGCCGAAATTCGCCATCCACGGAAATAGTATGTTCTTTAACCATTAGATGAAGGTGTGTGAAAGTGTAGCTCTAATCCTTATTATAACAACATCCTAGTATATTTATTACACTGGATTTGTTACAAAAGAAATGAATAAAAAGAGTTTATGGGGTTTGAGAAGCAAAATAAAACAAAAGTACTCAGGTGAAGACATTACCTAAAAATCGGGTAACTCCCTTTGGTTTGAGCTCAAAGGCTTCCTTGGGAAGACTTATTCCCAAAGTGAGGATTCAAGGAGTACTATAGGGAAGTGGAGAGACAAAAGTGGCAGAGTTCGGCCGAGCCAAAGGCTTTGGGAGTGTGGGTAAGGAGGTAGGGGTGGGGGCCTTTTATAAGAGGAGAGGAGGGGAACTCTTGTAAAGTTACAAAATGTTACTTTATTTTCAAAAGAGTTTCGGATTTTAAAGGTCCCACATTAATGTATTTCTAGGATAAGATGATAAGGGTACGAAATACACTCATACAATAGGTTTTGGACATGTGTAGGTCTTAGATATTACATTATCGTTCCATTTTATTTAAATCCTTAAATAATGAGGTCATCGCTGCATCATCATGATGTCATAAATAATTTAATTTATTTAATGTATACAAATTATAAAAAAATTACTATAATGTAGTAAATCTTTTTATCTTTAAAATGATTATTTATAGTCAAAAATATGATTTGTATAACCCCATGTAAAAATTCTTTTAGTAAAACATTTCATGTTTGTCTCATTTTTACTTTAACTTTAAATAAAAAGATATTAATGTCATTTTCCAACCAAAGTGGCTTCCTGGGGTCCCCAAGTTGACCCATGGGTTGTCTTGGTCGGCCATGACACATCCAATGAGGTTAGGACATGTGTCAAGTTCATTTCATATTACTAAAACATTATTTTTACCTTAAACTACACTAATTACCTCTAATTGCGATTAAAAACTTAATAAGTTACTATTCACCAAGAAATTATTTTTATCCCATTGAACCACATTTTACTTCTTAATGACAACCATGTATGTCGGATTTTTGAAATTTAAAATACAAAGATGGAAAATTTTCATTTAAAAGGAAAAATCAGTTTTTATAAGTACCACTTAGTGGTTTCACTATTCATCAAAAATTTAAGTTTTTCAGAAAAATTCCAAAAATTCACACTAAGCTATATTTGATATTCCGAATTAAAAAATGAAGTCTATTTTACAAAATTCAAAACATATAAGTCATATTAATTAATTTAATAATTAATTCCCGCTGTCAGATCAAATAGCGTGTTTTTATGAAACAATAAGTATCAAAAGGTTGACACTAGTTTAAGTCTGATTTCAAAGTGAAATTAATTCCAACGACCACTATTGGATTAAATGGTAAAAATATATTCTAATTCCACTTTAAAACCAATTCAAAAGATAATATAATAATATAAATAAATTAGATTAAAAAGAGGGTTTGAATTAAAATACAACATTTTACACTATTCATTAAAAAAATGAACTTTATCGGAAAGATACCAAAAATTTACACAAAGTAAATTTTGATGTCCCGATTCTTAAGAAGAATTTTATTTGGTCCAAAAGGATGTATAAGGGTGAAAAAAACTATATTTAATGACGGTTCTCCATCAAAAGGCGATAAGTGAACCTTTAGTGAAAACTAGGGCATATACGCCTAAAATCTAACTATTTCCGTATTTTATGCCTTTATCTTTTATTGGATAAATGTAAAAACATTAAAAAACATATATAATCATATTTTAGTTATTTCTATCCATTCCCGCCAATACAACGGCTACATGTTAACTACCATTTAAAATAATATTATTTTATTATTAGAGTGCAACGTAAGATTCCCAAGAAACTCGTTGTTGCGTGTTGGGTACGCCATCGAGCATAGAGTCCCCTTTAAAGTCATATTAATACTTTATTCACAAATATGGACAAATATGAAAATGTGATATTCTTTATTTACCTGGGGTGTTACATTAAGGAATCGTGATTTTGTGCTTTGATCTCACATCAATGGATGCAGTTGAATGTTTCTATGATAAGTCAGTCAAAGGAGGTCCAATCAGTGGGTTTTCATGAGATTTGATGTGGTGGGATGTAAACAACTTCATATATGTTATTTTGTACATTAAAGGTTTGTTTTAGGGATTGATTAGAATTTTTTGTGGGAAATGTGAAACATTAAGTTCATTCCATGAATAAAGGGTACTCAACATTTTTTTAATTAGGGGTAAGGATGGGTAATTATGTATGATTCGAATTCCAGATTTGTTTGGGTGTGGTGAGTTGGGAACCACACCAAGTAGGTTATTGGACCAATTGAATTTTGTTTAGATGGGTGATTTTAGTGGTGAAGAGTTTTTTGTTTATAATTGGATGTATGGGAAAAGGCTTGTGAAAGGGAGTGTAAAAGGTATGTGGATGGGTTGATCAATGACACCATGATGTCTCAGGGTATATGGGTGCTACTAGGGACAATATAATGGTTTTGGTAATAATTCCAAGTCGTAGGTTCCTTGTAAATGAATAGTGTATATTATGATTGGAGATATAATAAGAAATAAAATTCAATATAAAAAATATGGACTTTGGCTTTTGGATCATTAATTGATGACTGTTGTAAGGAAGTGTTGATGGCGTAAAGGTTGAAGATAATTCTAATAGATGATTAGTGTCATGATATGGTGGTTGTAATTCCCCATGTCCATATATATCATAAATATTTTGAAGGAATTTGATCTTTTTTGGGTGGTGTGTTCATTTCAATAAAATATATTTGAAAAGGAATTATGAGAGTTGGAACATATATATAAGTTATTATTGAGATGGAATGAGACTTCGAAGTGATTCAAGATGCTCAATAGAGAATCGAAGAAAGATTGAGATGTAAGGGATGCTAAGTTTCAGTATTATCCTATAAATGGACAGTTTTTGAGAAGGAAATGACTAGCTAGTAAGCTCATTAGTGGCCCGATGTGTTGTCTAGGGGCATTGGACAACCTGTGATCCACTAACTCATTGGTGACCTCAATTTAGCTAGCTAATGTGGTTATTTTGATTTTTAATAAATATGGGTAAGGTAGTAATTTCACCAGTTCATCCTCTTATAGTTTTAGGAAAACTAGCTGGTCAAGGGAGGGGCATTTGGATGATACCTCTCCCTATACTACCTCTGATTAACCCTCTTTGATCCGATTGTTTTTTGTGGTGATTTCATGATATTTAAGGTGATTCATCACTCTTTTGACATATATTCTCTCTATTCTTATATTATTATTGATTTTTTCTACCTATTTTGGTATTTGGGGTTAATTCTACCAAGGCATAGTGGAATAAATTGATTTTGACGAATCATTTTCATCCATCTTGTAAAAGAGGCCCCATAACAATATCTTCCCGCTATTGGAAGCCATTTCATTAGAGATATGTTTCCCTATTAATTTTTCCTGGGATGTTAGTTAAAATTATTCTTTATTTGAACATGGAATAAGGTTCAATAGTTGGGTGGTTTATAGGGATTATTCCTAGTGGTGTATCAGGAGTCAACAATACCCTATTTCATGAAGTTTTGGAGAGCTATTGATGCCCAGTGAGATTCTAGGTTCTTTGACAATTTTATGTTATTATTTTTTATTTTAATTATAAATTTTTTCATAAAATATTATTTTTTATAATATATAATTTGGATGTTGAGGCTGCTTTTGGGGTGTTGAGCTCTTTGAAATGGCTTATTAGATGTGGGAGGGCTTGTGTAGGCTTGGGAAAATATTCCAAGCCACGATTTAAAGGAGGAAATGGATTCAAATGAGGTAGGTAGTCCTTATGAATATCCCATTTTATATTTATGGATTCTATTTATATACATGTTGTATCTGTTATACCTCCACTTCAGGTGATGGACAACGCTTGATTATTAATTTTATTTAAATAAAAATTGAAATCATTTGATTAAATAAAACAATGATCCAATGGTGATGATGAACCATTATGTACTGGTTCACTGTCTCAGCCACTAATGGACGAGAGTATCATTACATTCATTTACCATGGGATACAAGAAACCCATGAGTGGTGTGAATTAGATAATAGAGTGAATGAATATAATGGCCTTAGTGATAGGTGCATTTAGTGGCCTCTAGGTATAGTTGATTGATTACTTGATATATTGGATAGGAATTGTCCACACAAGATCCTTATGATGCCTTAGAACCTTTGGGATAGAAAAGAGGATATTTGAGAGAGTGTTCCTACTCTAATTAGGTGTGAATAGCTAGATTGGTAGACCCTTAAGTGTCCGATAGAATGGTTAGGTGTGAGAAATAACCTTGGGTGACTTTGGAGGGGAATGATATTGAGACCATCTCCATTTTAAGGCTTCCTAGGAGAAGAGTGAGGCCTCAATAAATCTTTGATGATATCTTGGGATGTTATTCCCTATGAGTGATGGGTGTTGACCTTAGAGACATATTTGAGATTGAGGGACCCTATTGGGGTGTCTCAATTATGATGATTCCTAGGGAACCACGGTATATTACAGGTCAATGTAGGCCCTAAAGATGTTTAGTGTTGGGGAGTTGGAATGTTTGTATTAGGCATGGCCCCTTACTTTGGTAACATCATTAAAAAATAATTAAATGATAAATTGAATTGTAAAATCATTTGAAGAAGTCAAAAATTTCTTAAAATGGTAACTTAATTTCTGCCTATGAGTCCCCTGGGATTGTGGATTCCCCCAATTAATTTCTTGTTATTTTTTTATGATATCAGGATAGAGGATACCCCTTGGAGTTCTTAGAATTGTGGAAAGAGTATATGACCCCACTCCTTGGACAATCTGGGATGCCTTGGTCCTATTCCTTAGATGTGTAAGTAGTGGATGTTACCACTACATATTGTGGGATTCCTTGGAAATTCTCTTTGGATATGTGGGATAGGGACAAAACACCCCCACATAACTTGGGATGACTTGGACTACCCAAATTTGGAGTCATCCATTGAGCCAGTATACCAAGGTGGGTCTACCCCCAAGATTTTATCATCTATATACTGAGGTGGGTTAGACATAATGTTATTATCTTATATATAATGGGGTGTGCCCAATAATTTCGTTTTAACCTGTGTATACTAAAGTGGTTCATGACCCATGTTTTTATCTCATTTATACCCTCATCGGTCACACCCTAGTTTCCCATCATTGGTATACTAGGTTTAGTCATACCTATAGTGTTTATCTTATATATAAAAGGGTGATTCATACCATTACTGATTAAATTTGTTGGAATACATACCTGATGTTCTCAAAGAAACTCTTCTAGGAGCTAAAGAATATAATATTGGCCTTAGGTGTTACCACAGAACATGAGAACTGATGGTAATTTATTTTATTTCTGTATAATAGTTATTTATTTGTCATTGTATGTTACATATATATACACTTAATTTATTTGGTTCGTAAATGAACATGATTTTGGTTCCCCATTGAGTTATACTAACACCATTTTTCTGTGACCATGACACATGGGTACCCGTGCATCCCTCTCACTAGTTGTAATTATAGTTTTAGATGAGGAATGAGATTTGATTATTCATCTAGATAGTTTTTGATTTTTTAAAAGGTAGAGGCAAGGTGTGTCTTGGATATAGTGAGGGATAATCCCTAGGTGTTTCCTTTATTTTGGTTTTGTTACAAATGACGTTAGACCAGTGGGTGGCCAGTTGTCATGATTTCTTGGAAGATCCATTTTGTATTTATATGTCTTATTTTCCCTTTAGTTATTATGTATACTTTTTTGATTATTTTTTGGATGATTTTTGGTGATTTTTTTTATTTTTTTCACTCTAATATGAGGGTATAGTCTCTACATGGGTACACCCTAGATCCCTATTTATTCTCATCATCCTCTAGCATATTGGGAGACAAGCCTGCGGTCCAATCATATTTTATCAGTTATCTACTCGAAGTGAGATGGGTCTGGATATGACACATATATAATCAATTTCAAAAACAAATCACATATCATCAACAAGTAAAATATATAAGTAGAATTATAAAATAACCAATAAGATCCAATATTTCCAATTCCAATGTAACTAATGACAAAGATGTATATATCTTACAATGACATCTATATTTTTGTTTTTATTAAAAAACTTCTATAAGTATTAAATAAACTTACATAATATCATAGGGGAGACATAATACCTATGTTTGACCTGGTATCCTTTATCTACATCACATGTTAGTCTCATGTTTCACCTATACCCTAGAAATCCCATTAGATCATGGCCTACTCCAAACTCCAAAATCCACCCCAACTCTTAACCAAAATCTTCTATTCCACACTATCATGGTCATCCCCCACTTGAACCCCACCTATACCTATAATAATGGAATGAGTGATTCTTAATTCCTAAATATAATAAGACCTAAGTTTGAGAATATCATCGAGGGTATAAAACACATGTATGATATTTATTACCCACATAAGATTAATGAATAAATAAAAAATGACCAATCAACACCAAATAATTTCCATTTCACAAAATAAATTCCCACAACCAAAATGATACGTATATATCAAATACATTAAATCCTATAAAATCTATTAAATAATGGTATATAAAACTGCAATTCATCCTCCAAATCCATCAATATTATAACAACCAAATATATTAAAAGAAGAACATTATATTTAATAGGTGTATATGACACACAACCCAAAGATTTGAGAGGAATGTTACACACTGTGAATTTATGAAATATTTATTTTATGATAAATTTAATCTTTGATATATTTAATTTTAAATAAATTCAACCACTTCAATTTCTTGTGATTCTTGCAATGATGGGTTTAAAGAAAATTAAACAATTTATTAAAATTTTATTATTTAAGAATAACCATTAAAAACTAGATGTTAAGTAGGCTGGTATGAATATAAATAAATAAATTATCAAAATTATATGGTTTAAATATGTATAAAATAAAATAAATGGTTATATATTGATTATAAATAATATAATAATCATTTGAAAGAAAATTAAACTTTTTCGATTTTTTTCTAAAAGGTAGTTTTGACGCACTTCGGACACATAATTTAAAATTAATCTTAGAAAATAAATTTTTAAAAAATATGTTTTATTTTGTCAATATACATGTTAAAATTATCGTTGGGGGATTGTTTACGATTTTTTTTAAAATATTTCTTTTATGAATAGTAAAAAATAATTATTTTTAATGAATACTAACTTTTCGTTTATATTGTTTTCAAAGTAAAATTATATGTTAAATTGGTTTTAATATAAAATTATTTCAATTATATTACAATTTTACTAATTTTTATCATTTTAATCAATTTCATACAGAATTATGATATAAATAAACTTTTTAATCGTTTGAAAGTTTTTCATTGAAAATTATCTTTTTCTTCTACGCATCTGCAAGTTTAATTTTCAATTTAATTCTACCACTTATATGTATTGAATTTGTAAAAATGGATTAAATATTTATAACACTGTTATATAATTTTATTTAATAATTTAAACATATTTTTTTACAATATTGAATAGTAAAACAAAAAATAATAATTACTTCATTTAGGGAAAAAATTGGTTTTCCTAGGGGTTAAACTAAGTAGATAAGGATTAAAATAAAGTAAAACATGTTCAAACCCCACTGTATAGACATATTTCTACCATAGAATCTATAAAGGTATATAATTATCTATTTTGAAGGCTTTTGGAATGAGATGAATGAGGATATCAATTTATATTTTCAATAATTACTTATGTGTCCTCTCCCCTACTTATAAATTTTGACCCCCTCTCCTCTTTTATTTTCTATACCAAAACCATTTGGTTCTTAAAATACATGACCAAATAAATTCCTCAATTCCCTCCCCAAAAAATATATTCCATTTTTTATTAGGATTCCCTTAAAATAAATCTAGAGGAATCAATCTAAAGAGGCTCTCATGAAGAGGTAAAATTATTAAAAATGTATTTTGATTTATTTGTTCTTCTACTTACATAAAATATAATTAAATTATAGTGACATTATAAAACAAGTATATAAATATATTGAAAATTTATTATATAAATTTAATACCTTATATACATCTCCACTTCTATCATATGGAAAATGAAAAAGTTGATCATGATTATGGTGAACTACTGCCTATCTAACCGATGTAGCATGTTTTTCATCACCACATTTCAAGTATGGATATAATATTGGATTTAAAATATTTACATGATATTTTTGAACTTATTATACTTCTAGAATATTCATATCAAAGATATATTTTTTACAATCCATTATCCGGTTTATACAATGATATTGCTAGTGTGTACGGTGGAGTACCTCCTCAAAAATAAATGGGATTATTTTATTTCTTATTCATTGCCTCTAATTTTGTTTTTGATTTTTCAAATAAAATCACTTTATGGAAAACTTTTAACCATACAGACTAAAACAACAATAAAATGAATAATGTAACATGCCGATGGTGATCACCATTGATTTAAATTTATTCTTCTATGGTTATTAATGATTTTTTCAATTAATAGTACCATATTCCTCTCTTTAGTACTTAAAATTATTGAGATATTTTAAATAAAAACTCACATTATTTCTATATTTAGATGAAAATACTTCTTCAAAGACCTTGTTTTCTATTTTGTTCAAAAATGATTCCGATAATGTTTTTAACATTATAAAAATGGTTTATAATAGATATTTTACCCTACTTTTAATTTTTACAAAATGTTTTTAATGGAATATTCTTGTCATTTTCCAAGTAATGCCTATTTGTATTTTACTAAGAATATGAAAGGAATATTTGTTATATTGTGTATAGAATTAATTAAATTTCACAAAATCATGAAAACTCAATATTTTAAATATTAATTTATATCTATATGGTAATTTTAAAATAAAATTATTTCCAAATGTTTTTGTGATCTTTTAGGTCTCAAAGTGAAAATGTCAGTTTCTTTTAACAATGTTTTAATGGTACATTTCATATAATTTACATTCACCAAAGAACAATGATCTTACCAAACTTATAATTTACATGGTTTATGTTTTAATGATATAATATTTATTATTTTTCTATACGTTTTAGGATAAATTTAACTAGGGATGTAGTATTTTGATAACATTAACCATATTACTCATAATGATTTTTGATTTTTTTATTGATTTGGGAATGTATTAAAATTTCATATGAACATTTTTATAATAATTTTTTTTGTTGATTATGGTTCCCCTCTTCATATTAAGAATTTATTAGTCTTAGAAAGTGAAAGGCATGGACCGTTATAGCCCCGTGATACATCAGTAGGTCTCATGGAACAAACTAGATATAGTATATGGTTATGTAATTACACGTTTATGTATGATTTCTTAGCATATGGCTTTGATAGTATGGTTATGATGCCCAAAATGATTAATTACCAAATTATGATATTATTAACTGATTTCCATGTGATTTTTAGATTAGTTATAATACCCAAGGAAAGGTTTAATGATCACGTGATTTTATATATGAAATAATTTGATCGTTATTTATTCTAGCCATATTATAATCATGTTATTAAATAAATGGAACATTTTTATGTTATTTACCATTCCATGTTGATTATGATTTATTTATTCATATATTTAAACATACTCATACTCATACTGAGTATTTGATCTCACCCCTTTATTATGTTTCTTTACTTAGGATGCACAGATTAGTATTAAGATTGATATGCAAGGTTATGCAAGAGGAAATAAAAATTCACTCGAAGAAAATATTATTTGGTATTTTATTTTTTAAAATTTAATGTGACATTTAATTAAGTATCTAGTTTACAAAGACTAAAAAATACTATAGTTGTTTAGGATGTGATTGCTTTTTCCTAATTCCAATGTAAAAATGTAAACACCAAATCTGGGCCATGAGGATTTGGATATTTACTATTGGTATCATAGGATAATTATAAAAATACTTGAGAACTATATTTAAGAAAACATCTATTAGAGAACATAATCCCATGATTGAAATTGAGGATAATATTTGAAGATCATCCTATTGTTTTAAAAATAAAGAGATTATGTGTTTTTTCCAAGTGATTGATCCTGATTTGGATACTATAAGTGGAAATTGATCTTGTATAGATATACCTATGGGAAATACTCTGAAAAAAGTGCATCAACCTTGACATGAGAATTACCAGATAAATGGTAACATGCATTACTACACACATTTTTTGAACCTACTATGGGATATTCTTTGGTTAATTGACATTTTATTGACAAAAAATTGTGAAGGAATTAAAAATATTCATATGATTTGAAAACATTCCCAATTAAACCATTTTTATTATTATGATATTATCCATGCATAATTTTTTTTCAATTTATGCTAAGAGACTCACTAGTTTTGGGATTATAAATTATATTTAATAATTTTAGGGTGTAATATACTGTATTATAATGTTTGGAAATGGAATTTAGTTGAAGGAATATTAACCACATCAATTCACATACATTATGTAGGTATTTCACTCATAGGAAATATAATGAACCTCGAATTGGAGGTATATCTAGAACTGGTAAAATTATAACCATATTGTGGAAAATTACTCTGGTTATGAGTAATGAATTTTCCCATATGACGATACCTGTTGATCTACCACATAGTGTAATAATGTTAAACAACAATATGCATTAGAAACCATGATCATTCAATGGGACTACAAATCTATTTGTAGTTTACGAATGGATATGTTCCCCAAAGAATATATTTATCAAACTGGGAAGAAATTAATGTGAGAAAGTTTTCATGGAAGTTTATCATCTCTCAATATATTTAGAATAATGGTGTCAATTGATTCCAAACACTAAAGATGAAGAAGAAATAATAAACATTAAATGGGATGATTTTATGAATCTTTTTGCAAAAGTATTTTCATCATCATCAATGAGTGTTTATGGAGACAAAATTATCGACTCTTAGACAAAAGAAATATGAAAATGTTTAGATGCATGAATATAACATTACAAGGTTAGTATAGAATAATATAGACTACATATGTAATCCAAACACTAAGAATAACCATTTTTAATTGACTTAACCCAATTTTTCAAGGGAAACCAATCTCCCAAACTTTCTAAGAACATGAGAACATTATATCATATATTATAACAATAGAGAAATTATTATCTAAGTATTATGGATTCTAATGGATTACAAAGAAGAATATAATGGAAGAGATTAATATGGATACAGGGAATATTAGAAATAATTATTTTACACCATGAGATAAATGTGGAAAAAAAACACTTAGGTACTTTATTGAAGTTAATGGTATTTTTATACAAGTGTAAAGAGAAAGGACACTATTCTTATAATTACAATGGAAATAAAGAATGTACTAATTTGAAGTGATTAAATGTTAGGATATGGGGCACTACTAAATTTATTTCACAAATAATCAAGGGAATATCACTCAAAATAAGTTAATGGATCAAAGTCAATCTTATGTTATTACTACTGATGAAGTGGATTTATTAATGTTCTTGTGTTTAGATTCATGAATTTTATTATAGGAGTTTTTTATCATTGATATTATGTTTATAAGAATTATGAAATGTATATTGATTTTAATGGATTAATTTATTTTTATAATTTTAGAGTGTATGTTGAACGATATAGATGACTAAGAAAATTGATTCAGTGGTAAGTTTAGCTTCTTGTAAAACATGTGATTGAGGAAGGATAACCCTTAATATGTTCTTGATATTGAGATAATAATTATAAATGGGTTTTATGAATGTATTTTTAACCATTAATGTTTATCCTACCAATGATATTGAGGTAATTATGGGTTATTAAAATTTGGTAAGATTATAAAATTTATATTAATAATGTTTTGGAAAAAGGATAACCTACAATCCGAGTAAAAAACCCATCACATACGGGATGGATAGGGTGCGTGAACCCACAATCCAATAGTGGAAAGGGTTATTTTCCTACCAATGGACTAAGTGATGATATGGTTAATATGTTATTGTTTTTACCTAATAAATATGAGAGAAAAACATTATTTTTAATCTAGTGGTGTTACTGTTGAGGTTTAGAGATCAGTGTATTGTATTTGATAACACATGCCAACCATATTGTTTATGGAAAATATTTAGAGACATACAGAATGTCATGTCATGCATTTCAAGATATTATGATCCCTTAAAAGTTAATATTTGATCATTAGGCATAAAAAATTTGTATTCCGAGTAAGAGAAGAAGTGGAAATTTATTGAAGCGCATCAATGGAATGAATTATGCTCAAGAAATAGAGAGATATCAAGAAATTATATTTTCTTAAATTCTAATAAAATAAAATAATTCCTCAAATTTATGGAATGAATATTGAAAAAAATGTTATCATATTAGATACATATCTGATGAATCAAATGGTATTATAAAACATCAAAAATTTAGGTTTTTGAGTTCCATAATTTCTAATTTATCATTCACATTCTATTTATCAAGAATCTCTATCGTTTTTTATAAGTATTTATTATTTTCATCCATTTTCATATCTTCAGTTCCAACTAATGTTCTCCAACTTTAAAACATAGTTATTAATTATTATAGATGACTATTGTACACCCCTTTATCTATTTTATAGAGGATTGTTTATTAACCATTTTTAGATGTGGGTTTCCAATAAAGGTATTTTCAAATTGCAAACCCTTAAATTCTGAGATCAAGATTGAATTGTAGAGATGAAATTTATTTAACGGGGTATAATGTGATACCTTATGATTTTTAAATAAGAACATTATATTTGGTATCATATACGACATGAAGCACACATATTATAAGATAATGTAACCAGATGAGAATTTATGATATATTTATTTTCAAACAAATTTAGTATCATTGATAGCTTGTGATGCATGAAATGATGGGTTTAAACAAAACATGATACTTTGTTACAATATTATTATTTAAACATGACTATTATAACCTGGTTGTTAAGTTTGAGGGAATTAATAGAAAAAAAATTATAAATATTATCGGGTTTCAACATGTATAAAATAAATTCAATTGTTATGTTTTTATTATACATCAAATAAGAATAATTTGAAATAAAATAAATACTTTTTGGGAAACTATATTTTATCTTTAAGTCAACTTAGTCACCCTTTTCTCTCATAATGTAAATATAAGTTTTATTAATTTTTTAAAATTTATTTGAAAAATAAATCATTACTTAGGAAATATACAGGTCGTAATTATGTTATGTTGAATTTTCTGGAATTTTATGAAAACATTATTTATTGGATGAATATTTAAACATATTGTTCTTTAATGAAAACTTACTTTTAATTTAAATTATTAAAAAAGTAAATTTATATTTTAAATTATTTTAATTTAAAATTAGTTATGTTATAGTAAATATTTAATAATTTAGGATATTTAAATCAATTTTACAATGAATTATCATGTAATAACTATTCAAACATTTGAATGTTTTTCATTAAAAAACCCATTTTTTAGGCATTTGTAGATTTAATATTAAATTTAATTATTCCAATTATATGAATTTTGTTTGAAAAAATGGTTAATATATTTATAATAATAATAATTAACATTATATAATTAGTTAAACTTAATTTTTTACCATATTGAATACTAGAAGCAACAAAAATTAATTACCCTGATTAAGGTAAAAATGTTTTTATTGGGGGTTAAATTAAGAAGATAAGGGTACAAAATGACTTAAATCTTGTAAACAAGACTATTTTAAAAAATATTTAGACTTAATATCCATTAAGGTTCAATAATAACCCATTTTCTTTTGGATGTTTTCAAGATAAAAATGTGTGTATGACATTATCTTTTAAAAAATTTCATGTGTGCCCTCTCCCCCAATTATAAATGGCTACTCTTATCTTCCCCTCATCACACATCCAGAAAACCTTGGCTCCAAAATAACCAACCCAATGGTCTTCCTTAATTCTATCACCATATTTTATAGGCCTTATATTGATTATGAATTTTATCACGCAGTGTTTCTAAAAGTGGAAACGTTGTTTGATACTGTTTGTGACACACAACAATGAAACCAAATGAACAATGATTAATTATATTCGATCATTTTAACCTTTCATTAAATTTAATAATATTTTTAGGAATAACTAATTTATTATATATATATTATATTTATTTATAAATTATTAGCAAATAATCAATAATTGTTTTGTAATTTATTTTCATTCTTCAAAATATGTTTTCTTCAAAAATGATTTTTATTTATTTTTATAATTATTTTCATTATTTTATAGAAAATTTAAATAATTTATTTTCAAAAAATTCATTTTTGATATAATTATATCAAAATTAACGAAGGGTAAAATTATTTGAGTAATGAAAAATTTATATTTTTCACTAAATACTGAAAAATATCATTTTATGCAAAATTGTCATTTATTTTGATAAATTATATAATATAGAAGCACTAATATAAATGTAATTTTATTTCATGGTAAAAAATAATTCTTTATACATATATAATTCAATTAATTACATTATATCATCTTCCTACCATATTTTAGTATAAGTTTATTTTTATGAATAAAAATATATTTTTCATAAAAATATTTTTATCCAGAGAATGTTCCCCAATTATAATTAATTAAAATAATACATAAATAGAAAAAACTTAAAGTAAATTTTTACGCTATATACCAATATTAATCAATTTAAATTCATATAATGAAGATTATTAGTTATTTAATTAAATTAAAATCAATTTTTCCTTGAGAAATGAATTTTTGAGAAAACCACATCCCATTGTGCTTGCGGGATTGATTTTAAATTAAATTATTAAAAATCTATGAAATGATTTTGATTTAATTGATTAAATTTTTGAAATCATAAAAATTAATATTAGGTAATAAGGTTTACTCAATTTTTGAACAATATGAATAGTAACTGTAAAAAATATTTATTATGATGGAAAAAGGAATATTGTTTAATTAAGGGTAAAAACAAATAAATAAAAGATAGATTCAAACTAAACCTAATATTATGAATATATATATATATATATATATATATATAATTTACATTTAATTTTTTTATATTTATTCTTTATTTTTTTAACTTCATAACTTATTAACTAATCAGTTCGATAAAAATTATATTTGGATATGATAAAACACAAATAATATATTCTAAGTAATATTAAATTTAAATTTTTACATTCATATTGATGAAATAATGTATTTTTGAAATAAAATACATTTTAATGACATATAATTAATAAATTATTATTAATAAATTTAATTTATTATATAATTTTTTATGATGTCAAATGTAATTTCTATAATGGTACGAAAATTGTTATTCTCAAAAACCAAGAATTTCTCAATAATTGTCAATTATTATTATAAAAGTGAACATTTAAATATTTAGAAAAATAATTGGATAAAATAAATATTATTTTTAGAATCATAATTTCAAAATTATCCAATATTTAATTTTTCATAATTTTCCAAGTCAATCTAATTTTCAGGTAAAAACTAAATAGTTATAAATATATTGTGTGTATTATGAAATCATAATGACCCATAAATGATGTAATATAAAATATAAAATGTAACCAGAACTAGATAAATATTTAAACAATAAAATAATTTAATGTTAAGTATTTTTATTAATTCTATATAGCCTTTATGAATCCTCCATAACCAATATTATATTTTAAGGTTTTAAAATCATTTTTAAGGACGCGACTAACTTCCACTTCATCAAGGGTATTATTTTAATAATTTATACCATTTTCCTTATCAAATAGTCATAATAAACTATATTTTATAGAGTCCATGTGAAATACCATTTTAAGTCACTTTTTATTATTATTTAATTATATAGAGTCCAAAACCTATGTTGTGAGATAATTAATAATTCCCCACTCATTTCCAATATAATCCCACCCATGACACCATTTCCTTTATCAAAAAAAAAACATAAATCACATCCTTACCCTTCCCTATAATCTCTAGAGTCTTCTCAAGGTTCCCCAATCTCTCAGAAAGCTCCTCTAAAGCTATTGGGAATCACTCACTCAAGGTAAGTGACCTCTCTATCTTATTTTCAATTCTGTAAATTTCATAATTCTATTCCATGTGATTCCAATTCATTATATTTTGATATTTTATTCCATAAACCTTTACATACCATGTGATGAATAATTGATTTTATACACCTTTATCACTCATTATTCCCTCCCATGAACCTTTCTGTACAATCGTTACTATGCTGGAATATAGTAAGTGATATCCCACTATACATTTTATTCAAGAATGTCTTTTATGTTATGACTCCTAAATTCCATTTTATCATGTTGGGATATTTTTATTAATTATCACCTAACATTAAATTTTATTTATAAATTAATATACACCACTTTTACTCTCATTAATACCTCCCCTGAACCTTTATATACACCCATTACCATGTTGAAAATTAGCAAGGGATCTTCCACTATATTTTTTATTCAAGAACAACTTTTATGTTATCCCTCTTAAATTCTCTTTCTTCATTTTTTGGTTTGTTTTTATACATACATATTAATTAAAATTTTTATTTCAATGTAATGATATAACACTTTCACTCTCATTAAGCCCTCCCATGATTGTTTATATACACCCGTTACCATGTGAATATTTATTAAATAATACTCTCATTTTTATATTTCTTCATTTATCTGCATTATATTAATTCCTTTATCTCAGAATTATAATGTTTCTCTATATTCCTATATATCCCAATTACATTATATTTAATTTCTAAATGATGATAGACCCCATTCAACGTCATTAATACCTCCGATAGACCATTACGTACTCCCGTTACCATGCAGAAATTTAGTAAGAGATCTCCCACTCTCCTTTTCTATTCAAGAATCTATTTTATGTTATGCATATTAATTTCAATTGTTTATAGTTTTGGATTTTATATACATCTCAATTACTTCCCTATTTATTTCCACGTGAGTAGATACCATTTTAACTCTCATTAATTCCTACCATGAACCTTTATGCACACCCGTTACCATGCCAAAATTTAGTAAGGGATCCTATTTTTCCTCATTATTAAAAATATTCATTATCTTATACCTTTTATATCCATTTAATAATATTGATATATTTTCTCTAACATCTCCCTTAATTACCATATGATGACTAAATGATGATATTCTCCTTTATCTCTCATTAATCATTTCCATGAACATTTATATGCCCCTATTTTGTTGCAAAAATTTCTCCATGTTTTTTTATACCAAACAATTTTGTAGTGAATAACAAAACCAATTTCATATAAAATGTTTTCACCTTTATGAACATATAATTATTTTATTTGGGACTTTCATGTATGTATTCCACACTCCTTGATCGTTGAATAAAATGTGATGATAATTGATTCCAAGTTTTATGATCTATGTGGCACACTTAAGTATAAGAATGAAATGAAACTAACAGGTGAACCCAAAATTAAAGAGTTATGTAATGAATTGTGTAATGTTTTTGTCTCAGGATATGTAATGAAAGGGATTAAGGATTGAAACTAATTCATTACGGGAAGATATCTATCAGGTTGTCTTGGCAGTTAGACTTGACCTATGTTTATGATTCCATGACTAAAGATGTCAAAAAATTTCCAACATTACCTCTATGTTATTATTCTATATCATCCACACTATTCATGTTTACGATTCCATGTTTAATGTTTCACAACATTTCAAACATTGCCTCAATGTTATCATTCTATATATACCTTATTGTTCATGTTTACGATTACCACCAGTTGTATGTACCATTGATATATCTATTTTAAAATATGTAATAATTTATTCATGTAATTCCATGTTTATTCCCTTACTGAGATTTATATATCACCAATTTATTCTGTATGTCCCCAAGTTATCCTATATAGTCTGGAAAGATATGGAATTTTAGAATCACGTTAATGAATTTTTCTATAATTTTAATGTATCCCATGTTAAATATGTTATGATATGTACATAATTCCAATAATTATCTAGATATCTATCATTTTTGGTTTTTTTATGTATAATATTATGAAATAAATCATCAATTAATGTGTTGTAAAGATAAATGTTGTTATAGTTGGTATCAAAAGAGTGGTAATATATTTTGGGATTAGGATTATAAAACACTATAGAGTGCCTTAAGGATATGACTAAACACAATAATACATCCCTAAATTTTGGTAAAATATAGAGTAAGTGGTTTCCTAGAAAATATATACTTATCTGGTTACTGTACGTGGATATAGATCTGGAAAATCTGTACCTTGGTGTAAAATTTAAAAACACCACATTAAACTAGACTTGATCTTGAATTGGTGCATGACAATGGGCCTTGATTCACACATAGATTGACACTCCTAGGTGGATGTAGTTCTTAATATTCATGTTCAGTATGATCCAATATTAAGGGAACAAGATGCCCATAGGAGTATTTGTTAGGAAATAAGAAATGGTTAACATAGATTGAGTACTAGAAATTAATATGATAAGAAAATAATTTATCCTTCTAATTTTATTAAATTATTGATTAATTATTTAATAGTTTAAAAGTAATCATCACTCATTTTACCTTTATTCTAGTTAATGGCTTGAAATTGGATAAACCAAGTCAATTCCCTAATCTAAAGGTTGAATCCTAGACTAAGGAATGTATTATGTTATGTATATCTTTTATATGTAAGTATTTATGTGTTTATGTATTGGTATTTCAGATTTATGTTGTATAATTCAAATAAATATGAAATTATGGATATAATATTCATGATTCATATAAGGATTGTTCCATATAAGTAGTTATTTTAAGTATTTGAAACATATGATGAATAATACTAAAAACCTATGAATGTTATTTAGTGATAATGTGATATTATAGAAAACACATGATTGAGGGATTGATAAACCATACTAGGTGTTTTCTTTTGGAATAAATCAATAGAGTCTTATGATAAAATTTATAATGAAAATATTATGTTTAAAATAATTAATACAATATTTGAATATTTATGTGATGGAAGTTTAGAATGATAAATGATATCTTGGAAAACATATTACAATATAAAATATTTTTGATTTTTTTGTTATTAATGATATTTATGGGGATACATTAATTGGTTTGTGAAGTGTAAAACCACTATGTTTAGTTTAAAATATTATTTGAGAATAATGATATTCTATTTTTGAGGTATAATATAAAGGGTATGAGACATCCTTTTAGGATAAAACACTCTTTAATTATAAATTTATTTTTGTAATATATGGTAATTTATTTATTTAATGATCATTGTTAAACCTTTGGTATTATTTGTGGAATATTAGAGATTAATGTATTTTAGTTTATTAATCTTCAGTATTATCACACATTATGCTAACCATTTTTTTAGTAAATACAAGAGGAATAACTTGTTATACAATGATATATTATGTGATCAGTTAGAAGTTTATTCTATTGCATCAGGAATAAAAAATCAACTTTATCTCTCATTATATGGCAAAAATATCTGATAGAAGTGGAAATTAATTATATTTATCAAGAAATTATATTTTATTATGTTCCTATTCAACATGATAATGTAATTAAATAAATGAAGATAAATAATATCGAGTGAATTGTTTTCTCATATTAAGATAATTTCCAATGAATCTATTATCATTTTATCAATCGAAAATTTATGGGTTTCTATTCAATGAAATTATCTTAACCATGTTCTCTATCACAGTAAATTAGTAATTAGATTTTAGTTTTCTCCTCCATTTATATTTTTCACGTCCCACCAATTCTCTCACACCTGGAAACCTTGTTAAGTGATGACCTTAGTATTTTCATTTCTATATTTGTAAGAGGAAGTTTTATAAACCCAATTTAAGGTGTGGGGTAACAATAAATATATTTTCTAGTGTCATTTTTTTTACCTATATCTTGTTTAAATTTAGACGACATAATTTTCTAAATGATGAAATAATGTAACACCCTGAGTTCTTAAAAATAAAAATTATATTCGATATCATATATGTTACACAATACCAAACCCAAATGAAAAATGAATATCTAAATATGATCGTTTTATCCTTTCATTAATCTTTCTTGTATAGGTATGATTAACTACTTTATGAAATATATATATGTATATAATTCATAGTAAATGGGCAATTTATTTTTTGTAATGTCTTTTTTTCTTCAAAATATATATTTCATCAAAAATGATTTTTATTTGTTTTTATAACTATTATAATTATTTCTATAAAATTTAAAAGATTTATTTCATAATAAAACAATATTTTTTATATCATTATATCAAAATTATATTAGGGTTAAATTATGGGATTCTTTAGAAAAATATATATATTTTAGTGAATAGTGTAATATTCATTTTTTATGTAAAATTGTAATTTCAATTGATATATTAATTAATATAGAAGTCCCAATATTATTTTATTTTTATTTCAATGTTAATAAAATAATTATTTAGTTATATTTAGTTCAATTAATTAAGTTTAAATAATATATATATTAGATTTTAGTATAAGTGTATTTTTAGGATTTGAATCACATTTAGATGACAAATAGTTTACAATGCATAATGTTTATTCATTATTATTACTTACAATAACCCTAATGATAAATTATTTATGTGAAATATTAATATTACATATCTATATTTATTAATTTTAATTCATATTATGAAGATTATTAGTTATATAATTAAAGTAAGACAATCGTTTTCTTGAAAAATGCATTTCTGGGAAAATTGCTCCCCATAGGGCTTGTAGGTTTTATTTTAATATAATTATTAAAATTCCTAAAATTGATATTGATATGATGGATTCCATATTTTAAATAATCATAATTAATATTAGTTAATATGGTTCAATTAATTTTTGAATAATATGAATAGTAATTGTAGTAAATATTTATTACCATAGTAAATGAAAAATATGTTAATTAAGGGGAAATATTATTTAACAAAGAGTACAATCAATTTACAACTATAATTATCAATATTTATATTTCATTTTAATAGTATTTCTGATCATATTTATTCATTATTTTTTTACTTTATAAATTATTAAATAATCAGTTTGAAAAAAATAATATTTTGATACGATAAAACACGAATTAAAATTTCTGAGTAAAATGAAATTTCAATTAACACATTTATTTTGATTAATTAATTTATTTTTGAAAAAAACTAAAATTTATTAATATATTATTAATAAATTTTTATTGATATATGTAATTGATAATGTAATTTTTCATGATGTCAAATGTAATTTCTATAATGGTTCGAAAATTATTATTTTCAAAAACCCATCATTTATCCATAAATGCAAATTATTATTTTAAAATAAAAAATTAAACTATTTGAAAACTAATTAGGATAATATAAATATTTTTTTAATCGTAATTTCAAAATTATCAAACAATTATTTCTTATAACATTATTATATAGTCGAATTTTCATGTTAAAATTAAACACGTTATAAATATACATTGTATATTACAACATCATAATGAAAAGAAAATGATGTAATAAACATTTTAAAGGGTATAAATGAACAAATATATGTGTCTATTTTAGAAAAAATTATTATTAAGTTAATGTTTTTAATTTTATAAATCCTTCATGAATTATCTAAAACAAATATTTTATTTTAAGGTTATAAAATCATTTTTTAAGGAAACGACTCATATAATAATCGGTATGTGTATTATTTTAATAAGTTCGACCCATAAACTTATAAAATAATTAAAACTTCTTCTATTTGGAGGAAACCAGGGGAAATCCATAGGATGGTTTTTGTTTTTGATTTTTTAATATATAGAGTCCAAAACCTTTGTTTAAGAAAAAATAATGAATTCCACACACATTTTCTATATAAACCCAAAAAATATCTCATCTGTAATTAGTTAAAACCCAGAGATCATGTACTTAATCTTCCTTCCCATATTCAATGTCCTCCCAAGGTTCACACAATTTCACAATAAGATCCTCCAAACATTTAGTGTATTACTCCCTCAAGCGAATGGACCTCTCTCTCTCATCTTTTCAATTAAAGCTTCTTTATCATTTTATTCAATAAGATTCCAATTCATAATGTTGGGAGATGTTCTACAAAATATAAAATACACTAAATGTTATGTATAGATGATTTTATACCATTTATCTCACATTATTCCCTCCCATGAACCTTTATATACACTCGTTATAATGTCAATATTTAGTAAAGGATATCCTACACTTTTTTCTATTCAAGCACATATTTTATATCATGCCTCATAATTTTCATTTTTTCATGTTGGAATATGTTATAAAATATCCACTTTACATTCAATTTGATGTATTAATTACTATTTACCTCTTTTACTCTAATTAATCCTTCCCATGAACATTTATGTACAACTTTTTCCATACTAAAATTTAGTAAGGGATCCTACAATATCCTTTTTATTGAATAACCACTTTTCTGTTATGCCTATAAAATTCACTTTTCTCATGTTTGGGGTATGTTTTTCTACATCTATATTTCTTACATTTATATTTTCATGTGATTATATACCCCTTTAATTATCCTTAATCCTTCCAACGAACCATTATGTACACCCATTACCATCATGAAATTTAGTCACGGATCCTCTTGTTTTCTACTTTGTTTAAGTATCTTGAATATATTATGCCTTTTATCTTAAATTTATAATATTAGTATGTGTTATTATATATCACCCTTACATTCCATTTGATGTATAAATTACGAGAGACCCAATTCACTTCTATTAGGACCTCCCATGAACCTTCTTGTACACCTATTACAATACTGAAATTTATTAGGGGTTCCCTTTTTTATATTATGTATCTTAATTTCCATTTTTTCTGGTTTGGTAATGTTTTTCTACCTCCATATTATTTACCTTTTTATTTATATGTGATGAGATACCAATTTGAATCTCATTAATCTCTCGCATGAACCATAATGTGCATCCATTACCATGCCAATATTTAGTAAGGGATCATCTCTTTTCACTCCTTATTCAAGAATCATAAATATCTTTTTCTTTTTATCTCCATTTACTAATGGTGGGATATTTTCTCCCATATCCCTCTTACTACTCATATGGTGCCTATATTATTAGATGTCCCTTTAAATATCATTAAACCCTTACATGAATATTTATACTCCCCCATTATGTTGCCAAAAGTTCTCCACATTTTTTAGGAAAAAAATTATAGTGTGAATACCCATACCCATTTATTATCATGTGTGTTCACCTTAATGAACTTATACATATTTTATTAGGGTCATACATGTATTTATTCCATATTCCTTAATCATTTAATAAAATGTGATGATAAATTATTAAATGTTTTATGATCTATGTGGAATACCTAATCATGAGAATGAAATTAATGTGATGGGTGAACCCATAATTATATAGCACGTCAATGTATTGGGTAATGCTTCAGTATCATGATGTGCCATTAAAGGGATTAGGGAGTGGACCTAATCTATCACATGACTTTTACCATCATTTTATATTTGTTGTAAACCTTGACATATGTTCAGATTCCAGTTTTAATTTTATTTGGCTCATTTCCCTTATTTATTTTACGTTATCATGATATATAATTCTTTATTGTTCATGTTTATGATTGTCACCACTTTTATAAACCATTTATATTCCTATTTACTAACATGTAATTATTTCATCATGTTATTTGATGTTTATTCCCTTACTAGGATTTAGAGCTCACCGATTTCTTATATATTTCCTCAAGATACCTCATGCAATATTAAAAGCTATTGAATTTTAAAAGCATGTTAGTGATGTTTTCAATATTGTTGATGTATTCTATGTTCAAGATGTTATGGTATGTACCTAATTCATAAAGACATTATACTTATCGATCTTATGGGTTTTTTGCAAGTACTCATATGTAATAAATATATAATTAATGTGTAATAAAGACACATGGTGTCTTAATAAGCCCCCATGTAATGGCTTTAGGTATAAATATAAAGAGGCTCTCTGAAGAAGTGTTACAATTTTTAAACATTCATTTTTTATTTATTATTACAAATCCTAAAAATATAAATAAAAAATTATGATATGAGAAAAAAATTATCTCTCAAATAATTAGATGTTATCATGTTAATGGAATAACCAATATTCATCTCCACTTCCATCAAAAGGTAAATAGAACCATCGATCATGTGTATGGTGGGCTACCACCCCGCGAACAGATGTAGCTCATTTTATATCACCACATATAAAAAATTGACATAATGATGAATTTAACATTTTAATATGATATTTATGACATTATTATACTTTTTAAATTATGATAAAAGAAATACCTTCTTACTTTCTATTTAGTGGGGTATATGATAATGTTGCTCATCTATATGGTGGACTACCACCCCATGAAGCTATGTGATTTTTTATTTTGTTTATGCTTTACATGGATGGTATTAAGGATATAATTAGTGAATATATGTGATAATCAAGACATAAATAAATTATTATTTAAATATAACATCACATCTAACTTCTTACATTTCAATACATTAAATAATAACAACATCACTCATGCGTACAAGTTGACTACCGCCTCTATGTAGCAATGTGAAAATTTTATCCTTTAATTTTTACATGGATGGTAGTAAGGACGTGTTTAATTAAATTAAATTCTATATAAAAAATGATAATTATTATGTACATTTGAAATAATATTTATTTTCTATTTCTTCCATCCATTGAAAAAATGTAATGAATGTTCAAGTGTATGTGTGACATACCATCTCCATGAATGTTGTAATACATTTTATATCACTAACATTTAAAGATGACTCTAAATACATTTATATTACACATTGAAATATGCTTATATTAATTTTTAATATATATTATTTTCATGTGATTAATTATTCATAAACACCATTTATATTGCATTTTACAATTTGAACATCATTCCAAATCATCATTCACATTCTTTCTCAAAGTGCACTATTACATGGTTTGTTTTGAGATAGATTTTTAGTCCCACAATTCTATTGATTTTAATTTAATATTTTAATTTCAAATTTTCCATTCCATTGGAAATATTCCATTTTTAAGGATAAATTTAATAAAAACATTGTATGATAACCAAAGTGGGCCTCAAACCAATAACTTTATGTGTAAATTAAACTCAAAGGATGAAAAATAAAATGACTGTAGTGGCCAATATTCAAGGCCAATGATGCTAAACATTGAACTGGAGAAAGAGGAAATATTAGTTAATATTTAATTCAAATCTTTACCATCTAATTATGAAGTTTTGATGATGTTCTAGGCATCCCAATTTAATGATGAAATTTTGGGATAGATTATATGGCCTAGAAAAATAGCCCATTATTTTGATCACATATCTAAAACTAAACATAGAATTGTGCTGAAATTTCTCAGGATTTCAGGGAATATATAGGGAGTCATTTTCTCCCTCAATGGTCCCTCCTAATTAATCCATATAGAAGGAAATTTTTGAACCCCTATTTGGTTTATGAAAGCTGTCACCTATTTTGGGTCAGGAGTGGAAAAGTCAATAATCTATAAACATTCCAAAAACTGAGGTCTCCAATAATATAGTTGGAAGACATTTAATATTGGGAGATAAAACCAAGGTTTCCCAAATTCTCTTTTAAGGTAGTATTATTTGGGGATTTGAAGTAATTCTGGTATGTTTTTATTATAATTTTACGCCATGATTTTTTTCATAAGTTTTTCTTTCACAAGTATGTTGTTAAAATTACCCTTAAAAACATAATAAAAATAATTATTTTTCCCATTTTCTATTTTTTATAAAATTTGATACTTTTTCATAAAGTTGTGAATTTTTTCACAAAACAAAGACATAAATTCTTTACACAATGGTTAAGTGTTCATTTTTTTGTTTTATATTTTCCTATATACCTTCTTTGTGTCGACTTCCACCTTCAATTGAGATATCTCCATCAATGGAAGAATAAAAATATGGTGGGTCATTTTTAGGGAGTTTCATGGGGCTATATTAGAAATTATTTTATATGAATATATTCTTTTATTGTTTCATTGTTTTAAGTGTTCAATTTAATGAATTATTTTCTTAATCATCGTCGAAAATTTTAACGATGACATACTTTGAATACTAGTATGATCCAATTCCTCATAGTTATCATTAAAGTGATCCTCTATGTGAATTAGTGATTACACTTGAATTTTGTAGGGATTAAATTGGTGAATGATAGCGGTGAATTATTTCATTTATTGGAATATTGCCGAACAATTATGCTACAATTTTTAAAGAAATCAATTGCATCCATTATAGTCTTAGAAACAACATAGGATTGGTCTATCTTCCATAATTAGTCTATATCAAAATCATAAGTTATTTTCTTTCTTCAGTTGAAATTATTATCTGAGGTACACTATTAATCTAGTATCCCAATTTCAATCAACCCAAAAGTTCGACACTACATATCCAAAATCCCTGAAAAATATAAGCAAATCAAGGTTACTTCTTTGGTCCTTGTGGATTCAACCCGTACATATAATACAATTACCACTCCTACCTATAAGGTAAATTTGGATGAATCCATATTTTGGAATTGTTAATAGGGACCCAAGTAAGTCATCTCAAGACTCATTATATTCCCCCAATTCTCTTTTTATGTCCTAAATTTATCTCATTTTTTCCCTTTAATTTGTTTTTCACTTTTATTGGGGCCTGTAAAACTATACACATGACCAATCAAATCATATAGTTAGGGTGTATAGTCCTGGTGTTAGCGAGTAAAGAATACCTTGGGGTATCTTCCCAATAGACTGTTCTATTACTAATACTATGTATTAAAAAATTGATCTCATTCCAATGTATGATCTTCAAAGAAACGAACTCATAAAACTAGGCTAGAACAAAAATTGAAATCCAAATGAGGTATCCCTATACTTGGGGAATTCTGTTGATCAAGCCATGAAAAACTACCTCAAACACACCAAGAATAACTCACTAAATGGAATTTGGAATGACTCTCTAAAAGAATCCCACTATTTCCTAAAACTTCATCTCCTAAACCCCCTTCCAACCCTCCATCAGATGGCATCAGAAAATCCATACCATTATGTCCAAGAGTTCAGTGACATTATTGAAACAATGTCCCCATCACATCAACTTGAGTCGGATAAGATGAGGGTATTTACATACACACAGAAGGATAGATAAAATAATTCATTATACAATCTGATACATACATCAATCTACTCATGGGACCAATTACAATGAGAATTATAAAAAAAATACTTCCACCATCAAAAAATAATTTCACTTAAAAAGAGAATCCAAATTTTTTACAAAAAATAATGGGAGTCATTTTATAAAACATGGGAAAGGCTCAAAGATACAATCAACATGGTACCTACCAATGGATTCTCAATCTTAGGTTTTATTTGAATATTATATGAAGGTTTAGGTTAGGGAAATAGAAAATTCATTAACATAATGTGTAATTAATCCTTTAAAAAACAAGCACCAAATGATTATTATAATTATCTAAAAGTACTAGCTGAAAACAAAAAAAACATGGGGAACATCACAATAATATGAGAATCCCACCAAATCCGGTATAATACACACACATAATGACGAATAATGTCTCTGGTCAAAAATTGCTTCACTCTCTAGGAAGGTTGAAGAGATATATCTTGGGAAGGTCCATAAAACCCAAACTATTGACCCCTTTTGTAAAATCTAAGATAAAAATCACTATAAGTCAGAAAAATATCCAACCATACTATCCTTTAAGGATGATATTTTTGGAGACCCAATATCAGAGGTTAATGATATGAATTTCGGAATCCATATTACAAAAACACATTCAATCCAAGGTACAATGGTCATCCATGATTCAACTAGAAAGATATCCATCAACACATACAACAAGCTAGTTAGCTATAATTACCAAAACCCTATACTTTATAAAATATTCAAACCCTTGGAAAATTTCTAACCATAAAAAATATACTACTAACATAATTCAGTCTAATAAAAATTACCAATCCAAAAAACAATGTATCCTACGAGGATAAACTAACCTTCACAATTCCCTTACCAATCTCTCCGTCTGCAAATCCTTAATCATTTTTGTAAAAAAATAAATAAAATAAAATATTATATATCATCCATTAAACATGAAATAAAAACCATTAAAATTGGAAAGGCACCCATGTCTGATCATGATTTACCATCATCAACCTTAATGAGAAAATCCAGTTATACCTAGACTGCTCATGAACAACTAAACACATTGACTATCTTAAAATGTGGGAAATCCATTGAAAAACCTGAACAAATCATTCCAAACCCATTAAAACCCCAAAGATAATATTAAAATTATGAATAACCACCCACATATTTTAAAAAAACCAACGAGACTATGAAATAGATATAACCTCACCAAAAACTCAGAAAACCTTCTCTTTTCCCTCAACACTTAAGAAGAAAATATAAACTAGAACTGAATGAATCCTTGAGGAAAATATTCTCTCTTGTTAAGATTAAAATTCCCCTTCATGATGAAATAAAAACCATTCTTTCATACTCAAAGTACCATAAGTACTTTTTCACTATTAAAAGAATATTTTCACATCAAAACCAAGTTCTTTTGGCTATTAATGTGAGTACCATCATAAAAGGGACCATTACTCCTATGTTGAATGATCAAAGATGTTTATACATAAATTTTGAGTTAGGGAATAACATTTTTTTCAAATACCTTTGTGAACTAGGTTCTGTTGTGATCCTCATTCCATATGGAAGGTATTTTCAATTAGGGATCGAGAAACTCCAACCCACATATGTCACTATTTAACTAGCTGATCAAAGTGGTTGGGATCTTAAAAGGATTTAAAATATTGTTTTTATTTAATGTTTAAATTTTCATATACCCTTTTTAATTAATTTTCCTTGACAATCACCAATGATTATGTCATAGGGAGAAAACCCCCATCATCCTCTATCATCCCTTCTTAGGAAAGATCAACTTAGTCATCTATGTTAGAAATTTTTACATTATAATAAAAATTGGAAACACAAATCTCGGTCTAAAAATTTATAATGAAAACTCTCATGTTAGTGATGGTGAAGAAATCCTAAAGGTTAATTGGATAGTTAGTGTTGGTTTTTGACAATAAGAATATCTAGGAATCATTTAAGGATATACCAATATGGATAATATTGATATAATTTGTTAATACGAGGGAAATTTGACTCCTTGGATTGAATATCGTTTATATAAAACCATTGATGATTTTTTTGGATAACCAATAAATTATACCATTCATGATATGAAAAAATTGACCCCATACCCATTTGTGACACCGACCTGGCCAATGTGGTGGCTGAAAATTCTATGAAAAAAATATTCAATTCAGTTAAGAAATTTGGAAATTGAAAATGAGTACAATTTAATGTCTTATCCTTCTTTTGAAAGTGCTTACCAATCTAATATATAATTTTAGGTCAAAACATTTTCACTCAATTATTCTTTCTTAGGGGACAATCAAACCTTTTCTATTGTCATTTCATCCTATCTTGATGCCAATCAAGAGAATGTTCTCCTAGATATCATAGGAAAACATAAAAAAAACATTTATGTGGATCCTTTCTTACATTCCATGTATTATCCATCTAATTTAAAATCATAGGATTGTTCTACAATATTTCTCCAAGCTGGTCCCATGCTCTCGAGCTCCCCAGTAGTCAAGTACCTGAAGTAGAAGGTCCCCTGCCCTTATCTATACCTTCAACATTATAACCTGTTTGGGCCCAAAATAATTACCCAAATAGGGAGTGAGATGAATAATAGTAGGCATCCACCCAAGTATATGAGCCTAACTATTAGTGAATATATATAGCAGGTAATATAAAAAATTATTTAGTAAACAAGGAAGTACTCAAAAGTGACCAATCCTTCACTTCATGAAACATCCATTTAAATTTATAAATTATTCAACCAAAAAATATAGGAAACTGTCTAGGAATTTTTCTCATATAATAACCCCTCTTTTTTAACCAAACATTCACAAGAAACCCTCTGGGATGTTCTCATAGACTAACCCTCTCCTTCAACATAGACAAAGAATCTCTTAGTAAGAACTCACCATCAATTTCCCCTTTGGTCTCATAATGGTAAACTACAGACTCTCTGAGGAAGCACTAAATGTCCAATCCCCCCAATGGTCTTTCACTGTGAAATTATATACACTCTAAGGGAGAACTCACGTCCACCCCCCTATGGTCTCATAACATGAAAAGTTTAACATACACTCTAGGGAATCCCTCCTTATCCATTCCCCCTATGGTCTAACTACACCTTGTTCTCACAGCCTTCTGTAATACAATCATGCACAAACAATATCCTATAGCCAATTTAAATCTAAAATAATACTTTGATAAACAACTATAGTTCATAAAACAAGCATGTTATATAATAATAACTCCATCCTAACAACACTGGGTATGGAAAGAAAAATAGCCTAACATGAAATTATATACCCAATGAAAAATATCAAACAAACATGGGAAAACAAATTCATAGAATGTTAATAAAACTTATCCGTAATAAAACACCCATACTCAAGAAAAAAAATCATAATAGGCATTAATAGGGCTAAATTCTCTAAACAAACAATACCCTAAACTAGGGTATTGTGATCTTTTTTCACATATAAGTCAAAGACATCTACAAAAAGGCACAAAATAGCTACCTCGATGTTGTATGATCGATATAGTTGAACCCCCACCTTTAAATATACCTATAATGTGGTTTATTAACAAAAACATCAAAAACACTCAACCAAGTATATCTCACAAAATAGGAGAAATCAAGATAATAGGATCTAGAATAAGGAAGAACATATTGATGCAATTCCAACGCAACTGATGATGTTCGATTCAGATCAAAGATAACCAATTGGTGGCTCGGTGAATATTTGGTAATTATCATTCCTCCTGAATGAGACAGGTTTAGAATAAGTCGTTTCAGTAAATGAGATGCGGCCCCAGTCCGATATTACAATTAAAAATAAAAATACACATCATGATCCCTTGGGATACATGATGTGTATAGGCCTTTAATAGGACCCACTTTAGGCGGTATCCAGGTCACCTCACATGTCCATGTACTCAGCTTTTATACAGCAAGTATATGGATACCCATGACAACTCGGTACATGGTGTGTACTCCTAAGTAAATGGAGTTCACTCCTAAAATTTCTTGAAAATCCACTTTTCTAAAAAATAGTAGAAATAAAGAACTATAACTGAAATTATGATCTGGGTTCTTACATCCTTCTTAGTACAAATTTGTTCCTTTATAAGATTAATTAGGCACTTCAACTCTTTTTTGACCTGTTTGTGCCCTTGGGGTGAAATATTCTCTATTTTATTGAAAGAAGTATGGGAGGAATCATTCTCGACACTTCGTTCATCTCTTATCTCTCCACCTATCATAAAATCTCAAAACTGGAAACTTCTATTTGAACTGATGTGTGATGTGAATGACTTCACTATGGGATATGTCATAGGAAAACATTGTGAGAAAACACCATGTGCCATATCTTATGTAATCAAATCATTAAATGATGAAAAAATCATCTACACAAACACTAAGAAAGTGTAACTTGATTTTTTATTTTCCTTATAAAAAATCATGTCTTATATCCTAGGATATCCCTTCATTTTGTTGATGGATCATTCATCTATGAAATACCCTTTCTAAAAACAAGATTCTAATGATATATTAATTAGGTCATTCTTCATTCTTCAATATTTTAATTTATCCATTATGGATAAAAATGGGGTTTAATTTTTTTTAGTTTATGACCTCTCAATAATGGATTTCAAAGAAAAATTAAATCACCTTTATCTGTCTAATTCATTTTTCGATGAGCACCTCTATGTTTTGAGTGATTTCCCATGGTTTGATAACATATAAAACCATTTGGTTATGAGTGACATTACAATGTTCTTTAGGACCTATGATAAGAGGAAATTCCATTATAATGTTCAGCACTGTGTGCATTATGATCCATACTTCTTTAAGTTATATCCAAATGAAATCATTTGGAGATGTGTTCCCAAGTGTGAAAATGTGTCCATTTTAAAATTCTATCAAAGAGAGAAATATGGAGGCTACTTTTCCTAAAATTAAATCACTAAACAGATTTTCTAAAGTGGTTTCTACTGGCCTAAACACACCAAGGGTTACTAAAAATTCTTCCAAATTCATCCTTAGTATCAATAATTTTGATCCATAACCAAAATTAATCAAATTACCCTTACTACCATTTAGGTCATCGAAATCATTGATTATTTGGGGGTTTGATTCCATGAGACCCTTCCTAAACACTAAGGGTATCTCTATATCAACTATTTAGTTTATTCTGTCTCAAATCTTGTTGAGGCCATTCCCACAATGTCTAATGATCATCATTATTTGATTTGATTCTTGAAAGAGAACATATTTTATAGATTTGGAATTCATAGGGCTATCAGAAATGATCGTGTAACACATTTCTACAAAAGTCCCTTCTCAATACTCAAGTCTATGTATGTAATTTCTCAAAAATTATCGACTTCCTACAATCCTCTAACTAATGGTCTGGGTGAGTTGTAAAATTTTGAAATTGAAAAAATTATTGAAAAAATTGTCAATCCCTATAGGAAAAATTGGTATGAGAAACTATAGGATTCCCTTTCGGCATATCGTACTGTATTTAAATCCACCCTAGTAAATTCACAATAGAGGTTGGTTTATCAAATCTCATGTCATTAACCTATTGACATTAAACATAAAAAATTTTGGGAAATCAAAAAAAATAAACACTGACATTTAATTGGACAGAAAAGGAAGTTAGGTTTTAATAAACATGAGGAACTTAGGATAGATGCTTATAAAAATTCAAGTACTAATAGATAAAGAGTTCAAGCCTAACAATCCTAGAATCTCAAATTCTAAAACATTGAAATGGGAAAATTCATGCTCTTTTATATTTCCATACATCATTTACACCTAATATAGTTACGGTCTAGATAGTCTGGTCCTTTCATAGGGAATAATGTGTAGCCTCATGGGGAAGTAGCGATTCAAGATCCCAACAGTGACTTTTTATTCATTGTCAATGTTCATAGGTTAACACTATTCATAAGATCTTCCAATTTTAAAAAAACATAGGAGGAGTTTACTGATCCAACTTATAATCCAAACAAAAGTTAATATATTTGGGGCCCATATCAGGTGAACGAAATTAAACAATGCTCTTTCTAGGAGGTAACATAGAATTTACATTTAAAATTTCTCATTTTTTGGAGTTTTAAAATAAGCATTTACATTTTTTCCATTTTTTTATTTATATTTAGCAAAGGGAACCACACGGGGTTTCCATTATGATCTAAATGAGTTATTGTGTAACATTTAGGGTCTGTAGTGATTAATGATTTTTAGGGAAATCATAGGTGTACAAAAAAATATTATTGCTTATAAGGCTACACTGAGTGACATAAAAATCAAGGGATTTAATAGGAGTACCAAATTCAAATTCAACCACCTAGTGACTTCATTCAAGTATTAAAATTTTCAATTTACTTTTTTTAACTCTTATTCCCTACCTCTACCCCCATATAAATTGTCTTTTTATAACACTAGGGGCAATGTTTTTTTAATTTGGTGGGGGGGGGGGTTGAAATAAAAAAAAACTTTTTGTGCAGACACTACTGGAAAAATAACCTTTACCAATGGTTTGGAACCGTTGGTATAGGCCTCGAAACCATTGGTATAGCCTATACCAACGGTTTGGAGAACCGTAGCCAAGTAATCCGTTGGGATAGGTCTATACCAACGGTTTTCCAAAAACCATTGGTATAGACCTATTCCAACGGTTTTGGAAACCGTTGGTATAGGTAATATGAAATCTATACCAACGGTAATGGAACTGTTGGTATATAAATTCCAAAAATAAAACATCTGCTGGGATTTGATCCTAGGACCCCTCGTTTATAATTTAAAGACTCAACCACTAACCTAACATGACTTCTGTGATCATAATTATATAAATATATATATGTATTCTCATAAATAATTTAAATTTTGATTTATATAATGTTCTCGGTACGAAGGTCCGATAAAAAATGAAAGTACCTATACCAACGGTTGTTAAAATCGTTGGTATAGGTATTTGGTTGTGATTTTCAACCGTTGGGAAAGGTGGACCTTTCCCAACGGTTTCGCCAAACCGTTGGGAAAAGTGGCCAATTTGGGGGCCTTTCCCAACGGTTTGGCCAAACCGTTGGGATAGGTCCACCTTTCCCAATGGTTTGTCCAAACCGTTGGAAAAAGTGTCCAATTTGAGGGCCTTTCCCAATGGTTTGGCCAAACCATTGGGATAGGTCCACCTTTCCCAACAGTTTGGCCAAACCATTGGGAAAAGTGGCCAATTTGGGGGCCTTTCCCAACGGTTTAGCCAAACCGTTGGGAAAGGGGTCCTATACCAACGGTTTTTGAAAACCATTGGTATAGAAGAGTTGGGAAAGATTTAATTTCCAGTAGTGAGAATAAAAAGAAAAAAGAAAAAAATTGAAATGAATAAATGTATTTTAAGGGAACCGGAAAATTTATTTAGTCTTGTATATGATAATACAAATTTTAAACCTTAAAAATAAATATCAGATATTTTTTAATGCCTTGAATATAATTTTTTTCCATGATTAAGTTTATAAAAATAGATTTTTTAATAGTGCAAGTCTAATGTGATTTTCAATATTTATATTATAATCCATTTTATAAAAAATAGCACAATGCACATACATTGGATTTTTTATTTTTAGTTTGAGTTCTTGGTGTCCCATAATAATTGTAATAGTGTTGTTGATCATTTTAATTTTAACAAGAGTATTAAAAACATAAAAATATATAAATAAAAATCCAACAATATAAAAAATAATAAATTTGAACGTAGTGAAAGGGAATTACCAAATGTGCAGAATTCAACACTTTCAGGTCATGACTCCATAGTTCTCTAGCCCATCGTTTTTCATTTTATCTCAATTTTTGGTAATTTTAATTTTTTTTATTGTGTTAATTCAATATGATTCTTGATAATGTGTGCTTCACTTGGTATGCTAATTTTTTTAATTATAGGTGTCATCGATGAAGTGTCACTACATGGGTGGACTTGATTTAGTGAAATTTCAATTAGCATGGAAAAAGTAAAAAAAATGAATACTCATCTTAGAATTAATATATGATTACATATATTTCTTCCATATTTTCCCATTCAATTAAAATATAGCCACATGTATATTGTGATTTACATTGGATCATTATTATTAATTGAAATTGGGTGAAATGTGATGTTAAATTTGAATCAAGGAATGAACTTTGGATTGGGATATTACTATGTACCAATCATTTGTTAAAATATTTTGATAGGTTTCAAATTTTTTTATTATGATGTCTTTAGATGAGCATTGCATTTTAAAATATTATAAAAAATGGAATTCAAATTTCATATTTCTGGGCTACAATTTTCACGGGAATAGAAAAACTAATGTTGGGTGGTATGATTAGAAACTAAAAGTAGCTAATATTCATTATTAAAAAAATAATTCTCATGTTCTTAATTATTAATAAACCCCATTTTTATTTCATTTTATAGTTTTAACAACATCTAATATCCTGATTGATGTACTTTCTTAATGTGCACTATTACTTGTTACATTTTGAGAAAAACAATTATCCCCCAATGCTCTTAATTTGAATTTAATATTTTATTTTCTTATTTCCCATTTCATTGGGAATATTTAATTATACTTAAGAAATTGAAGAATCACATTGGAATATGACCAATGTAGGCCCTAAATCAAAACATTCTGGGTGAAGTGAACTTGACAACAACCCAATAAAATGACTATAGAGGCCATGATACAAGCCAAATGATGATGAAATTTATTTGGTGATAGAGGAAATCTCGTGGAACATTTAATTCAATAGTTTAATAAGATAATTCTTATGTTTTAATGTATATCTAGGAAAATTAATTTTTAGATGAAATTACTTGCCAGATTCCGTGGGACATAAAAACCCCACTATTTCGATTATATATCAAAAAACTAAAATCCAATTGGGTTAAAATATTACAGTATATCAGGTAATGTCAGGGGTTTAATTTTATTATTATATTTCCCACTCCACTTCTAACATATATAAGGTCATTACATCTCCACTCTTTGGTGTATGAAATATGGTTCCTAATTTGGGGTCTAGGGTGGAAAATTCCACATTCCAAAATCGTTCCACCACCCTAGGACTACCATAATCAAGTGTGAAGACATGGAATATTTGAAAATCGACACAAGTATTACAAAAAGAATATTTAAGTTAGTCATACTAAATTATTTAAAGTATATTGTGTATGTTTTTATTGTAATGTATTGTTTTGATTTTATTGTCTTATGTTTTTCTTTCATGTGTGAGTTTTTCTAATTCCCATAAGCTTGTTAATAAAACAACCTTCTCTTATGATTTTTTTTATTTTTGTTAACATTTTTATAACATTTCATTATGGTGTGAATTTATTCACATGGAGAAGTGATAAATCCTTTAAACAACAGTGGATTATTTATTTATTTGTTTCCTTATCTTCTTCAATCCCACTTCTTGAAGTGGACTTTCTCCTACCATCAAGAGATTTGCATCATTGGAAGAATAAATGTATTATGGGTAGATTTTAGGGAGTTTAATGTGTCTGGAATTGATGTTATTTTATATGATTTTTATAAAATTAGTTCATTACATTAAGAGTTTATTTCAATGACTTATTTTCTTATTCATCTTCTCTAGTTTTAATGATGACATATTTTGAGTTCTTATATGATCTAATTCCTCGGAGTTCTCATAAATGTGATCTTATAAATGAATTAGTGATTGGAATTGGATTTTTTTGGGAATAAATTGGTAGATTAATTGTTATCGTATCTCATTTATTGGTAGCTTCTTGAACTAGTGAGCTGAAATTTCCAAAAAAAATCATTACACCCATTCTAGTCTTAGAAACAACCTAGGATAAAAAAATATTATTTAATTATTTTATTTCAAAATATTTATTTATTTTATTTATTAAATAAAAATTATTTTATTTGGTAATTTTTTGTTCTAGTATTATAATTTCAATTAACATAAATTTTTTGGAATTCATATCCAGAATCATAAAAAAATTTAACTGTCTCAAGGTTACATCTTTAGTCCCTATGGATTTGACCCCTACTTGTATTAAAAGGACCACTTCTACCTGTAGGGTAATTTTTGGTGATATCGCATATATAATTAATATATATTATATTTATATCATGGTTAATATTCCAGGTGATGTATCTAAGATCAATGTAAAAGGACTGAATTTACAGAACTACAAAATACATGAAAAACAATGAAACTATAACCCAAATGAGGGATTTAAAAAAATAATTTTTAATAAATTGATAATTTATGAATATATGTAAAACATATATTGTATATATTTTTACAGTTTTACAATATATTTATAATAAAACTGTATTTATTATAAATTATTTTTGAAAAAAACAAAGGAAGTTGAACCTGAGGTAATGGTTTTTTGTATCACTTTTACTTATATGAAACATATTCCATATTTACCACTTATTCTGTTTTTTTGGTATATATAATTACCCATTTTATATTTTATAACAGGAATTTATTTACCTTTTTCGCATTAAATTTTTTATGTTATTCCTTTCACAAGTCTTACGATTCAAAATATACCAAAGGGGTAAGATATTTATGTTTCAATCTCATTTTTATCGTGATTGTTTAAATTTGAATTTTCATTGAAGTAAATTATTTGATATATAATAAAACACTTTCATTTTATTATCCTATGGTTATTCATGACGTTTTAAGGTAATTTCACCATTTCCTACTCTTTGGTACATAAAATGACTGGTAATTTTTAATAAAAAAATTTCTTCATTTACCACCTTGGTCAAAAATCCTTTTTCTTGAAACTTTTTTTTTCTAAAAATGTTTTCAATATTTTTAAAATTATCCAAATGTTTTATTAAAGGATTTTTTACCAATTTTGGGGTATTTTCAAATTTTTTGAATGAAATCTTCATGTCGTTTTCCAAACAAGGCCTGTTTTGATTTTATTGAAAAGTGAAAGTAAAATATTTTTAACATGTATGGAATTAATTGAAATTCTAGTTATCAAGTTCAATTAACGTTTTAATTTATTTTTTATAGGTTTATATTGTTTTTTAATGAATTTTTTTTTTAATTTTTTTGTGAAAATTTAGTTCTAAAAGGTTATTTTGAAAGTTAAAAGGTCATTTTGGTCAAGAATGTTTTAATGGATATTTTCATGGAACTTATATTCATAAATGAAAACAAACATTATCAAACTTATGAACCACTAGGGATATTTAATAATGAAACCATCAATATTATTTATCTGGATGGTTTATGATCAATTTGATTGGGGATGTACTATTTTGATACAATTATCCATATTACTCATAATGTTTTATGATTATGTTAATTGATTGGGAAATGTATTAAGATTTAGTATGGAAACATTAAATACCAATTTTTATAATGATCAATATTCACCCCTTCCTATGAGGAATTCATTGGACTTAGTTAGTGACATGCGGGGCCCGCTATATCCCCTCAATGCATTAGTAGGTCTCATGAGACAAACTAGAATGGATATATGGTTGGGGAACTACCTATTCATATTTGATGTCTTGGAACAAGGCCCTGAATATATTATTACGATGTCCAAAATTTTGAATTCTATCTGTATTACATTAGTAATTTATTCCATGTGATTATTCGATTAGTTATAATTTCCATGGAAATTTCCAAGATCATGTGACTACATATATGGAATTATTTGATCACTATTTATTCCCTCTATATTATGCTCATGTAATTTGTTAAACGAAATGTGTTTTATATATTTACCTAAAATTTTTATTATACATTATTTATTCAAAGCATCTATCATACTCATAACCTTACTAAGAAATTTACCTCACCCCTTCCTTATGTTTCATTCCCCATGATGCTAAGATGAGTATTATGATTGATATACAAGATTTTACTAGAGTAAATAATGATTACCTCAAATAAAATAGTACTCTTTACATTATTTTTTCATTAGTAATGTGAGATTCAAATATGTATCTAGTTTACTATTATGACTAAACTATATAGTTCTTTAGGATTTGATTCATTGTATTTTATGTCAAAGTAATAAAGTTACCACCGAATCAAGGATACCAGGGTTGGGTTATTTAAAAGGATACTTGTACAGAAGATATAATCCCTATTTTTTATCTAAAAAACGAATAGCACACTGTATTTGGGTGATAACTTGTGAGTACTTATTGGGATGATTCTTATAAATAAATGAACATCCATGTGTAAAAAAATATGAAGTAGAGAGCATGTAGCATCCCATCTTAGAATCCACTACGTGATTAGATAAGACGGTGGGACACAGGACCTCAAGCACGCATCTACATATTCCAGAGTCTACTAACTAGTTGTGAGGGACTAGGGTGCATGCATTGGGATACTATTCCCTTATGAGTTAGAGTAAAAAGTGGTAAATAATAAATGGAAACATACACGTATTTATAAAAAATTAGTATCAAAATAATAATTCCTCCAGATATATATGCAAGTAGAAGCTAAATCATTAAAAAATACAAAATGATGATGATGATTTGATGTATCTATCATAAAATGAGGTATATGAGATGAAGTGGAAACAATAATATACCAAAATCTATATAAATACAAAAGGTCAAATGATGCCACTACAAGCATCACATGTATTGTCATTTTCTTCTTCTCTAGTACTCCATCCTAACATTAAAAAATTAAGCATCAGAAGCTAGTCGATTCCCTTTTTCCTCAACTACAGTCATGATATCTACTTGAGTTCCATTGGAGTCTCAAACAGGGAGTCAGATAAACTCAGTAGGTAACCACCAATTATGTATAGAACAATTCATTATGTGCATATAAAATGAGTAGTGTGAATGTATATAATGTTATAAATTAATAAATAAATTATACATATAGTTCCAAGTTCCTCATGGGTTCCTAACTAAAACTATGGACTTTAGCCAAAGATGTATGTATCTTAACAATGGTCAAATTTTACCAGAATTATATGGTTTATAAATTGGTCATGAAAAATAATATATAATTATTGGATGATGCCCAAGAATTTGATATGTCTTGACAAACAAATCCTTTAAATAAATAGGTTGAAAAAATTGGAATTTTTAAATAAGTAATTTAAAGAAGATAAATTTACTAAATCTAGGTTCTCTCCTATGTGAACATTATAAAGGAACCCAAGTATCATGATAGGATAACTAAAAATTCTCAACACTATAAGATTCCTTCAATGGTGTTCCATAAAGTCATTGCAAGTGTCACTCTATTCATGGTAAATCACGAACCTTTAATCATGTCATAGGTGTTCTACATAGGGGTCCAAGTATCTCTTAGATATGGGATAACAAAATTACCCACTGAGACCATCCAATGTATATCCCATAGGGAACCATTATCAATCATGTGTAAGTATGAAATATTCTCGGTGAGCGCATCCAAGTAAATTCATAAAAGGGATCAAAGTATCACCCCAATCACAAAGGTAATCATTCCCATTTATAATTGTGAAGCAAAATGATCTCATCCAAGGAATATATAAATCAATACCCTTCTTTCACTCTCATGTTAAATAAATTCAAGTTTATGGTTAGAGCTATCTCGTAACACACCTCCCAAGGATTATTGACAAGTTGGCCAATTCAATTAATTTATGTAATTCAAACAATGTATATAAGTATAAGGTCCTAATATATAAAAAATTGATCTATTAAATAATTTAAAATTACAATGAATTTATTATAAGGGAAAACACCCCACAATGCGATTTAAAAATTTAATGAAAAGGGGAAATTAGGCCTTCATGGAGGGGAACACCCATAGGGGTGGCTCATGTCTAGGAGGTCAACCAACAATGTAATTTCACTGATATTTACGACCAAAATAAACATTCAAAGAAATTTAATTTAACTAATTTTACCATAAATAAATAATAATTATGGATTTTGTTGTGAAACATAATGTAGGTTAATGAAAATGCAATGATACATTAGGGAAAAGAGTTATACCACCAACGTTTATATTTAAGTACTCACTTTATACAGTGTCGATCCTTGAATAGAGAATGGCTGGTAGAATGTAGAAAAATAGATGAATTATCAAAAAAATGATAAGATCTTACAACATAATAGTATAGGATATGCGATGATAAACAAATAATGTTAGGAATAGTCTTAGATATATTTTTGTTGAGGATACCACACACCTGATGGTGATGAAAATAGAGAACATGTAGAGGATATTTTTAAAAAATATATCTTAGATTGATGAGAAGATTCATTGTAGGGGAGGAGGATGATGTGTGATATAAATTAGGTAGGAAGGAGAGGTAATTGTTACAAATATTCTGAGGAAAAATAATCATTTACCCCTTTATGAAGGGGTTTCACGTTCTGACCATATTTTTTTGAAAAATTGCATGCCATCCATACAGTCCAGACTACCCATGGATCCCCCTCAAATGGGTTGGGATCAAAATTTGACTAACCATGTGCAGGTGGCGAGAAATGGATTTGTTAAAAATCATGTTGCAACTACATGGTGAGAGGTGGTATTTATAGAAGATAAGGGGTTATTTTATCATTATTTTACTCATTAGTTTATTATTTTTCTGAAGACAAGAAATTGTGATGATTCAAAAGAATAAATATAGTAATATTATCATGTGAATTCAAACCAATGGTTCTTACATCATCCTTACATCAAGAACAACATAAAAATTCATGTATCTAACACAAATTGAAAATTATCGTATTAACTATTCATCGGAAAATTCATGTTTTTCAGAAAAATCCTTGAAATTCAACATAACTATATTTTAAAGTGTATAATTATAAAAATGAAATCTATTTTATGAAAATAATTTTCTAAATATGTGTAATTTAGTTTTTAATTAAAATCATCATTTACTTGGAAAATTCAGATTTTAAAATTATATGTTATTTTATAACACCTTGAAAAATTAATTGAGGTCGCATAAAATTATCTTCAAATAATTGGACATAAAATTGTTAACCTATGAATGCATTTTAGTAAAATAATTTTTTTAAATCATTAAATTATTATAAAATTGTAAATAAATTTTTAGGACGTACAAAACATAAAACATTTAATAATAATTTTTATAACATATATTAACTTAGACCATTTTATAATTATATCATTATTTTTTTATAATATTCCTAAATATTATTTATAATTTCATGTGTGATGTTACTAATCATTTTATGGTTTACTGTTCAGAACGGTCAAATTATTATTTCTAAGGCCAATTATCTATTTCATATATATAGGTTACTTAACTTCATGAAATACTTTTTATTTCAATAATTATTCATTTATAAATATTTTATTATGGTATATACGTGATTTTCTGTTATTTATACAATATGAAATTACTGCAAGAAGGTATATATTCCAATGATAAATGTCTATTTCATTATTCTCTGAGTAATTATTCTAGAGTAGTGTTCTAAGTACTGCATTACCATTTACAAGTGTATAAGAAAGGTAAAAATTGAATGGATTTAGGTAATTACCCTCCAGCGCTGACTGAGATTTACATTACAATGTATGGAATTGATTTTGAGGCTTTTGTGGTCTGTGTAAATGATGAACTTCTCCCCTAGTAAATAATGTCTCCAACAACGTGAAGAATGAACGACAACTAGTAGCTTGAGGTTGTTCATAGGGTAATTCCACTCATGAGGTCTCAACTAGTGAAACTGTATGCTGCAATTTAATCTCTATGAATTATAACTTCTCCAAGCCCTATTACGAAAAAGTAACAATAATCTATACTGATTCTACCTTTTTCATGCATATATTGGATCGGTATTAAAGTTAATATCCCATTCAACTCCTAAATGGATGCACCACATGTTTTAGACAGGAAAAAATTCACAGCCATTTAGGTAAGAACATAAGAGGCACTACTTTTCATCAGATATCCTGAATGAAACACCTATAATAGCCAACCATCCCCAAGAAATAGGGTATGTTAATGACATTCATGTGATAATCCTAGGAAACTATTGCTCCCACATTTTATCGGTCAATAAATACACTTCCCAATAAAATAATAAGACTTAATAAATGATCCTCACAAATCCAAAAGTATAATTTGTTGATCTTTTCATAAAACCATCACTCTCTATGTGTATTTATATTGATCTCAAATGGTTTTCATGATCGTTTCAAGTATGATAATACACCAATATGTCTTCCAAAAAGTCTACCAAATGTGAATCTAGATATGGTTGGAAAACCAATCCATCAAGTTCATAATGACTACAGGTGTGTTCATAAGGTCGAATTACATAACTAGGTTCTCCTAATTTATATATATAATACGGAAGAATGTATGTGGTATTTTTGATAGCGTGACGTGTACCTGATGATATTCTGACCTCAAATCAACCATATAGAAAACATTTTCTCCTCATATCTTGTCTAAAAGATCATTTATATGAAGAAATGTATAAAAATTCTTTTCCATAAGCTAGTTCAATTTATTTAAATCCATGTACAATCTAAGGGTATCTTATTCATTCTTGAAAAGGATAGTTAAACCCCAAGATGAGGTACTAGGTCATGTAAAACCCATTTGGTTCTAAGTATTCTAATTAATTTTGGAGTTCATGGAGCTCTGTAGGTTCCATATTATTTGGAGGAATGGTCATTGGTACCGCCCCCAACACTAACTCAATGGTGAATTCTATCTCCTTATGAGGAGGAAAACTAGCAAAGACGGAAGGTAAGACAACCCTATAATGACCAACCATAGAATGAAATTCCAAACATCTTGCTCCCTGATCCCTCATGAAGAGACTAGCCATCTAGGTTGTCACTCTTCCCATCCCACATTGCTTGGGTCTTGATCGAATCTCATGGAAGTCCCATTACCCCTTATAAAAATTATCACTAACTTTGGGTGATGTAAAATTCACACATAATATATTGAAATCAAGATGATAATGATAAAACACAAACAATTCCAGTAGTATTATGATGTCAAAGATGAAATCTCATGGACAAAGAAATTTCACAGGAATCGGTACCCACCTGTCTCAAGGGGGAACTCCTTGAACTAATGTATACACTCTAATAGAACCTCTAATGGTGTGTCGAGAGTCATCACAACACATAATTAATCCATATCTAGTCTAAGAATTTCTATAATTTCCAAATATATTATAGCATATGATGCACCTGTAAAAAATAAAGTTGAAACTAAAGTAGATGTTAATAGAATAGTACCTCCTACAGTAAAAGTCACTAGACTGTTATTCTTAGGTGTAAGTTTCACTACATAAATATGGAATGATACAAAACACTGAGATATAACATGGATAACCTGGGAATGTCCACTCTGATGGCACCGAACTGGTAAAATATTACCACCTCTGTCCTGAATACCTCCTTGACCTGATCATTCGGTAGTTCACCAACACCCAACCGGACATGGAGCTACTGTTCCTATTACTGAATGAGGTGTTGATACAAATCTACCAGATGGAAATTTGTGCTGAAATGTTAAAGGTGACCCATAATTCCCTATGATTGGCACTAGATCGGGTCCATCGAACACAAGGGATTCTTATGTATAGTTCTGCCACACTGGTAGAACATCACATATTTGTTAGTTCATGTCATCTGACCCGTGTTTCCTCTATGAGAAGACACAAGTAAATTCTTCTTAATGTTAGACAAAACTCCCCTCTTATTGGATACTTATCTATTAGTACTCACACCTCTTGCTTCCCTAAGGTTATGCTAGGTGATGAGGTATTTGTTCACAATCTTAGATATGATATTCAGCCAGAAAACATTCAACTGCGGTCATATGATGTATGAAATCTCATCGCCAAACCATCTCATAGTCATAAACTCTTCATCAGTCGATGTTGGTGTGATAAAATAAATATTGGGGAAACTTGCATAATAATCCATCACTAACATAGATCGTTATTGTAGGTACATAAATTCAATAGATTAGTTTTCTCCCAATGTATGTGGAATGATTTAGTTATAGAAATATATTCAAAAGTCCACCCACATTATAACCTGATGGTAATCAAGTTGAGAAATATCATCAGAACACTAGTTGAAGGGCTAATGAACCATATATGTATAAATCATTCCTCTATGCTCTTGAGGAATCTTCATATGCTAAAATATTGATAACATGGCCTCTAGAAAAGACTTAGAATCCTTAAGACTTCCATCCCCCAAAATGTGGGAGGATTATACTACTATAATTCTCATATCAACTCTTCTATAGTAGGGTCAGGTCAGGGATCTACCTCTTTGGATTGCATGAATCACAAAAAGATATCTCAAAATAGAGCATCAAAACCTAATGGAAGATCAATAAAAGGTCCCTCATGTGGAAATATAATAGGTAATATTGGTGGATCAGGTCCCACCACCTTCAGAGAATCATTCTAACCACTATCTAGCATATGACATGAGGATTTCATGCAATTATATCTCTACAATTTCTAACCTCCCACCTCATAGAATATTTAACTGAATATAGGAAACAAAAAAATATAAGGATAGGTACACATACATCCTATAATGATTAAAATATCATATACTACTCTTAAATATAGGTCCCTGAGATAAGGATGATCAAAATGAATCACATGATACACTTCCTACTACCCACTACTAAGGTTGGGTCAGGGTTAAGGCCTCATGGAATACAACAAATTTTCTTATATATTGACTGTTAATTGAAAGTAATAGAGAAAACACTCTTTAATTTTCAACAAAAAACCCCATTTTGTGGGAAACATTTAATTTAAAATGTATATTTATTTATGTTCATTAGTATTTATATGAATATAGTCAACTGAGACCAGTTAGATGAATCCCCATTATCATCTTATAAAGTCTCATACCCTTTATAAATTGTAATTTGTACATCAACTAGCTATGATATGAAGTTTAAATATGTTATTAGAATGTAACAGTTCTTCAAAAATTATTTGATTATATGAAATAATATTCCAAAATTATAGAATTATATTCTATATAAATTACATTTGGAATTCATGTAATAAAAATAATCAAATATTTTATTCATCAGAACATAGTGTTCATTTATCAAATGGGACATAATTGGTTTATTATGGTTCCATCATAAAAATATATAGGAAATACAATTTACATTTATGGACACACATTAATTAATCTAATTATGGTATCACTTCAAGATAAATTGTCACACTTTGGTTTATAGTAATCTAGGAATTAACTATATAGAGTAGGAAATGCACGCAGAAAGTAAACATGGAATTAAAAAACAAATGGAATATAATTCTTATATTTCCTATAATGATGCATGATATGGAACCTCATTTCCATACTAGTACAAGGGATAAAAGAAAATATAAAATAATAATGTCAACAATAATAATTTCACAGAACATGTGAATTACCCAATGTTTTAATCAGTACAACTATAACTGACAAAAACCATAATAACAATAACTAACCCCATGAAATATGTGTTTCCATGTAAATGGGTTATGTACTACCAAGAATAGGATCATTACCAAATTCAGACACATTCTTAATTTCCTCTCTAATACCCAAACTATAAGACAAAAGGAAAATATTCTCAAATATAACTTTGTAACATCCTTCCCCAAAAGACACTTAGTCGTTCCCTATAATGGGATTCCACATTACCCCAGTTGTGACTCCCAATATTCCCTAGGATTCCAACTAATAGTAGGGCCTAGGGTGGGTCCATGCGAAGACTACTACATCATGATTCATAGTGTCTCAAAAAATTAAATAATATATTGAAACAATATAAGAAGTAATAAACAAGTAATAACATAATATAAAATATTCCTGATAAATATATAGCTAGAAGTTAAATAATAAAAAGATAAAAATGATGGTGAAATTTCCATATAGATATATAAAAATGAATTAAATAGGTTATGGGGAAATATGAATATACAGTATGATATAAAAAGCCCATAATATTCTACTACTATCGCAATGAGTATATGCTCATCCCTCATATTTTTTACTACATCTTTGCAATTATGATTAAGCATCAGAAGTTGGATGATTCCCTTTTTCTAAATATATATTCATGAAGCCTTCATGGGTACTAGGGGTGGTTTTAAAAGAGTGTGATATATACTCAGAAGGCCACCATGAATGATTCCTAGAACAATCTAGTATGTGCATATAAAATGAGCAGTGTGTTGGTATATAATAATTTAATGAAATAAATAAATTGTTTACATCATTCCAATTTCCTCATGAATACCGGACCAAAACTATCTAATATGGCCTAAGACAAATGACTTTTCACAAAGGTGAACCTGTACCAGTATGATATGTTGTATAAATGGGTCATCAAAAATAAAGAATCAATATTTTACCATGCTAAAACATGTGATTTGGATTCATGGATGAACCCTTTAATTTAATAGGTTGAGAAAACTGTAATATTTAAATTAGGATTTTCTTTAATTTGATGAAGTGACATCATGGGACAAAAAAAGGAGAACCATATAAAGGAACCTGATTATCACACCAGCACCAAAAATTCACCACATCGTAATTTCATACAAGTTGATCCCTAAAGGCTACCCATGTAACACTCTCAACATGGTAAATCATGACACTCTGATTCCATCCCAGGTGTAATACATAGGGGACCAAGTACTAATTGTGGATGGTGTAACTATATCACCCACATAGTCCATCTAATATATCTATCATATGGAATTAGAATCACTCATGGGTAAGTAAACAATCCTCCCATTGATCCCATCCTGGTATATTTGTAAAATGGATCCATGTGTCTCTCTTGGTATAAATGTAATTATTCACACTTCTACTTATGATGAATGGCCATCATGTACATGGAATACTTAAGATGATAAACATTTATCACTCTCAACTAATTTGAAGGAAATTTTATAGATATAACTAGCCCGTACAATACCCCTAAGCATTATTAACAAGTTGTCTGGTTCATTTAATTTATCAGATTCAAACTATGATAGTAATAAAAAGGGACAAACACATAGCCAATCATTCCCTTAAATCATTTCACGTTCCTAAGTATTTATTAAAATTTAAAACACACCTCACAAATTAATTTTACAATATAATGGAAAAAGTGAAATTAGGACTTTAAGGAGGGGCACAACCATAGGGTTGGATCACGTTAACGGGATCAACCAATAGTGTTGATTCTCCAAAAGCTAGGAATAAACTAAACATATGGAGATATTTAATTTAATTAATTCCACATTTTTTAAATGACATCAGATGATTTTGGAATACATCATAATAACACATAATTTAATTATAACAAGACATTAGAAAAAATATCAAGACTACCTACCTTAAGCATGTAGTTTTCTCATTAACTTGTGTTGGTCCTTGAATCGATCTTGGATGGGATAAATCAGAGCAATAGAAGAAATACCTAAAATGGTCAATATGAGCAGGCACTAAAATAGAATAATATATGGGAATATAAACAAAAAATTGAATGAAGAGGACTAAATATATTACCATTGTGAATCCAACACACCTGAGGGGAAGAAAACAACGATCAAACGAAAGAGATATAAAAAATACTAGCATATATTAAAGATAAGATTAATGTTAGGGTAGGAGGTTATTATGCAAGATAAATTAGAGAGGAAGTATTTTTACAGGTAAAAACATTTTTCCGGAAAAATGATTATTTAAAACATCATTAAGGGGTTGTACAGTATTCCCAAAATGTGGGGAAAACCGTGAACAAATCATGCACCCAACACTGCCCAAGGACGCCACTCACATGGGCTAGGATCATGGTTTACGTAATAGCGCACAAATCATTTGAAATGGATATTTTAAAAATTATGTAATACCTGCATGGGTGTTCAGTATTAGTCTCGCAACTAGGAAAAAATGTGCACCCCTCTACTATACACTAAAACACTCCACACAGTTTTACCAAAACATGAGGCCTGGGCTACATGGTTTCTACTAACTGTGCAACCCAAGTATTTTCTCTGAAATTTGGGGAACTAGAATCTCAATATGCCTTATACTCCCTTAAAACATTTATTACCACATTAGAGAGTCATATTAGATCCATGAAAAATACTTAAACTAAAAACATAAGGTTTTTTTCTCAATGAAAATCTTGGATACTATAATGAAAGAGTAATATCAACCAATAATTACACAAAAAACATATATGACTAGAACAAGGGTATAAAGTAAAATCACTAAACCTTATATATTTCTACATTAATTCCATCTGTTCTATTTCCTACACCATCCTCATCCATTTCGACAATCAAAAACCCCAACCAAATACATAACCAATAGAAAAAATCTATCATTCAAACCAAAAACATTATAATAAATTATCTTGAAAATTGTAGGGAAATTACCCACACCCCTACAAAGTAGTTTATGGTATTCTTTAACATAAACAATTGGTGATGTAGAAGGGTCTCCCCTCCCAACTAACCAGGGACATGATGATGTAACATCATAATCAAAAAATCATTTACCATCACCTCATTTTAAAATACATCTATCTATATCCTACATATATATATATATATCAAAATTTCTATTCTATTCACATAATTCTTCAACATCCATTACATTTACACTACATCCCAACCACACATTGGTAGGGAAATTTAAATACAAATTTCATCAACCTCATTCACTCCCCCTTCTATGCACATCCCCACCAATAGTTGTTATATAAATTCTAATCATCATAGAAATAACTACATAATCATCCTAATTACCATCATAATCACAATAGGGTACCATGAACATGTAGGGAATCATCCTTATACTCTCCACCCACCAGCTAGAACCCCCACCATGTACCACCACCGCCATGTACCACCACCAAATGGATCCATAACTATCACTACTAACTTAATGTATAGATATCTCCACTAACTGAAGGTAAACATATCACCACAAAAGGAATTTATACATACATCCTCCCATTTAATGTATATATATTTATAACAACTAAATATATATATTACTAAACCAAATGAATGTCATTAAAATTCAGCAAGTTCCACCACAATAATGCGTATTTCTATATATCATTTCCTATATTCAATTCCATAATCTCATCATAAAAAAAACAATCTCAAATCCAAGAATAAATTTTAACATCTGAAAATCATCATTAATAGAAAAAAACTATAGAAAAATAAACCACATATGTATATAATTTTCATTTATTCATCATACCCATTCCCTTCAAATACCATTTAACTATGTCATTTTTTTCATTATTACATTCATTTAATAAGGAAAATATATTCATTAAAACACCTCTCATCCTAAGATATAAATTTATCTTTTATCATATTTTATTTATCCATGTTTATTATTTTCAATCCTTTATATTTTAATGTCCTATAATAACACATTAACTAATTCATCATTTCATCCAACTTTCCTTCACCCCAACCATGTTTATTTTACATCAACCCTCCCTTATCTCGTTATTTCATTTAATTTTCATAACTATCAAGTAACATGATATTATAATCATGTTTTGATTGTAGATTAATCTTTTTTCCATTACTTCCACATTTTAACCCCACTTATCATTACGTCCTCAAGCCCGTAACCATGGTTAATAATATTCACAAGGAGACCTAAAACATCATAACATCACAACATTTTTTCTTTCCCAGTGCCTAAAAAACAACACAAAACATGACATCAATTATTACCGACATCATATATAAAAATATATCACATTATGGTTTTATAGGGACTAACTTTTTGTTACCATCTTGAATCATTCATCTAAATATGAGGATTTAATGGTATTTAAATAATAATAGAAACCATTTAATCCATAATATAATGAAGAAAAAATTAAAGCTAACACATAAAAATAGCTTGATAATTAATATATCAATGAAACCCCTTTTCATTCGTGATTTTCATATTAACTTGTTTATTCTTCTTATTAAATTTCATTCATTGTTAAAGAATGTTTCTACCTGTTCTCCTCTCCCCCTCAAACCATGATTTCTTATAAATCAAAATAAATATGTCAACAAATACATCAAAACATTTTATAAATTATAAAAAAACTAATTACGAACACTATTTATATAATATAGTAGTTGAGCTTAAAATTTCCCTATCTCTAATGATTCATTATAAGAAATTCAAAATCAAGGATAAGAAGAAAAGATCACCACAATACATGAACGACATGAGGGGATCCTCAATTATCATAAACCATATTGAAACCCATATTAAAAAAACCTAACCCACTTCATAAACCTTATATGATAGAATAATGAATGGAGAAAAAGAAAACGAATATGTAATCTTTCCATGAATGGATATATATTGATCTCACGAAGCTGAGGACCAAGAGCTATCAATGATTTCTCAAAGATCACTAAGGATAAAAACTCTAGACACCTAGTGTTCATGGAAAAAGATTTAAATACCAACTATGTAATCCTAAACCTCTTTTATGGAAGGATATTTATGGGATATGATAATATTATCAAAACCCCCACTTTAACCATGATCACTCTAGTAAATTCCACATCTGAAATCCTTTACATCCAAAAGATTATACCTCCCTACAACTTGGTGGATATTTATTACACTCCAAATAATATATACCATCACCATAAAATTATCTATAACATAGATGATTTTCCCACCCCATTTTATCAAAAAATAGTCAAGACCATTACATATTTATGGTTTCATCAATGTTTCAAAAATACCTGCATTGCGGGACCTCTCCTCAACTAAGAACCACCATATACACAACCATGGTCGTGGTTCCTTACCAGTTTTTTATATGGATACCTATGACACACTATTCCCAATAACATGGTATGTTGAGACCTAGATAAGAATTTCCAATTATCCACACATATATCATCCTTACCATTACTTCTCCACCATTACCATTAACCAAATAATTTTATTATTAACAATTTATCATGGGGAAATTCCCCAAAAAACATGATCATCTCAATGGAAACTCCTTTGGAATTGTCATATTTACTCAACCTAATTGGGAATCCTAGATATGGATTAAATAAACATTACCTTAACTATGAGAATTAATTACTTACCCATTTTATGTAGGGTAAATTCCCTGCAAAAAATGTTGCCCCATGGGAATTTTGCAATCCATGATGCTCCAAATACCAAAATTTCTGACCTCAATGGAATGAAAATATCAATGGCCACCAGCACACTAGCCACCATGGAATAGAGATACAATAAAAAGATAAAAACCAAAATCTAACCTCTATAACAGCACTTAACTCCCATTAAATACATCTAATACTCAAAACATGAAAGGTTATAGGCTAGTGAGGTTCGAATCCTTATATGGTATCTAAGGATTTTCAATAAATATAATTTCATTCAGTTGTAAAAAATTTATTAGTCAATGTTTTGGACATTATTTTGGTGGATCGTATGGTGTTCCATCATTTTCTAATTGAAAAATTAATAAAGAAGTCACAAAATGTCCAATATCTAATTGATCGTTTCCCTTAAGAATTTTTAGGTAATTTTTTTAGAGGTGGGAGAATATTCACACTTGAAATCACTTTTATTTATTATTTTATTGAAACATTGATTTTTTAATTGATTTTAGGTTCAGAGTTTGATGTTATTAAAATTCATAGGAAATGGAGTGGATTTTTATGTTTCATGGTTTGTATATGGTTAGTGAAACCATATATCCCCACTATGAAAAAGTCATGAAGACTTTTCAGAGGTGATCACATAGTTTAACAAACAATGCAGCCAAACCACAAAGACTCCCATTATATATAAAACAATTATTCCTTAATGGAATAGGATTTGATAAACATTAAAATCATATTGTGTGTCATTTTATATGTTTTTATAAAGAGTTTTTCACTATTGTCTCATGGTTTGGTGAACCTTTAAGTATATACATATTTATTTATAATGTAATTTTAGCCTTCTACCTCTTCAAATGATGACCCTTGGGAGTCCTTATTTACTACCATTCAACTCTCATGTCCGATGAAACATATACCTCTTTGTTTTATCAAAATAAATTTCCTCCCCATGGGGTATGTTCCACTTTTAATTTTGATACCTCAAGGTAAATTCATCCAAACCATCTCCTATTCACTCATCATTTCGTATCCTCTTCTGTTCTTTCCCAAGAATTGAAATGGGAAGCTAAGGATTATTTTTTATTAAATTTACATAAGTTTTAACATATTTCATTGTTATTTATGGTGTTATAATGGTTACTATTACATTGTTACTATGGATTAGTACCATTATTAGTTGAATGAATGTGTTGAGGTTTGTTTCGTAAAGAATATTCTTTTAAAACTAAATCCATGAATGATTGATTATTTTCAATAGATATTTTGAATGATTTAAATATGGTAATACGTGTATCTAATAATTATATACTAAAGGATTATACATTTCCATTAAACCTAATTTGGATAAATAGATTTTTATGTTTCAAGAGTTCCTAAATTTTAACTCATTTATATGTGCAAGACAACAGGTTGATGAAATATAATAGGGGACCATTCCAAAATAATTATATTATTGTAAGGGGGTATTTTATTTTCAAATGGAATCTATTTAAATAAAAAATATTTTTTAAATAATTTTTTTAAACTAATTAAAATTACCCACATATTTATGGGTTTTCCATTTTAGGGATAATATAATTTTTTTGTCCTCGATAGGGGGTCATTTGGAGATCCCGGATTTAGATTAACAATCAATGATTTTTGAAGATTAAGGATAATGATTTTTGGTATATATTTTGGATTGGGTGATGAACTAATTTCCTAAAATTGGTATTGTAGACTTATCCATGCTTTGGACTCATTTATTGGGAAAACCTTTTTGGGTGACCCTTACGTGAGATAACTTCACATGGGTGACCCCTACATAAGTTACATCTGCATGGGAAACCCATACATTGATAAAATTTTCCAATATTTGGAAATGTATGGTGCTAGATTAGGGGTTCTTGCAGATCCCTATGTGGTGACCCATATGTGGTCACCCATACTGGGTGATCCATATGTGGTCCACTCTTATATAGATGACACTTATATGCTTTTCTATAATTGGGCGATCCATACATGTCCAACCTTATGTGGATGAACTATATGTAGCAACCATTACATGGTGACCCTTATATAAGGTCAACCATATATGTCCACCCTTACATGAATGGACTTTTACATGTCCACCCATACATATAACCCTTTCCAAAGGTGTATGATATGTGGGTATACCCTTACATGGGAGAACCACTTTGTGGATTCCCCTATATGAATAATGTTTCAATATTTTCTCAAAATATTAAATGGAGTATTTAAAACTCATTTTAAAGGATATTTATGAATCCCCAAACATTATACAACATGGATATCATCTGAAGTGGGTATCTCCCCCCTTATTCCCCACAAGTTATGATCTCACTTAATTCTTACTGGATTCAAGTGCTCTTCGATCTGGATGAGAGAAGTGGATATATAAAGCAATTAAAATTGATTATTATTTGGTTTCTTCCCTTATTTATATTTACTAGGTTGTGTGACATGGGATAGGGATTGAGAAATTATTCCACTAGATCATGATTGAATATTATTAATACCAAGGGCCTCTAATTCAGCATTGATAAAGTGATCCTAAGAGGATGAAAATAATTTTTTTTTCACTTCCATGATTTTATTTAGGGTTTTTGGAATTTGAGTGAAATAAATGGTTCTAATTAAAAAATAAATTATTTTATTTATATAATAAATTTTCATATAGGTATGAAGGGTGGTGAAACCTATTTTCATAAATATTTATTCCATAAAATATTATCAATGGGTATTATAATAATTATGTTTTTAAAATAAATAATTAATTAATTGACGAATTGTTTTTTATTAAAAAATTAATTAATTAAAAAAATTATGATTAATTGATATGTATTTTTATGAATTAGGTGTTATTGTTGATGGGAGATGGTTTATTGAGATTGTAAAAGCATATATGAGGTTCCTAGGGTTAATTTAAAAGTAATAATTCCATGAATAAGGTAGGTGGTCCCTTGAGAATACCCTCATAGTAAATATATATTATTTTTTCATATGAAATATGTTATTTCCACCATGTCAGATCAAATATTTATTTAAATAAATTTTTTTATCAAAAAAATCATATGGAATGGAAATGAGTTTATAGGTCCACAATAGACTCTTGAGCACCTTCTTGATTCCTTTGTTTCCAATGACCGAGGAATTGATCATTAAATGTATTCTGATATATATATAGACCCACAAAGGTATGTGTTAAATGAAATTAATAAGATATAGTGGAACTTATTATAGGTTAACATATACTCATCCAAATAGGAGAGATTTTATGATTAAATTGATTGGCATGGGTTGGGCATGAGAGAACCTTGATGTGATGTATATTCTTCTAGCTAATTGAGATGATCATGAGGAGAGTGTTCCTCCCCCATATATGCATGACTACCCAGGTGGGTATACCCTAAGTAGGTTTTGATAGGTTGGGTGAGAGGATCATGCCTGGAAAACCTAAGGTAATGGAATGGGAATCTCTTTTAAGAAATGCTAGTGGGTATTATCTTATAAGGCCATGGGGGTCATAATATGATCATTATCATGTTGAGAGGTGTTATAAATACTTAGTGATGGGATTGTTCTGAATGTGAAGATTGAGATATGGGATCCATGGTAGGGTTTCCATGGTATGGTATGGGATAAGGGACCTTAAAAAATTCCATTTGGTTTTGTTGACCATAAATATGGTAGTTGAGAAGAGCTTATATAATGAATTAGATAATAATCCTTTAAACAAGGTAATTGATTAAAATAGTCTATATAATTTATTTGAGAGGCTAAACTAGGAGAGGTGTGATTGGTATGAGTGATTAGAAAACCCATAGGATGATGATTTGTGCTATGTGATAGTATTGGGGTGAGATAGTGCCACTGGTGTATGGTTTTTATGAGTTTCCATGTAGGATGCGGGGATTCCCTTGAATTCTAGATAATGAGACTTTTTTCAAACTAGGGTGAAGGAATTACCTTAAGAATATAATGATGAAAAGTTTTTTCTTGGAAGTGTATGTGTAAAATCTATGTATCTAGATGATATGTTTCCTCGATGGGTAGTGTACTCCCCAAGTTTTTCAGATAATATGTTCTTATTAGTAGTTAGAATATTTATTTGGGTTCTGGAAGACATAATATTTGATTAATATTAAGGTTAAATAATTAAATTGAGAAATAGATGATGATAACAAATTTCAAAATAGGGTATAGGTATAATATTATGTCTCCATATGATATATTTCATAGGCATAGAGTGTATTCCCCCTTGTTTGATGATGGTTTGTTTCCTTGTGGGGAGAGTATTACCTTGATTTTTTTGACAATGTGTTTCTCATAAGGGTGTGGAAATGAAATTGCATTTCTAAATTATATGTTTCTTGGTAGGAAGTGTGTATGATCCTAGGTTATAGAAAATTTAATTATGTTCAAAGACACTCTGGAACTAACCAAAGTAGGAATGGTAATCCTTATGTGGAATGTTAGAACCTAAGGATCGATGAATATTATTTTACCATCCATCAATAGTATTTTATTTATCATGATGTTAATATCACATGTTCATGCATGATATAAAATGGTAATTTTAGGGACCCCTTAGTAGTTCCTTTCTTAGTTGTACATAAAACCCCTCAAGAGGCCCTGAAACATTATTACATGAGTAGATGTCACTATTTTCAGTTTTAGGTAGAGAAGAGGACCATGATTAAATGATTGATTTCATAGATAGAGTTTAGAGATTTTTATGAGGTGATGTATGAGGATGGTAGTAAAGTCTATTTTTTTCTTTATTTTTTTTATATATTTCCATTTTTGTATGAAAGTTGTTTGGATGTATATATATATGCTTATCCTTTCACATTTACTTTTTATAATTTGATTAATTATTACTACATCTGTGTAAAATAATTATTTATGATGAATGAAAATTTATTATTTTACACTCTACTTCACTTTGATATGTGGGTATAGACTCTCCAATTTACCAATATATTCCCTTTCTACTAATTCAAACCCTATGACATTTAGGGAGTCATGCCTAAGGTCAGGTAGTGATTATTAGTTCAGAAACTAGTCGAGTGGTCCAAGATGGAAGGGAATTACAAATTGTTATTAAAGAATGTTTTATTTGTATAACTATTTAGGATATAATATAAATGTGATATTGGAATGTGTCTGATATTGTGATGGAACCTAGAATGGTTCCTTGTAAACACATTTTCTAACAAAAGTCTAGGTCAATAGGTATTTGAGACGATTATTCTTAGTTTTCACTTTTATAGTAAAATTATTTCAAAAATTATGATACACATGGTTTTTTGTAATTATGATTTATTGTTTTTCATTTCATTCCCAATTAAAATAAATACAATTTAAATGCATCATTATTAGAATAATAAGGACCCAGCCTTAAAACATTACTTAATCTTGAATTAAATGAATAATTCACATTGAGGATCTTTTCAGGTTTAGAGTTTTAGAGAATTAGGACATAACTATTACATATCAAAAGCATACAAAGTAGACACATCTACTCAGTTTCCATTTTTTCACAAAATAAAAACTCTTGAACAAAAGAGTCATATCTAGTTCCATGTTTTAGACATCACGAAATTTCCATGATCCCATCCTTGACCCTGTTCCACATTATTTCCTGTGAAAAACATTTCAAAAACATGGGGTGAGCATAAAATGCTCAGTAAGGGTTATAAAACAAGGAACGAAAACATTATTCCATGTATACAAAAGAATAAATGAAATCATACTTTACTCATAAAAAATAAGTGCTTGAACATACCTCTTGAAATCATAAGGTTTATGAATAACTCATAGATATCATAAGACATAAAGGTAACTTGATTCTTTCATAACATTCTTACATAGGGAGTAACCCTAATGGTTACGTTTGGAATACCCATCACAGTATATTTCCTAAATCTCTTCGGAGAAACCTTATCATCTAACTCCTTCGAATTAGCCAATGCATTGGAGAGCTATCACGGGCTCACCCGCCCTTAGTTTATCATGTAACCACCCGTCTTCATAAAAAATGCCCAAGAACCATAACATAATCGTATCACATAAAACATGCATAATGTAAATATAACATTTCCACATTTCAGTCACAAGATATCAATACAACGCATTGATATAATAAAAACATTATCAAAACCATTTTCAATACCAAAATTCATAAAAGTGTATATGGTATTTATTTTCCTTTTAAAAACATTATGGCTTGTTAAGGAAGCCAAAGATCAAATAATACTCTCGGCGGCGGAAAGGTCGTTGTCACCGCGTATGTTAAAAAAACATACTTTTTTTCGTTTAGTAAAATTATTTGTAGAGAAAAGATTCATTTTTAATAAATGTAAAAGTAAAAGGGGTTTATACACTGTATAAAATAATGTTGTGTATACAACAAAATATGCCTCAATGGAAGGATATTGAGACAAAGTCCCGTACAAAGACGACATCCTTAGATTAAGGATAAATTGAATAGAAACTTATTTGTGAAAAATAAAAATACACCTAATATAAGTGGATATTATGTGTAAAACAACCAGATTCATTCACACATATTCATAGAATAACATATTCAAGGAGTATGAGTTTAACCCAAATAATTGAAATTGAGTTAAGAAGTTCCCTTGAAAAAATTCGACAGCTTAAGGGCATCACTTTAAAATTTAGAAAATGAGTTGATGAGAGAGAAAATGGTATCTCATCACTTGGACATAAAATTTACATCAATAAGGATATAGAAAAAACATATCCCAACATAATAAGATGTAAATTAAAATACATAACAAAAGTCTTTTAAAAAGAGGAGGGTGAATGGTTCCCTTACCGATTTGGGTAACTTTCGAAACGTACATCCCATGAAAGAAGGAATATAAAACGTTGATTTAAATACCCATAAATGAAATTATATTACACAAAGAGTATAATAATGTGTAGTATATACACCACTCATAGGAAAGAGTGGAAAATGTAGCATAAACCTCATGGGAATAAAAGTGAGATTAAAAATCCCTTAAGAAAACTCGGCAGCCTAATGACGCCACTTAAAACTTCAAAAAATGGATTGATGAAATAAAATAGGGTCTCTCATAATATGAAAATAAAACATACAGTAATATTAATATAAAATAACATCCCCCAACATAATAAAGAAGAGCTTAGAAGAAGTGACATAAAAGAGAGTACTTAAAAAGAAAGAGAGAGGTAGGATCCCTTACCTCAAGTCTGACTTGTCTGGTTCATTTCTTTATATTCCTGAATAATATACTTTGGTAAATTAATAATTTCATAAGTACCTCCTTTAATGTTTATTATTAAATTAAAATAACATGTTATAATGTTATATTAATTAATTAATTATGTGAGTTCATATCAGACGTTTTTGTCGATGCTCGGTACATGAGTAAAAAATGAACTTGTTTGAAAAGAATTGTCCATGAAGATATAATTACACCATATCCAGAATAGTATTAATAATTTAAATATCATATATACCCAGTATATATTCATTTTATACTATTACATAACATTTTGAGATAAGAAAATGAAATGCACCATTCATGGAGACGGTAGGTCATACGTACGAATGAACACTACTTTCATTTCTTTGTCACATTAATGGAATCAAAAATAAATTAGAGATATATATATATTATAATTCAAGTATAATATATATTTTATATAGGTCACATAATTTCATTAATTTCATTCTTTATACATTCCATGTATTTCATGAACGAGTCACATCACTTGAGGGGGCGGTAGCCCACACTTCCTCAAATGAAATTATCGCATTTTCACAACATGCAAAACATAAAGGTATGTTTTAAATGTAAAATACAGAATAATAGAGAGGAAATAAATATAATATATATCATAAGTAAATATATTTCCATCATAATGGCCACAATTATAGGTGGTAGGAGAAAATAGAACAATCATCGTTTCGTGAGACAATAATTCACTATCGACGGAAACAGTATGTTCTTTAACCATTAGACAGAGGTTTGTGTAAGTTTAGCTCGAATAATTCTCATTAAAACATCCTAGTATATTTAATATACTGTTTTTGTTACAAAATAATGGAATAAAAAGAGTTTAAGGGTTGGAGAAGCAAAATAAAACAAAAGAAAATCAGAGAAGACATTACCTTTAAATCGTGTAACTCCCTTTAGTTTGATGCAAAAGGGTTTCTTGAAGAGCATTCTGCCTAAGGTAAGGCTTTTAGGATGAAGATAGGGATGTTTAGAGATAAAAATAGCAGAGTTTGGTTGATCCAAAGGCTTGAGAGGTGTGGGTAAGGGGGTAGAGGTGGGGGCCTTCTATAAGAGGGAGGAGGGGCACACGTGGGAAGTCTTGGAAAGTTACTTTATTATAAAATGATTTTCGGATTTTAAAGGTCCCCCAATTATATATTTCTAGGATAAGGTGATAAGGGTTAGATATACACCCATACAATTGGTTTTTGACAAGTGTATGTCTCATATTTTACTTTATCATGTCATTTTATTTAAATCGTTCATTAATGAGGTAATCATTGCATCATCACGGTGTCATAAATAAATTTATTTATTTATTGTATAAAAATTATAAAAAAATTACCATCATATAGGAAATATTATTATCTTTCAAATTACTATTTATAGTCAAAGATTTCATTTATGTAAACAAAATTAAATTTTTTTTACTTAGGATATACAATCTTTGTTATATTTCCTTCCTTTAAAAATAATATGATAAAAGTCACTATCACACTAAAGTGTTTCCATGGGATCCCAAGGATGGAACAAGGAATCCAATGGTCTTCCATGACACCACAAATATCATTAGGACACATTTTGGGGTCATTTTATATTTTTGTGATATTATTTTATTACCCTCAACTACCTGATTACTAATTAAACACAATAATTAAAGATAATTACCGTCATTACTATTCATAACGTCAAAAAAAAGAGTCTTAATTACATAATTTGTACCTAATCAATCCAAATATGGAATCCATTTTATCAAATTCCAAACACATAAATTTCAGTAATTAATTTATAATAATTCTTGTTGTCAAAATCAAAGACGAGTTTTTAAGAAGTAAAATCTATCAAAAGATTGATTTGTTTTTACATCCAATTTAAAAGTGAAATCACATCCAATGACCAAAATTGTTTTAAATGATAAAACAATACTTAAATTACACCTCAAAACAAATTAAAATGACAATTTAACTATATAAATAAATTTGATGAAAAGGCAGTTTTGAATTAAAATGCAGTATTTTTCACTATTCATTTAAAATGAACATTTGTCAGAAAAATACCAAAAATTCACCTTAAGCTATATTTGATTTTAAAAATTCAAAAATGATATCAATTTTACCAAATTCAAAACATAGATTTTTCATTAATTAATTTTATAATCAATTCCCACTATCAAAACAAATAGGGTGTTTTTAAGAAACAATATCTATTAAAAGATTGACACTTGTTTATATCCAATTTCAAAGTGAAATTAATTAAAATGACCACCATTGGATTAAATGGTAAAAATATATTTTAATTAAACTTTAAAACCAATTAAAAATATAATCTAACAATATAATTAAATTAGATTAAAAGGAGGTTTTGAATTAAAATACTGCATTTTCCACTAAAAATGATCTTTATCGGAAAATAACATAAATTTAAACAAAGAAAATTTTGTTGTCTTGATTATAAATAAGGATTTATTTTTGTCAAATATAACATATAAAAGTGACAAAAAGTAGATTTAAAAAGGGTTCTCCATCAAAAGGATGTTAGTCGGCCTTTTAAAGAATGTAAGAATATTTATTCTTAAAATTGGATTCATTTGAATTTTAAGCCTCTAACATTTATTGAATAATGTAAAAACATTTAACAAACATATAAAGTCATATTTTAGATTGTTCTATTAATTCCTGCTAATCCAACGGATAGAATTTATCTACCATATAAAATAAAATTTATATATTATTAGTGTGCAACATAAGATTTCAAAGAAACTCGTTGTTGCATATTGGGTATGCCATCGAACATAGAATATCCTTTAAAGTAATATTAATATTTTATTCACAAATATTAATTAATATGGAAATTTAATATTCTTTATTTACCTGGGATGTTACATCTTTCCCCCATTTTGGGAATTGCATCCTCCCAATTTAAAAAAAAATTGGGCTCGAAAACATCATTGAATTCCCCACATCAGAAAAAGAGTCAATGATAAAATCAATTTAGAAGAAATAAAGAGAAGTAAAAAGGTCACCCGAGACAACAGATACCCGGATTCCATGAAAACATGGATATGGAGGAAAAAAACAAACCATCAAGGTCTGATGGAGAGTGATTGAAAACATGTCTAGGAGAAAGTTAACCATAAGAAAATCAAAAACTTGTGATGGTTTAAATGGTATTTGATTCCCCAGCAAGAAAAGTTAACAGACAACATTTTAGTTTTAAGTTACTTTTCATTGCGGAGTTTATTTATGAGATTAACTATGTCACAAGGAAACATACTTACTTGTCATGTATAATTTCATCTCTTACTATATTTCTTACACAAACTATTTTTTTTCTCCAAAAGATGAGTATTTAGGATGACTTGTTCACATTAAGAGTGCTAAAATAAACTTCTAGAGAATCACCTAATACAAAAAAGAGAACTATATATTTCCCATTTCTTTAGACCAAAACCAAAACCAAAAATTATTAGTGCGAGATCTAAAAATAACCAAAAAGGATAATCCTTTATAAAAATAAAATCTATTCTTAATCTCCAAAATTTTTCTAACAAAACCCATTGTTCAACAAAGACCATTAGATAAACAATTGTCCATAAAATTGATTGAAGTAAAAAAAATATTATTGAAACCCAAATCCTTGAAGGATTTAATCACATAGTCTTCCAAGGTAAATATTAACATTTATCTCCAAATAACACCAGTTTCTCTTAAAGTCTCATATTGAATAATAATTAACCTAATCAAATATCCTCCATGATAGGTCAATAATTTACTAGATAAACCAAAATAAATTTATTCTTGATTCATAATATCATCTAACTAAAAATAATTTGTCATACTAACCAGGGACTTCACATAGTCCAAGGGTAGGCGATAAATACCAGTCGCACTTTGGTTGTGGGTTCGATTCCCATAGCTTTGTCCGACGTGACGGGTTAGCACACGGTCTGCGTGTTGTCATTTTTTGAAAACTATATAATTCTTAAAACATTCCCCCAAAAGAGAGAAAATAAAAAAAATAACCATAAAATAATTTAACCTCATGTATATCTCATGCCTTTCATTTTCCATATAGTATCCCATAATTACCTCAAAAGTAAGGATCATATAAACACTAATGGTTACCTTTATAATTATTACTTGAAATTCCACATCGAGTTGGTTATATCATACATGATTCATTAAAGAACTCACCAAGGATGAAGTGGTTAATAAAGAATCCTAATATTTGTTTGAGAAAAACCACAGGAGTTCTCATTGCAGCTCCCATATAATTCAGTTGTTCTTTCAGAAAACCGTCACAGTTTTCTTCACATCCACTCTTACTTCGGTTCCTGCTAGATCCAGCCATTTACTAAAACCAAAAAGGTCAGTGTGAGTATATCATTAGAATCATCATATAATACTATGATATAATTACTCATTCAATTTATCTAAAACTATGACTCCTTATGAAATCCTAACCATTATGGTAATGTCCCTTATTCTTAAAGAATACCCTAACCTCTAAAGTCATCTAAACCTCCCTATGATACCAACTATAAGGACCCGACCTTAAAACATTACTCAATCTTGAATTAAATGTATAATTAACATTGAGTATCTTTTCAGGTTTAGAGTATTAGAGAATTATGACATAACTATTACATCTCAAAAGATTACAAAGTAGACACATCTACTCAGTTTCCATTTTTTTCACAAAATAAAAAATCTTGAACAAAAGAGTCATATCTAGTTCCATGTTTTAGACAACATGAAATTTCCATGATCCCATCCTTAAACCTATTACACTTTATGTCCTGTGAAAAACATTTCAAAAACATCAGATGAGCATAAAAATCTTAGTAAGGGGAATAAAACAATGAAAGAAAACATTATTCCATGTATACAAAAGAATCAATGAAATAATACATTACTCATAAAACATAAGCACTTGAACATACATCTTGAAATCATAATGTTTATTAGTAACTCATAGAAATCAAAATACATAAAGGTAACTTGAGGAATTCATAACATTCTTACGTAGGGAGTAACCCTAATGGTTACGTTTGGAATACCCATCATAGTATATTACCTAAATCTCTTCGTAGATTCCTTATCATCTAACTCCTTCGCATTACCCAATGAATTGAAGAGCTATCATGGGCTCACCCGCCCTTAGTTTACCATGGAACCACCCATCTTCATAAACAATTCCCAAGAACCATAACATAATCGTATCACATAAAACATGCATAAAGGAAACATAACATTTCCACATTTCAATCACAAGATATCAATAGAACACATTGATATAATGAAACATTATCAAAACCATTTTCAATACCAAAATACATAAAATAGTATATATTATTTATTTTCCTTTTAAAAACATTACGACTTGTTATGGAAGCCAAAGATCAAATAATACTCACGGTGGTGGAAAAGTCGTTTGCCTCGAATACGTTAAAAACATACATTTTGTCATTTAGTAAAACACTTCGTAGAGAAAATTTTCCTATTGAATAAAATTAAAAGTAAAAGGGTTTTATAAACCATATAAAATAATTTTTGTGTATAAAATAAAATATTCCTCAAAGGAAGGATATTGAGACGAAGTCCCGTACAAAGACGGTGTCCTTAGATTAAGGATAAATCAAATACATACTTATGTGTGACAAATAAAAATTCACCAAATATAAGTGGATATTAATTCAAAACAACCTGATTCATTCACACATATTCATAGAATAACATATTCAAGGAGTACGAGTTTAACCCAAAGAATTGAAATTGAGTTAAGAAGTTCCCTTGCAATAATTCGACAGCCTAACGACGTCACTATAAAATTTAGAAAATGAGTTGATGAGAGAGAAAATGGTATCTCATCACTTAGACATAAAATTTACATCAATATGGATATATAATAACATATCCCATAATAATAATATGTAAATTAAAAGACATAACAAAATAAGTCTTTTAAATAGAGGAGGGTGAAATGTTCCCTTACCGATTTGGGTAACTTTCGAAACGTACACCCCATGAAAGAAGGACTATACAACGTTGATGAAAATACACATAAATGAAATTATATTACACAAAGAGTAGAATAATGTGCATTACATACACCAATAAAATAATATTTTGGAGAATGTAGCATAAACCTCATGGGAATAAAAGTGAGATGAAAAATCCCTTACGAAAACTCGACAGCCTAATGACGCCACTTAAAACTTTATAAAAATGGTATGATGAAATAAAATGGGGTATATCATCATATGAACATAAAATATACATTAATATGAATATTAAACAACATTCCCCAACATAAGAAATATCAGCATAGAATATGTGACATGAAAGTGAGTACTTAAAAAGAAAGAGAGAGGTAGGATCTCGTACCTTATGTCCGACTTGTTTTATTCGTTTATTTATATTCCTGAATAATAAACTTGGTAAATTAATAATTGCTTAAGTACATACTTTAAATTTTATTATTCAATTCATATCACATATTATAATGTTATAATAATTAGTTAATTATTTGAGTTCATATCAAACATTTTTGTCGATGCTCGGCACATGAGTCAAAAAGGAACTTGTTTGAAAAGAATTGTCCATGAAGTTATAATTACACCATCTCCAGAATAGTATTAATGATTTAAATATCATATATATCCAGTATATATTCATTTTAAAGTATTCCATAACATTTTTAGATAATAAAATGAAATGAACCGTTCATGGAGACGGTAGGCCGTACATACGCATGAACGCTACTTTCAAATCTTTGTCACATTAATGGAATTAAAAAAATGAGATATATATATATATATATTATAATTCCAGTATAATATATATGTTATATAGGTCACATAAGTTCATTAATTTCATTATTTATACATTCCATGTATTGCATGAACGAGTCACATCACTTGAGGGGCGGTAGTCCACACTTCCTCAAATGAAATTATCGCATTTGCACATCATGAAAAGCATAAAGTTATGTTTTAAAAGTAAAATAAAGAAGCATAGAGAGGAAATAAGTAAAATCTATATCCTAAATAAATATATTTACATCATAATGGCCACCATTAGAGGTGGTAGGAGAAGATAGAATAATAATCGTTTCGTGAGGAAGTAATTTTCCATCCACGAAAATAGTATGTTATTTAACCATTAGACAGATGTGTGTGTAAGTGTAGCTCGAATAATTCTCATAAAAACATCCTAGTATATTGAAGATTATGTTTTTGTTACAAAATAATGTAATAAAAAGTGTTTAATGGGTTGTAGAAGCAAAATAAAACAAAATAACATAAGAGAATACATTACCTTTAAATCGAGTAACTCTCATTGGTTTGAACCAAAAGGGTTTCATGAAGAGATTTATGCCTAAGGTAAGTCTTATAGGATGAATAGAGTGATGTGGAGAGATAAAAAGAGTAGAGTTTGGTCAAGCCAATGTATTGAGAGGTGTGGCTAAGGGGTAGAGGTTGGGGACTTTTATAAGAGGAAGGAGGGGCATGTAAAAGCCCAGAAATTTTCAAGGAATTTTTTTTCATAAATACTTCGGAATATTATGAGTCTATGGTTTCTAATGACGCCGGATTCTGAGCCCCGGAGTGCCCGTAATGATCCGTTGAAGTTTTGTTATGAGTAAATTAACGCACGTAAGCAGTTTTCCTGAAAAAGTGGAATAACTCTTGAACGGTTTCTCAGATCAGAAATCTGAGGGCACCATTGCACTCAGGATGGCAGGACTACCCTAGGCGTGACTTAAGTTTAGTCGTCACGGGCCTCATATGAGAAATCCCAAAAAATGACTTAACCGTAAATAAAATAATTAAATAAATTATTTTATTTTTCAAATGCTTATAACTCACAAATGGTAGCTCGGATTAGAAATCTGAGACCACCACAGAACTCATGATGGCATTCTTTATTTAAGAAGATACTAACTTTGGCCGGCGCGAGCCACCAGAAAAAGTTAGTTTTTGGCCGCAAATAAAATAATTAAATGAAAATTATTTTATTGTAAAATTCATAAAATCTAAACGGTAACTCGGAAAGAAAATCCGAGAGTACCGTTGGGTTCGTTGGGGAGTGTTTCACCTAGGCAGAGCCTAACCTTGACCGCAGTGGGTTGAGGGTGACTGATATTAATTTTCCAAAAAAAACTTCGGCTACGTTCAGTAAATGCACATTCGGAATTTTATAACTTTTTAACCGGTGATCAGAATTGAAATCTAAGGACACCGATGAACTCAGAACGCCGATATTCACTTAAGGGGACATTTACCGCAGTTGCGTTTTATGCGGGTTGAAAGTTAATTTTTGGGGATTTGTAAAAAATTAATAAATAAAATGGTTTTGCACCATTTTATTTATTTTTCTGGTTATATCCTCTAAGAGGAAGTTAGGGGTGGGGCCCACACCCCACATAACCTCCCATGGGAGGATATTTGTGAGGTGGGACCCACACGAGGCCTAACCCTTCACCTCCCTTAAACCCCCCTTTAACACTCTATTTATTTTGAAAACACCTCCCATTAATTATGTGGAGTCATTCCATCTCCCTTCCATTAAAGTTGCCAACTCAAATGCCATAATTAATTCAATAGTCTTTTTGAATTAATTTGAATTTGATAGAAATATTATATCATGGGAGAATAAAATAATAGCTTAGGCTATTTTTTTGTTTTTGCACTTGCGGTGTTGGGAGCACGTTGGAGATATTGAAAGGGAGAGTTCTTCCACGAAGAACATGAAGAACACTCCATGACTCGAAGAACCGGAAGCATTTCTTTCTCCAACCTTTTTCTTCCTCCGCGTTAAGAGAGGGCACACCACCGTGGGAACGCATCGGTTACATCAACAAATCTTCCTCCAATGTTGACGGGAAGACACCATTCTTCTGTGATGCCCGACTACCGTGACGTCCGTCTTCCGGGACTCGACGACGTGCGACGTCAATTTCGAGGTATGGTTTTTTTGTTTATTTAAGTTTACGTGATTCTTTCCCTTGGGCATGGACGAATATTCTGTTGGGTGTTTATTCGAACTAATAACGCAGTGGGTATGGACTACGAACAAGTCTGGACCCACCGTCAACTAGTTCTTGATGTGAGGTGGTATGGGGTCGGGTACGTGTTAACAGGAGGTGGCACGACGAGCGGACGGGGGGTCAGGCGACTCGGCTGGTTTGAGGCGCGCCGACGCGGGTAGCTGGGGGTGGTGCGGCGGCGCGGCGGGCAGACAAAGGTTGTAACACCCCGAGATTTTATGAAAAATATTATTTTTAATTTCATTAATGTCTTGTGTTGTACGCTACACCAAAAGGAGCTTTCACAACATGCATCCTTGACTTTCCTTGCATTACACACAATCGTGACCTTCCTCAATAGCGTGTGTAGTACGAAATACCGAGTTTTACTAAACAACGATATGCTATTATTAAAACCAGCCGTTATGAATAGTAATAACCACTTTTTGACATTTTTTAATTTTTTTTTCAAAATGGACTTCATTTTTGGATTCGGAATATCGAAATTAGCTTAGGGTGAAATTTTGGTACTTTTCGGATAACTTTCATATTCTGATGAATAGTGAAAATTATTAAATTTTTAATAGAAATAATTAATAGTGATAAATTATTAATTTGAGTGGTTTTAAAGTATATTTAGAATATATTTTTACAATTTAATACAATTTTGTTCATTGGATGTAATTTCACATTTAAACCAGACATAAACAACTGTCAATCTTTTGATAGTTATTGTCTCTTAAAAACACGCTATTTTTTTGAGGACGGGAATTAATTTTTTTAAATTAGTAAATGTAACTGATATTTTTTGAATTTGGTAAAATATACATCATTTTTTAATTCATAATAACAAATATAGCTTAGGCCTAATTTTTGGTATTTTTCTGGAAACTTTCTTTTTTTGATAAATAGTGAATCCACTAAGTGGTAGTTAAAAAAATTGAATTTTTCATAAAACATAAATTTACCACTTTTGTGAGTAGAATTTTGAAAATCCTAGAGACACGGTTAATATCAATTACTAAAATTTGGTTCAATGAGATGAAAATAATTTTTGGTGAATAGTAACTTTTTACTTTTTTTACCACGGTTAAAAGTAAATAGGGTAATTAAGGGTAAAAGTGTTATTATTATTACCCTAACACATGTCCTAATTCTATTGGATAAATTTAATTCAACCAAAAACAACCTTAGGAATAAAATATGACCATTTAGGCCCACATGGATTAGATTAGGACATTTATTATTAATTTATTTAAAGAAGGGTTAAAATAGATAAAATTCAATGTTTAATAAGTAAATCATTTTTAATATATGGTTATACATAAGATAAATTCGACTATAAATATTCATTAGAAAGATAAAAAGATTTTGTTCATAATTGTATTTTATTTGTAATTTTTATAATTTAAATAATTTAATTTATTTATGACACAAAGATGATGCAGTAATTATCTTATTAATGAAATATTAACATAATTGATGTTATAAATACCCAAATAAATGTAATTTGAGACTTTTTATGAATTAAACTAATTTTATAGGTTAAAATGACATGTTATTATTGATTTAATTAACTTTTTTCGAACTAATAACTCTGTTATGCTTTTCAAAAAAATCAATTACTAAATAGTGTCAAAATTGACATAAAATAGTTTTTAAAACAAATATTATATTATTAATTGTTATTTTATTCCAAAAAATCTAAGGGTCGGCAAAATTACTTATATAAGGATATATATATTAAAATTAAAAAACTTGGGGTTCGTTTGGATTTTTATAGTATGTTTATTGACCTTATAGTGTAAGAACACAAGAAGACACAATAAAAGTAAAATTATTTAACTTAAAGTTAAATCTAAAGGATAATGTTAAAATAGGAACCTAAACTTGTCCAAATTCTATTGGATTAGATTATTTCAACCCATACACACATTATCTTTTAAATAAATCAATTTGGGGCTATTTTAAACCGAATATGGCTTTATAATAAAATAATATTTTTAGTTTTTCCAAAGGTGCCCCTCTCCTCCCTTATAAAAGGGCACCTCCTCCCTCTCTTCCTCACACAACTTTGAGCCTTCAAGCTCGGAAAAACCCTGCCAAATTCTCTTATCCACTTCCCTAGAAAAATCCTAGTGGTCATGGGCTTCTTGAAAGACCAATTTTAGTGCCCTAAAAAGAGGTCTCAAAGAGGTTCTTCAAAGAAGAGGTAATGTCCGTTACCGATTCTTTCAACTTTATTTCTTCTTCCACTTCTTCTTCTTAGGTTGTTTAATTATGAAGTAATAACATAAGTATCACTGATATACTGATATGTTATTATATGTATTAAAAAACTCTATTTCACCATCTATCCATCCTATAGAAAACGAAATCACCGCTCGTGCGTACGTACAGAATATCGTCTCCACGTCGTGGTGTAATCTATTTTCCACCACCACCTTACTTGGATGGGTATAATGGTGTAAATAATAACTATATATGATTATTGTAAATTAATATTGATTCTGAAATAGTATACATACACTCCAATACAATTCCACGATCATGAGAACGATATCATCGCTCGTGCGTACGTGCGGACTACCATCTCCACGACGCAATTAGATTCATTCTCCACGTTAACAATTCATGAATGATTATAAAGTATATATAATAAGTAATCATTAAATATATGACATAATAATGATACTGTATTTATGTGTACATATATGTATGTCATCTACTTAATTCCATTCAACTCAATAAGGAAACGAAAATAGCGTTCATGCGTACGTACGGCCTACCGTCTCCATGAACGGTGTATTTCTTTCCATTTACTGATCTATTATATATATGTATATTATGAATATATATTATATATAAATCATGTTTTATATTCTGTAATTAAGTAATCATGATCTAAGTAATCATATGAATAACTACAAGTCAAAACACGAACGACAAATGAAACGATTTTACCCAAAACGCTCTTTAACATTGAATTTACAAAAGAATGGGTAATATAAAGTCAGAAGTGATCCATATATAATATAATAACAATTAGCATGATTCTCTAATAAGTCAATGACATTATTTAAATCATTATAAAGGAGGTTTAGACACTTACGAAACAAATCAGACCTAAGGTAAGGGAAATATCACAATCTCATTTTATCCGAGATTGTTTATACATTGGTATTTACTGGGGTGTAATTTATCTTCCACATCCATGTTTCCTCAATATGTAATATTTTTTCCATCCACATATAATTGTTTAAATCCAATTTTACCCTTCGGTGAGTTTTTAGTAAAAGATATGAAAGGAATATTTTGTCGTTTTTCGTATGAGGTACTTTTTGACTTTTCCGACAAAAGTACGAGAAGAATGTTTTTTTAACTTATAAGGCATGAATGTATTTTTAAAATAATATTTCCTAGAATATTACTTTAAAAGTTTTCAAGTTTATTTTTAATCAACTTCTTTTAGTTTAAAATTGTATGACATGTTAAGAAAGGGAAAAAATTTTTGAAGTAAAAAGGATATTTTCCTCAAGAATGGAGTTCAAGAGTTTTATCAAAATTATTTTCCATCTAAGATAATAAAGGGTTATGTATCTATCCCTATTATTACATTGATTTGATTATGTTGTGATGGAAATATTTTTATGAATTCCTTTATCTTATATGATTTGTTTTATGATGTCACGATGTTTAAGATTCCCATTTTTATTACATGGGTTATGCAATGATGTATGATTTATGATTTTGTGGCACACATAAGAATGGTATCATTATGATATGGGAAGGAACTATATCTCTCTCCAATGAATTGGGTAAAGATTTTATATCTCATGAGATAGACATGGCTGGAACAGCAGGTTAAACCGGTTCAGTGAAACATGACTGAAACGAGGAGTGTACTCGGTTCAGATATGGACTTTGTCCACTATGATAGTTGTGGAAATGAGTCTGGACTAATAATAAATGATTCTCTATGATTATGTGTGTATGCCACAAAGTTTCATGTCTTTTGTTATGATTATTGGGATTACATTTCACTACTATGATTTATCCCATGTTATGATATTATGATCTCTTTTGTAGGATAAGATTTCCAAAATGTTATGTTCTTATGAATAAGATGTGATTGATATTTCTTTTGTTTACCCTTACTGAGCATTTGAGCTCACCATTTTATGTTTTCTTTTCCCCAGGATATAAATAAAGGTTTTAGGTAAGAGAAAAAAAGGGAAGATCTTTATGGGAGATGTTGAAGATCTTTCACCACGATTAGAAGATTATATTCTGAGTTTCCAAAGACACTAAACTATTACGGTCCTTGTGTGTGTGTTTTTGTAATGTACTAAGTATTCCGAAAAAGTAATGTAATGTCCATGTACGTCAAGCTCAGGGTCTCTACAGTTGGTATCATAGGAAAGGTTTAGTCAACCATTGGAAACTATGATGCAAGAACTTTAGTGAGATCCCTAGATATATTTCTAAGGTATGTCTAGGGATGTCCCTAAGGTTAAGTATACATATAGGTTATAGTTCTAGAATTATGCTAACGATCATTGAATTAAACCTAAGATGTTAGATATTGAAGGTACTACCCCTTTAATATGTTGTTTTCCCTAGCATGATTTTTACCTCTCATACTATTCTTTTTGGGTTTTAGAAAATGGCTAGAAACAGGATGATTCATGATAATGGAGGATATGACGGAAAATGGAATGATATTCTTCATGAGAAACCAAATGAAACAGGATTTGTAAGTCCAAACATCGTAATTATGCCTAATCAGAAATCTCAAAATATGATCAATAATCTCAACTTTGGTAAGTTTCCCTACTTAGATAATAAGGGAAATATGGAGTTTCATGATGATCATAGAGGAATGAATGTTCAATTTCCCTCATGTAAATCATGTGGGAAGAGGCATCAGGGAGATTGTTTCAAGGGAATTGGAAGATGCTTTGGGTGTGGTAAAGAAGGACACAAAGCCAGTAAGTGTAAAGGAAAAGGTTCAGTTGACACCATGGATGAGGATAATGGTATTGATACGACATCAAAAATGGTTAAATGTTTTAAATGTGGAATGCATAGGCATTATTCAAACCAATGCCCTAAGGGAAAGTCTTATGAAGAGAATCATCACGGTCATATGGGTAGTATTTATGTTGATGATGATGAAGAGACAACAAATGATATGTGAGATGAAAAAATTGTTAAAGATCAGTCAATGGTTTAAGATGGTAGTGGAATGATTACATGTTTATCAAGTTTAATGTTGTATAAGTAATCTCATGGTACTATGGAATAAAGAGACATCTAAGGACTGTTACACTGTTTCCTTTCTTCGAGTTTTGAAAGTGTATGATTAATGGTACCAGTATCCATGAAAGGTTATTCAGATATTTTTGGAATGCATATGATATGCGAATAATGAAGGGATAAGTAGAAAATTAAATTATTGATAGTATTCATGAGATCATGACTGATATAAGAAGAAGGTTATATCATGGTTTGAGTATATGAAATTTTTGGATTTTGGTATGAGGAAAGAGTTAACATTTGACAAAATTCATTTTTTCAATAAGGATTAATTGGTATTTATTTTTCAAGAGAATGCATGATTAAGGTATTCACAGGATTGATATGTGACCAAAAAGATATATGGGGGATAAATGATGGCATTCACATGCTTGGTTGATGACATTTCAAGTAATCGTTTTCTTTATACTATGATCTTAGACTGATGTATTTTAGATAAGCCTAAAGATAGGAATGGATTATGTAGGACATAAGTTAGTACTGTTTAAGGATAGAATTTTTTTTGATATTATTGATGGGATGTTATAGTAATATATCTTTAGAAAAAGGACAACCTGTAGGACGGGCGATAGCCCATCACATCGGACAAGGTTGTGGGAATCGAACCCACAACCGAAGTGCGACTGGCATTTATCGCCAACCACTAGCCTAGAGGAAGTCCCTGTTTAGTAAAAACTAGTTTTATTATATTAAGTAGTATGATATATGAAGTATAAGTCCATTTTAGGAACCATATATGATTAATCTCACTATAGATGGACTTATGTATTTTTTGATAACTTTTCTAACCTTTTGTTTGAGACAGATGGAATGACCCATCATTCTATCACATGATATGCTAACACATCACGAATGACAAATTCAACTTCATTTCTTTAAGATATGATGTGGAAATTGTCCGAAGAATGACCAACGGTGAGACTATACCAAAATCACGAAAGAATTTCTTCTAATTACAATTTCATCAACTTTAAGGAAATGATCTTGAAAACCAAAAATGTTGTCCGAGTGCTCTTATATCAGATGAATCAGATGGTACCTTAGATCGTCCCAAATTTATGGCTTTGTGATTGCTGGATTTTCCATAGCCATGTTCTCTACCACTCTCCATCAGAACATGGTGGTTAGATTTCTCTTCCATATCCATATTTTCACCTATGTGGAAACCCAGTGATTAGTTTATTTGGGTAACCATTACGTTTCATACTTTTGTTTTTAAACATTGGTTTTGGTATTCCTTTTTACGATGTGGGTTTCTATTAAATAAACTTTCGAGTAGTAAACCATTTATAACCCTGACGAATTTGGAGGGAGAAATTCATTTTAAGGGGTGGTAGAATGTAACACCCTGAGATTTTATGAAAAATATTCTTTTTAATTTCATTAATGTCTTGTGTTGTATGCTACACCAAAAAGAGCTTGCACAACACACATCCTTGACTTTTCTTGCATTACACGCAATCACGACCTTCCTCGATAGCGTGTGTAGTATGCAATACCGAGTTTCACTAAACAACGATATGCTATTAGTAAAACTAGCTGTTATGAATAGTAATAACCACTTTTTGAAATTTTGTAAATTTTATTTTTTAAAATGGACTTCATTTTTGGATTCGTAATATCGAAATTAGCTTAGGGTGAAATTTTGGTACTTTTCGGATAACTTTCTTATTCTGATGAATAGTGAAAATTATTAAATTTTTTATCGAAATAATTAATAGTGATAAATTATTAATTTGATTGGTTTTAAAGTATATTTAGAATATATTTTTACAATTTAATACAAAGTTGTTCATTGGATGTAATTTCACATTTAAACCAGATATAAACAAGTGTCAATCTTTTGATAGTTATTATCTCTTAAAAACACGCTATTTGTTTTGACGACGGGAATTAATTTTTTTAAATTAGTTAATGTAATTGATATGTTTTGAATTTGGTAAAATAGACATCATTTTTGAATTCATAATAACAAATATATCTTAGTCTTAATTTTTGGTATTTTTCTGGAAACTTTCTTTTTTTGATAAATAGTGAAACCACTAAGTGGTAGTTAAAAAACTGAATTTTTCATAAAACATACTTTTACCGCTTCTGTGAGTAGAATTTCGAAAATCCGAGAGACACGGTTAATATCAAGGACTAAAATGTGGTTCAATGAGATGAAAATAATATTTGGTGAATAGTAAATTTTTACTTTTTTACCACCGTTAAAAGTAAATAGGGTAATTAAGGGTAAATTTGTTATTATTATTACCCTAACACATGTCCTAATTCCATTGGATAAGTGTAATTCGACCAAAAACAACCTTAGGAATAAAATATGACCATTTAGGCCCACTTGGATTAGATTAGGAAATTTATTATTAATTTATTTATAGAGGGGTTAAAATAGTTAAAAATCAATGTTTAATAAGTAAATCATTTTTAATATAGGGTTATAATAAGATAAATTCGACTATAAATATTCATTGGAAATCTAAAAAGATTTACTACATAATAGTATTTTATTTGTAATTTTTATACATTAAATAATTTAATATATTTATGACACAAATATGATGCAGTAATTATCTTATTAATGAAATATTAACATAATTGATGTTATAAATACCCAAATAAATGTAATTTGAGACTTTTTATGAATTACACTCATTTTCTAGGTTAATATGACATGTTAGTAATGATTTAATTAACTTTTTTCGAACTAATCATTCTGTTATTATTTTCACAAAAATCAATTACTAAATAGTGTCAGAATTGACATAAAATAGTTTTTAAAACAAATATTATATTATTAATTGTTATTTTATTCCTAAAAATCTAAGGTTCAACCAAATGACTTAGATAAGGTTATATATATTAATAATAAACAACTTGGGGTTCGTTTGGCTTGTTATAGTAAGTTTATTAACCTTATAGCGTTAGAACACAAGAAGACACGGTAAAAGTAAAATTATTTAACTTAAAGTTAAATCTAAATGATAAGGTTAAAATAGGAACTAAACTTGTCCAAATTCTATTGGATGAGATTATTTCGACCCATCCCCACCTTAGCTTCGAAATAAATCAATTTGGAACTATTTAAATGTAACGCCTGAGACTTTTATGAGAAATGTTTTGTTTTTATCAAAGGAATCTTTCACTACACACAACACTATCTTGGCTTGCTTTACACGCAACTGCGACCTTCCCTAATAGCTTGTGTCGTACGCAATACCGAGTTTCACTAAACAACGATATGCTATTAAAATATTAATAAAACCAGCATTTATGAATAGTAATAACCACTTTCTGAAATTTTATATATTTTATTTTTCAAAATGGACTTCATTTTTGGATTCGGAATATCAAAAAAAGCCTAGGGTGAAATTTTGGTATTTTTCTGAAAACTTTCAATTTTTGATGAATAGTGAAACCACTAAGTGGTAGTTAAAAAACTGAATTTTCCATAAAACTTAATTTTACCGCTTCTGTGAGTGAAATTTCAAAAATTTAAGAGACATGGTTAATATAAAGGAATAAAATTTGGTTCAATGAGATGAAAATAATTTTTGGTGAATAGTAACTTTTTACTTTTTTCCCAGGGTTAAAAGTAAATATGGTAATTAAAGGTAAAAGTGTTATTATTATTACCCTAAAACATGTCCTAATTCTATTGGATAAGTGTAATTCGACCGAAAACAACCTTAGGAATAAAATATGGCCATTTATCCCCACTTGGATTAGATTAGGACATTTATTATTAATTTATTTAAAGAAGGGTTAAAATAGTTAAAATCAAAGTTTAATAAGTAAATCATTTTTAATATGGGGTTATACATAAGTTAAATTCGACTATAAATATTCATTAGAAAGATAAATAAATTTCCTACATAAATTTATTTTATTTGTAATTTTTAGAAATTAAATAATTTAATTTATTTATGACACATCGATGATGCAGTAATTATCTTATTAATGAAATATTGACATAATTGATGTTATAAATACCCAAATAAATATAATTTTAGACTTTTAATCAATTAAACTAATTTTATAGGTTAATAAGACATTTTAGTATTGATTTAATTAACTTGGTTAGAACTAATAATTCTTTTATGATTTTCAGAAAAATCAATTACTAAATAGTGTCAAAATTGACATAAAATAGTTTTTAAAACAAATATTATATTATTAGTTGTTATTTTATTCCTAAAAATCTAAGGTTCGGCCAAATGACTTATATAATGTTATATATATTAATAATAAACAACTTGGGGTTCTTTTGACTTGATATAGTATGTTTATTAACCTTATAGTGTAAGAAAACAAGAAGACACGGTATAAGTTAAATTATCTATCTTAAAGTTAAATCTAAATGATAAGGTTAAAATTGATACCTAAACATGTCTAAATTATTTTGGATGAGAGAATTTCGACCCATACCCACCTTATCTTAGAAATATATCAATTTGGAGCTATTAAAAACCGAATTTGACTTTATAATAAAATAATATTTTTGGTTATTCCAAAGGTGCCCCTCTTCTCCCTTATAAAAGGGCACCTCCTCCCTCTCTTCCTCACACCACTTTGAGACTTCATGCTCGAAAAAACCCTGAAAATTTATTCTCTCCACTTCCCTAGAGACATCCTAGAGGTCCTGGTATTCTTCAAAGACCAATTTTAGTTCCCTAAAATGAGGTCTCAAAGAAGCGCTTCAAAGAAGAGGTAATGTCCGTTACCGATTCTTTCATCTTTATTTCTTCTTCCACTTCTTCTTATTTAGTTGTTTAATTATGAATTAACAGCATCAGTATCAATCATATACGGGTATGTTATTATAAGTATGAAACAACCCTATTTCACCATCTATCCATCCTACAGAAAGCGAAATCATCGCGCATGCGTACGTACGAAATACCGTCTCCACGCCGTGGTGTAATATATTTTCCACCACCACCTTACTTGGATGGGTATAATGGTCTAAATAATGACTATATATGATTATTTTAAAGTGATATTGATTCTGAAATAGTTTACATACACTCAAATACAATTCCATGATCATGGGAACGATATCATCGCTCGTGCGTACGTACAGTATACCGTATCCACGATGTGATGCGGCTCGTTCTACACGATCTTCACTGCATAATGATTATATAAATGAATTGAATGAATGAATATGATATATATTACACTAATACCATTCTAGAAATGAGGTATCTATAACCTATAAAGAAAAATAAGAATTTATTCGACAAAACACGCAGAAGAACAAAAAGTAATAAACACCCGAATAAGAAGTAGTAATGAAATATTACTAATAAGAAGCTAAGAATATGACCATATATGACATCATAAAAATAATTATGATTCTGGAATAAGTCAATAACATTATTTAAATCATTATACAGGAGGTTCGGACACTTATGAAGCAAATTGGACTTAAGCTAAGGGAAATATCACCATCTCATTTTTATCTGAGATTGTTTATACTTTGGTATTTACTAGGGAGTATTTTATCATCCACATCCATGTTTCGTCAATATGTAATATTATTTCCATCCACCTACAATTTTTTAAATCCATTTTTACCCTTTGGTGAGTTTATAGTAAAAGATATGAAATGAATCTTTTGTCGTTTTTCGTACGAAGTACCTTTTGACTTTTCCGACAAAAGTACGAGAAGAATGTTTTTTTAACTTATACGGCATGAATGGATTTTTAAAAAAATATTTACAAGAATATTCCTTTACAAGTTTTCAAGTTTATTTTTAATCAACTTATTTTAGTTTATAATTGTATGACATGTTAATAAAGGAAAAATGTTTTTAAAGTAAAAAGGATATTTTCCTCAAAAATGGAGTTCAAGAGTTTTATCGAAATTATTTTCCATCTAAGATAATAAAGGGTTCTGTCTCTATCCCTATTATTACATTGATTTGATTATGTTGTGATGGAAATATTTTTATGAATTTATTTGTCTTATATGAATTGTTTTATGATGTCACGATGTTTAAGATTCCCATTTTTATTACATGGGTTATGCAATGATGTATGATGTATGATTTTGTGGAACACATAAGAATGGTATCATTATGAGATGGGTGGGATATATATCTCCCTCCAATGAATTGGTTAAAGATTTTATATCTCATGAGATAGACATGGCTGGAACGGCAGGTTAAACCAGTTCAGTAAAACAGGACTGAAACGAGGAGTGAACTCGGTTCAAAAATGAACTTTGTCCACTAAGATAGTCTTGGCAATGAGTCTTGACTAATAAGAAATGATTCTATATGATTTTTTGTGCTTGACAAAAAGTTTCATGTTTTATGTTATGATTATTGGGATTACATTTCACTACCATGATTTATCCCATGTTATGAAATTATGATCTCTTTTGCAGGGTAAGATTTCCAAAATGTTATGTTTTTATTTTAATGTGATTTATATTTCTTTTGTTTACCCTTACTGAGCATTTGAGCTCACCCTTTTGAATGTTTTCTTTCCCCAGGTCAGGAAGAAGGTTATTAAGTAGGATATGCCAAAATGGACTATAGATATGATGAAATAAATAGGAGACAGAGTAGATGCTTTATGAACTAGTTGTTTATGTTTCCAAGTTTCTAAAGACACTATACCTATACAGTCTTTTAATGGTTTTGTTACATGTTGTAATAAGTGTGATTCAATTTTGAAGTAATAATAATGTATGTAAAGTATGGGTCGTTATATTTGGTATCAGAGGAAAGGTATAGTCTACCTTTGGAAACTAGGATGTGAAAGACTTAGTAAGAACCCTAAGGATAAGTCTAAGCATAGAACACAATCTTAGTGTTTTAGAAATGGCCATGAATAACCTAGGATAATACCTTAAGTGTGATATTTTGTTCATGATTATGTGGTTTTCCTATTATAATTAGTGTTTCTCACACTATTCTTCTTGGTAGTAGTCAATGGCTGGAACCCGAAGGAACCGTGTTAATGAGGAATGTGACGGGCAATGCAATGATTGTCCCCCTGAGCAACCAAATGTTATGGGAGCTAGAATGAAAAATCTTGTAGCCATCCTCACACAACATTCTCAAGATATGAATCATGCAGTACTTCCAAACGAGCAAAAGAAGGAGCAACATTCTGTTGAATCCTTCATGAGGCAACGTCCACCTTCATTCAGCGGGTCTACTGATCCATTAATTTCTGAACAATGGATTAGTAATACTGAAAAGATATTTTCAGTACTTCAATGTTCTGAACATGATAAAGTCATCTTAGCAGTGTATCGTTTGGAAGGTGATTCTGATCAATGGTGGAATCTTATCAAGAATACGAGGCAAAGAGTTGAAATTGATTCCAAGGAATGGGACGAGTTCAAGAACTTATTTTTCAATAAGTAATTCCCTCGTATTCTCCGAAAAAATATGGAGAAGGAGTTTCTTGAACTGAAGCAAAAGAATGATGAATCTGTTGGTACCTATGAAGCAAATTTTACAAGACTTGCAAGGTACGCTTCTGGTATTATTATCCAACCTGATAGTAAGATCGACCGATTCTTTAGTGGCTTAAAACCAAGTCTTCGAAGGGCCTTAGCCATAAGGGACTTCAATAGCAATGAGGAAATCGTTCGATGTGCTCTCAAAGTTGATATGGAGATTGGAGTAACCCATCAGTCATATGGGTTTGATAAGAAGAGGAAAATGGAATTCAAAGGAAAATCTAAAGAGCACACTAAAAATAAAATTAGCTTTCCCTTATGCTCAATGTGTGGAAAGAAACATGGAGGGAGTTGTCTTAAAGGGACAAGTAAATGTTTCAAATGTTGAACGGAAGGTCATCGGGCATTTGAATGCCGCAATGATGGGAAGAAGATGTCTAATGATGCAAACAAAGGAAGGGACACACAGAATGAACCTACTACACTTCAATGTTTCAAGTGCAAGGAGATATGTAATTATGCCAATAAATTCCCTAATCCAAGGGTTGTTGATGATGATCGACATCAACAAAATCTTAAGGCTAAAGACAAAGGAAAGTCACATGCAATTTCTATCAGCGATGTGGAGTACGATAACGATGTGGTGAAAGGTACACATACCATCCACTCTAAAGTAGCAAATGTTTTATTTGATTCTGGGTCCACCCACTCTTTTATTTCTGAAGATTTTTCTAAGGGTATCACTGTATTACCTCAACAATTAGATGTTGAGTTAGCTGTGACAACACCTAATGGCACAACAGTCGCATCAAAAGTTTATAATTCATCCCCGATTGAAGTTTGTGGGAAAGTGATTCCTGCAAATCTTGTGATCCTTCCTATAGTGTAATTTGATGTGATTCATGGCATGGATTGGATTTATTTATGTGGATCTCACATCAATTTCCAAGGAAGGGAAGTCACATTTCATATCCCAGATCAATCTATGATTTCCTATCGATGCATGGATGAACATAACCTTCCAGTGGAAATTTCTTCCATCTTATGGGTCTTGATTCCACTAAATGATGGTTATTTATCTCAAATGGTTGGTGAGAAACTCACGATTAATAATATTCCCATGGTACGGGAGTTTGATGATGTCTTTCTGGAGGAATTGTCGGGTCTTCCACCAAATCATGATGTTGAGTTTTCAATAGAACTCGTACCAGGTGCTTTGCCTTTTTCAAAGACACCTTATAAAGTGGCCCTAATTGTGTAACACCCGAGATTTTTATGAGTAATATTTTGTTTTTATATATCATCAAAGGAATCTTTCACTACACACTTGCTTGGCATACTTTACACGCAATCGCGACCTTCCTCGATAGCTTGTGTTGTACGCAATACCGAGTTTTACTAAACAACGATATATTATTATAATATTGTTATGAACTAGCCGTTATGAATAGTGTTAACTAAATTTTGAATTTTATAACATTATTATTCATCTTACACATTTCTAGAACATGTTATAAGAATAAAATAATTTTTTCGGGTAAAATAAGTATTTTTCAAAAAATGCAGTTTTGCCGCCATTTGATGGCGCAGCCACATTAAATATAGTTTTTGGAATGTTTATATGTTCAATTTGACAAAATAAAATTCTTAATTTGAATCAGTATATAAAAATTTACATTAGATAAAGTTTTGATATTTTTCTGATAACTTTTATATTTTATTGAATAGTAAAAACACGCTATATTTTAATTAAAAACAACTTTTTCATCGTAATATCTTATGTGGTTAAATTATAATATTTAATGGTTTTAAAGTATAAATAGAATATATTTTTACCATTTAATATAATTTATTTCATTATCATTTATTTTACCTTGAATTCGTAGGTTAAATCAATTCAATCTTTTGCAATGTTTTAAAGAAAAACCCGTTTTCTTTCGACAACGGGATTAATTTTAATTTAATTTCTGAATCTTTTGTGTATTGAATTTGGAAAAATGGATTACATATTTGGAATCAGTGGGTCCAAATTATGTTAATAAGCTACTTTTTATTTTTGGGAATTATGAATAGTAATTATGGTAAATTTTATTTACCATAGTTAAAGGTAAATCGGGTAATTAAGGGTAAATATAATATTTTAAAATTACCCTAAAAAATTTCAAAATACTATTGGATGACTAAAAGTCAACCCATATCACCTAAGGGTCGGATTAGATTCATTTAATTAAATTTTTTCAATGAAAATAATTTAATTATTATTAAAACCAAAGAATGTGACAACATGTCACTTTCTTAAATTATATAAGTATATTAATTTTAATCTAGTGATAAACTTCATGAAACTTCAAACATGAATAGTATCTAGAAATATAATACAATTATATAAATCATAGGAATTTATTTAGAATTTTTAGGGATTAAATAATTATCATTTATTATGATACAAAGATGATGCAGTAATTATCTTATTAATGAAATATTGACATAATTGAGGTTATAAATACCCAAATAAATGTAATTTTAGACTTTTTATGAATTCCACTAATTTTCTAGGTTACTATGATATATTAGTGTTGATTTAATCAACTTGGTTAGAACATATAATTCTGTTATGACTTTCACAAAAATCATATATCAAATAGTGTCAAAATTGACACAAAATAGTTTTTAAATCAAATATTATATTACTAATTGTTATTTTATTCCTAAAAATCTAAGGTTCGGCCAAATGACTTAGATAAGGATATATATATTAATAATAAAAAATTTTGGGTTCTTTTGGCATGTTATAGTAAGTGTATTATCCATATAGTGAAAGAAAACAAAAAGACACGGTAAAAGTTAAATTATTTATCTTAGAGTTAAATCTAATTGATAAGGTTAAAATAATACCCTAAACTTGTCTAAATCTTATTGGTTGATAGGATTTCGACCCATACCCACTTTACCTTCTAAATAATACCCTTTAGAACCATTATAAACCGATTTTGACTTTAATATAAAAAAATATTTTGAGGTATTCCTAAGGTGCCCCTCTCCTCCCTTATAAAAGGGCACCTCCTTCCCCTCCTCCTCACACCAATTTGAGCACTCAAGCTCGGAAAAAACCTTCCATTTTATCCTCTACACTTCCCTAGAATAATCCTAGATGTCCTGGTCTTCTTCAAAGACCAATCTTAGTTCCCTATGTGGAGGATTCAAAGAAGCGTTCCAAAGAAGAGGTAATATCCATTACCGATCTTTTCAATTTCTTTCTTCTTCAACTTCTTCTTCTTTAGTTGTTTCATAATAAAGTAATAACATCATTATTACTTACATACTGATATGTTATTATAAATATGAAAAAACCCTAATTCACCTTCTATCCATCCTACGGAAAATGAAGTCACCTGGCGTGCGTACGTACGGAATACCGTCTCCACGCCGTTGTGTAATATATTTTCCACCATCAATTTACAAGGATGGGTATAATGGTGTAATGAGTAACTATTTATGATTATTATTAAGTAATATTGATACTTAAATAATATATATATATACTCCAATACAATTCCAGGATCATAGGAACGATATCTTCACTCGTGCGTACGTACGGAATACCGTCTCCACGATGTGATGCGACTCGTTCTACATGATCATAATTACATAGTAATTATATAAATGAATTGAATGAATAAATATGAAATATGTTACACTAATACCATTCTGGATATAAGGTATCTATAACCTTAAAATAAGAATAAGAATTTATTCGACAAAACATGCATAAGAACAAAAGGCAATAAAGACCCGAGTAACAAGTAACAATGAAATATTACTAATAAGAAGCTAAGAATATGACCATATATGATATCATATCAATATGTATGATTATAGAATAAGTCAATAAAATTATTTAAACCATTATACAGGAGCTTCGGACACGTACAAAGCAAATCAGACCTAAGGTAAGGGAAATATCACAATCTCATTTTTATCCGAGATTGTTTATTAGTAAGTATTTATTGGGGTGTATTTTATCATCCACATCCATGTTCCCTCAATATGTAATATTGTTTCCATCCACTTACAGTAGTTTAAATCCAATTTTACCCTTCAGTGAGTTTTTAGTAAAGAATATGAAAGGAATCTTTTTTCGTTTTTTCGTACGAGGTACTTTTTGACTTTTCTGACAAAAGTACGAAGAATGATTTTTTTAACTTATACGGCATGAATGGATTTCTAAAACATTATTTCCAAGAAGCTTCCTTTACAAGTATTCAAGTTTATTTTTAATCAACTTCTTTTAGTTTAAAATTGTATGACATGTTAAGAAAGGAAAAGTGTTTTTGAAGTAGAAAGGATATTTTCCTCAAGAATGAAGTTCAAGTATTTTATCAAAATTATTTTCCATCTAAGATAACAAAAGGGTTCTGTTTTTATCCCTATTATTACATGGATTTGATTATTTTGTGATGGAAATATTTTTACGAATTCCTTTATCTTATATGAATTGTTTTATGATGTCATGTTGTTTAAGAATCCCATTTTTATTACATGGGTTACGCTATGATGTATGGTTTATGATTATGTGGCACACATAAGAAAGGATTCATTATAAGATGGGTGGGACCTATATCTACATCCAATGCATTGGGTAAAGATTTTATATCTCATGAGATAGACATGGCTGGAACGGTAGGTTATACCGGATCAATGACACAGGACTGGAACGAGGGTGACTCGGTCCAGAAAGGGACTTTGTCCACTAAGATAGTCTTGGCAATGAGTCATGACTAACAAGAAATGATTTTCCAGGATTATGTGTGCATGCCACAAATTTTCATGTTTCATGTTATGATTATGGGGATCTCATTTTCACTTCTATGATTTATTCCATGTTAAGATATTATGATCTCTTTTGCAGGATATGATTTTCAAAAAGATATGATATGATTTGTATTTCCATTATTTTCCCTTGCTGAGCATTTGAGCTCACCCTTTTATGTTTTCTTTTCCCCCGGTCAGGAAGATGGATATTAAGTAGAATATGCTAAAGGGACCCTAGATATGATGAAATAAATGGGAGACACTGTTGAAGATTTATGAATCAGTTGTTTTTGTTTCCCAGTTTCTAAAGACACTATACCTATACGGTCCTTTGTGGTTTTGTCATATGTTGTAATAAGTGTGCTTCAATTTTGATGTATTAACAATGTATGTAAAGTATGGGTTGTTATAGTTGGTATCAGAGGAAAGGTATAGTCATCCTTTGGAAACTAGGATGTGAAAGCCTTAGTAAGAACCCTAAGGATAAGTCTAAGCATAGAACACAATCTTAGTGTTTTAGAAATGGCCATGAATACCCTAGGATAAGACCTTAAGTGTGAAATTTTATCCTTGATTATGTGGTTTTCCTATTATAATTAGTGTTGCTCACATTATTCTTCTTGGTTTTAGTCAATGGCTGGAACCCGAAGGAACCGTGTTAATGCGGAATGCGATGGGCAATGCAATGATTGTCCCCCTGAGCAACCAAACAATATGGGAGCTGGAATTCAAAATCTTGTAGCCATGCTCACACAACTTTCTCAAGCTATGAATCATGCAGGACTTCCAAACGAGCAAAGGAAGGAGCAACATTCTGTTGAATCCTTCATGAGGCAGCGTCCACCTTCTTTCAGTGGGTCTACTGATCCATTAGTTGCTGAACAATGAATTAGTACTACTGAAAAGATATTATCAGTTCTTCAATGTTCTAAACATGATAAAGTCATCCTAGCTGTGTATCGTTTGGAAGGAGATGCTGATCAATGGTGGAATCTTATTAAGAATATGAGGCAAAGGGATGAAATTGAGTCTATGGAATGGGATGATTTCAAGAACTTATTTTTCAAAAAGTACTTCCCTCGTATTCTCCGAACAAAGATGGAGAAAGAGTTTCTTGAATTGTAGCAAAGGGATGATGAATCTGTTGGTACCTATGAAGCAAATTTTACAAGACTTGCAAGGTACGCTTCTGGTATTATTATCCAACCTGATAGTAAGATCGATCGATTCTTTAGTGGCTTAAAACCAAGTCTTCGAAGGGCGTTAGCCATAATGGACTTCAATAGCTACGAGGAAATCGTTCGATGTGCTCTCAAAGTCGAGATGGAGATTAGAGTAACCCATCAGTCACATGGGTTTGATAAGAAGAGGAAGATGGAATTCAAAGGAAAATCTAAAGAGCACACTGAAAATAAGATGAGCTTTCCTTTATGCTCAAAGTGTGGAAAGATAAATGGAGGGAGTTGTCTTAAAGGGACAAGTAAATGTTTTAAATGTGGAAAGGAAGGTCATCGGGCATTTGAATGCCGCGATAATGGGAAGAAGATGTCTAATGATGCAAACAAAGGAAGGGATACACAGAATGAACCTACTACACTTCAATGTTTCAAGTGCAAGGAGATGGGGCATTATGCCAATCAATGCCCAAATCCAAGGGATGATGATGATGGTCGACGTCAACAAAATCTTAAGGCTAAAGACAAAGGAAAGTCACATGCAATTTCTATCAGTGATGTGGAGTACGATAACGAAGTGGTGAAAGGTACACTTACCATCCACTCTAAAGTAGAAAATGTTTTATTTGATTCTAGATCCACCCACTCTTTTATTTCTGAAAAATTTTCTAAGGGTATCATCGTATTACCTCAACAATTAGATGTTGAGTTAGCTGTGACAACACCTAATGGCACAACAGTCGCATCAAAAGTTTATAATTCTTCTCCGATCGAAGTTTGTGGGAAAGTGCTTCCTGCAAATCTTGTGATACTTCCTTTAGTGGAATTTGATGTGATTCTTGGCATGGATTGGCTTTCTCTACATGGAGCTCATATCAATTTCCAAAGAAGGGAAGTCACATTTCATATTCTAGATCAATCTACGATCGTCTATCGATGCAAGGATGAATATAACCTTCAAGTGGAAATTTCTTCCATCTTATGGGTCTTGATTCCACTAAATGAAGGTTATCTATCTCAAATGGTTGGTGATAAACTCACGATTAAGAATATGCCCACTGTACGGGAGTTTGATGATGTCTTTCCGGAGGAATTTCCGGGTCTTCCACCAAATCGTGAAGTTGAGTTTTCAATAGAACTCGTACCGGGTGCTTTGCCTATTTCAAAGACACCTTATAGAATGGCCCCAATTGAGTTGCAGGAATTGAAGAAGCAACTCCAAGAGAACCTTGATAAGGGATTCATACGCCCTAGTGCGTCACCTTGGGGAGCACCTGTTCTATTTGTTAAGAAGAAATATGGATCAATGAGACTCTGCATTGATTATCGAGAACTTAACAAGATCACTATCAAGAACAGATATCCTCTCCCACACATTGATGACTTATTTGACCAACTACGCGGAGCTCAATACTTTTCCAAGATTGATCTTCGTTCAGGGTATCATCAATTAAGGGTCAAAAGGGAGGATATACCAAATACGGCTTTCCGTACAAGGTATGGACACTATGAATTTATAGTGATGCCATTTGGTCTTACTAATGCCCCTGCTATCTTCATGGATCTAATGAATAGAGTCTTTAGAGACTATCTTGATCAATTTGTGGTAGTCTTTATAGACGATATTCTTGTCTATTCAAAGAGCAAGGAAGAGCATGAAGATCACTTGAGAATTATATTGAATACCCTGAGAAAGGAGATGCTTTATGCCAAATTTTCCAAGTGTGAATTTTGGCTTCAAAAATTTGCATTTTTGGGTCACATAATCTCAAAAGAGGGGATATCTGTGGATCCAGAAAAAACAGAGGTTATCGAAAGATGGTCAAGACCAACAACAGTAACTGAGATCCGACGTTTTCTTGGTTTGGCTGGATATTATCGACGTTTTGTAAAGGATTTTTCACGATTATCTAATCCACTCACCAAGTTGACTCGGAAAGGAGTTAAGTTTGTTTGGACAGAGGAATGTGAAGAGAATTTCAAGGAGTTGAAAAGAAGGTTATCCAGTGCACCTGTGCTCACACTGCCTTGTAGTGGAGAAAGTTTTGTGATCTACAGTGATGCATCCAAGAAGGGATTGGGGTGTGTTCTTATGCAAAATGATATGGTGATAGCTTATGCCTCACGACAGTTAAAAATCCATGAGCAAAATTACCCAACTCATGATTTGGAGTTGGCTGCGGTAATCTTTGCATTAAAGATTTGGAGGCATTACCTTTATGGTGAAAGGTGTGATATTTATACTGATCATAAAAGTTTAAAGTATATTTTCACACAAAAGGAGTTGAATATGCATCAAAGAAGATGGTTGGAGCTGATTAAGGATTACGACTGCTCAATCCATTACCACCCAGGGAAAGCAAACAAGGTGGCAGATGCATTAAGTCGACAAGACCATGCTAGTTTATCCATGATGAGGATCACAAAGGATCCAATATTTATGGATTTACAAAGGATGGATCTTGGAATTATAATGGAAGGGGAAAAATCTTATCTTTCTCAAATTAATGTTCAACCATCTATACATGTGAAGATTAAAGAGGCACATAAAGAAGATGTCGAGTTACAAAAGAAGGTGAGAAATGTTCCTGAATTCAAACTTGATTGTGATGGGATAATAAAGTTCAGGAATCGGGTTTGTGTTCCTCCCATCCCCGAATTAAAGAAGGAGCTGCTGGATGAGGCTCATAGTTCATCATTCTCTATTCATCCTGGAAGCACGAATATGTATAGGGACCTGAAAGAGTACTTCTGGTGGGATGGCATGAAAAGAGATGTTGCTGAATATGTCTCTCGATGCTTGGTTTGTCAACAAGTTAAAGCTGAGAGACAAAAGTCTAAGGGGATGTTACAACCATTACCCATACCTGAATGGAAATGGGAAAACATCACTATGGACTTTTTCATAGGACTTCCTAAAACATCCAAAGGCAATAATGCTATTTGGGTCATAGTTGATCATCTTACAAAGTCTACACACTTCATTGCTATTAGATAGGATTTATCTCTAGATCAGCTTGCTAGGATATATGTAAAGGAAGTGGTAAGATTGCATGGAGTACCACTTTCTATTATATCTGATCGGGATCCGAGATTTACCGCGAAGTTCTGGCGAAGTCTTCAGCATACTCTGGATACAGAGTTGAGTTTTAGCACTGCTTATCATCCCCAGACATACGGTCAGTCTAAAAGAACAATTCAAACCCTAGAAGATATGTTGAGAGCTTGCTCTATTGATTCCAAAGGAGGTTGGGATCAACACCTACCTTTGGTGGAATTTTCTTATAATAATAGCTTTCACTCCAATATTCAGATGGCTCCTTATGAGGCTCTCTATGGAAAGAAATGCAGGACTCCAACTTGCTGGGATGAAGTTGGGGAAGGAAATCTATTAGGACCTGATCTCATTGATGAAATGGCAAACAAGGTCAGATCTATTCAACAGCACATAAGAGCAGCTCAGAGTCGGCAGAAAAGTTATGTCGACAACCGAAGAAAAGACCTAGAGTTTGAAGTGGGTGATAAAGTGTTCTTACGAATATCTCCCTGGAAGAGGGTTATGAGATTTGGAAAAAGGGGAAGTTGAGCCCTAGATATATCGGTCCTTTTGAAATACTGGATCGTGTTGGAAAGGTAGCTTACCGATTGGCACTTCCACCGAATCTCTCTCAAGTTCATGATGTGTTCCATGTATCTCTCCTAAGAAAGTACATACCAGATCCTTCACATGTACTCAGCTCAGAAGTTGTACCGCTGGAGAAAGATCTTTCTTATGAAGAACAGCCGATAGAGATTCTGGATCGTAGCGAAAAAGTTCTACGAAACAAGACCACTCGCTTGGTGAAAGTTTTATGGAGGAACCACCAATTAGAAGAAGCTACATGGGAGCTTGAGGATATGATGAGGGAGAAGTATCCTCATCTGTTTGTTACAAAGTGACGAATTTCGAGGGCGAAATTCTTTTTAAGGGGGGTAGAATGTAACACCTGAGATTTTTATGAGTAATATTTTGTTTTTATATATCATCAAAGGAATATTTCACTACACACTTTCTTGGCTTACTTTACACGCAATCCCGACCTTCCTCGATAGCTTGTGTTGTACGCAATACCGAGTTTTACTAAACAACGATATATTATTATAATATTGTTATGAACTAGCCATAATGAATAGTGTTAACTAAATTTTGAATTTTATAACATTATTATTCATCTTACACATTTCTAGAACATGTTATAAGAACAAAATAATTTTTTCGGGTAAAATAAGTATTTTTCAAAAAATGCTGTTTTGCCGCCTTTTGATGGCGCACCCACATTAAATCTAGTTTCTGACATGTTTATATGTTCAATTTGACAAAATAAAATTCTTCATTTGAGTCGGGATATAAAAATTTACATTAGATAAAGTTTTGATATTTTTCCGATAACTTTCATATTTTAATGAATAGTAAAAACACGCTATATTTTAATTAAAAACATCTTTTTTCATCTTAATATCTTATGTGGTTAAATTATAATATTGAATGGTTTTAAAGTATAAATAGAATATATTTTTACCATTTTATATAATGTTCGTCATTAGCGTTGATTTTACCTTGAATTCTTATGTTAAATCAATTCAATCTTTTGCAATGTTTTAAAGAAAACCCCGTTTTCTTTCGACAACGAGATTAATTTTAATTTAATTTCTGCATCTTTTGTGTATTTAATTTGGAAAAATGGATTAAATATTTGGAATCAGTGGGTCCAAATTATGTTAATAAGCTACTTTGTATTTTTGGGAATTATGAATAGTAATTATGGTAAATTTTATTTACCATAGTTAAAGGTAAATCGTGTAATTAAGGGTAAATATAATATTTTAAAATTACCCTAAAAAATATCAAAATCCTATTGGATGACTAAAATTAGACCCATATCACCTAAGGGTCGGATTATATTCATTTAATTAAATTTTTTCAATGAAAATAATGTAATTATTATTAAAACCAAAGAATGTGACAACATGTCACTTTCTTAAATTATATAAGTATAATAATTTTAATCTAGTGATAAAATTCATGAAACATCAAACATGAATAGTCTCCAGAACGATAATACAATTATCTAAATCATAGGAATTTATTTAGAATTTTTAGGGATTAAATAATTATCATTTATTATGATACAAAGATAATGCCGTAATTATCTTATTAATGAAATATTGACATAATTGATGTTATAAATAACCAAATAAATGTAATTTGAGACTTTTTATGAATTACACTAATTTTCTAGGACACTATGATATATTATTGTTGATTTAATCAACTTGGTTCGAACATATAATTCTGTTATGACTTTCACAAAAATCATATATCAAATAGTGTCAAAATTGACACAAAATAGTTTTTAAATAAATATTATATTACTAATTGTTATTTTATTCCTAAAAATCTAAGGATCGGCCAAATGACTTAGATAAGGATATATATATTAATAATAAACAATTTGGGGTTCGTTTGGCATGTTATAGTAAGTGTATTAACCATATAGTGAAAGAAAAAAAAAAGACACGGTAAAAGTTAAATTATTTAACTCAGAGTTAAATCTAATTGATAAGGTTAAAATAATACCCTAAACTTGTCTAAATCTTATTGGTTGATAGGATTTCGACCCATCCCCACTTTAACTTCTAAATAAGACCCTTTTTAACCATTATAAACCGATTTTTATTTTAATATAAAATAATATTTTGAGGTATTCCTAAGGTGCCCCTCTCCTCCCTTATAAAAGGGCACCTCCTTCCCCTCCTCCTCACAGCAATTTGAGCACTCAAGCTCGGCCAAACCCTGCCATTTTCTCCTCTCCACTTCCCTAGAATAATACTAGAGGTACTGGTCTTCTTCAAAGACCAATCTTAGTTCCCTAAGTGGAGGATTCAAAGAAGCGTTCCAAAGAAGAGGTAATATCCATTACCGATCTTTTCAATTTCTTTCTTCTTCAACTTCTTCTTCTTTAGTTGTTTCATAATAAAGTAATAACATCAGTATTAATTACATACTGATATGTTATTATAAATATGAAACAATCCTAATTCACCTTCTATCCATCCTATGAAAAATGAAGTCACCGCGCGTGCGTACGTACGGAATACCGTCTCCACGCCGTGGTGTAATCTATTTTCCACCATCACTTTACAAGGATGGGTATAATGGTGTAATGAGTAACTATTTATTATTATTATTAAGTAATATTGATACTGAAATAGTATATATATATACTCCAATACAATTCCAAGATCATAGGAACGATATCTTCACTCGTGCGTACGTACGGAATACCGTCTCCACGATGTGATGCGACTCGTTCTACATGATCATAATAACATAGTAATTATATAAATGAAATGAATGAATAAATATGATATATGTTACACTAATACCATTCTGGATATAATGTATCTATAACCTTAAAAGAAGAATAATAATTCATTCGACAAAACACGCATAAGAACAAAAGGCCATAAAGACCCGAGTAACAAGTAACAATGAAATATTACTAATAATAAGCTAAGAATATGACCATATATGATATCATATCAATATGTATGATTCTGGAATAAGTCAATAACATTATTTAAACCATTATACAGGAGCTTCGGACACGTACAAAGCAAATCGGACCTAAGGTAAGGGAAATATCACAATCTCATTTTTATCCGAGATTGTTTATTCGTAAGTATTTATTGGGGTGTATTTTATCATCCACATCCATGTTCCCTCAATATGTAATATTGTTTCCATCCACTTACAGTAGTTTAAATCCAATTTTAACCTTCGGTGAGTTTTTAGTAAATAATATGAAACGAATATTTTTTTGTTTTTTCGTACGAGGTACTTTTTGACTTTCCAACAAAAGTACGAAGAATGTTTTTTTTAACTTATACGACATGAATGGATTTCTAAAACATTATTTCCAAGAATCTTCCTTTACAAGTATTCAAGTTTATTTTTAATCAACTTATTTTAGTTTAATATTGTCTGACATGTTAAGAAAGGAAAAGTGTTTTTGAAGTAGAAAGGATATTTTCCTCAAGAATGAAGTTCAAGTATTTTATAAAAATTATTTTCCATCTAAGATAACAAAAGGGTTCTGTTTTTATCCCTATTATTACATGGATTTTATTATGTTGTGATGGAAATATTTTTATGAATTCCTTTATCTTATATGAATTGTTTTATGATGTCATGTTGTTTAAGAATCCCATTTTTATTACATGGGTTACGCTATGATGTATGGTTTATGATTATGTGGCACACATAAGAAAGGATTCATTATAAGATGGGTGGGACCTATATCTCCCTCCAATGCATTGGGTAATGATTTTATATCTCATGAGATAGACATGGCTGGAACGGTAGGTTATACCGGATCAGTGAAACAGGACTGGAACGAGGGTGACTCGGTTCAGAAAGTGACTTTGTCCACTAAGATAGTCTTGGAAATGAGTCATGACTAACAAGAAATGATTTTCCATGATTATGTGTGCATGACACAAAGTTTCAAGTTTCATGTTATGATTATGGGTATCTCATTTTCACTTCTATGATTTATTCCATGTTAAGATATTATGATCTCTTTTGCAGGATATGATTTTCAAAAAGATATGATATGATTTGTATTTCCATTATTTTCCCTTGCTGAGCATTTGAGATCACCCTTTTATGTTTTCTTTTCCCCAGGTCAGGAAGATGGATATTAAGTAGAATATGCTAATGGGACCCTAGATATGATGAAATAAATGGGAGACACTGTAGAATATTTATGAACCAGTTGTGTTTGTTTCCTAGTTTCTAAAGACACTATACCTATACGGTCCTTTGTGGTTTTGTCATATGTTGTAATAAGTGTGCTTCAATTTTGAAGTATTAACAATGTATGTAAAGTATGGGTCGTTATAAATTGAGTTGCAGGAATTGAAGAAGCAACTCCAAGAGAATCTTGATAAGGGATTCATACACCCTAGTGCGTCACCTTGGGGAGCACTTGTTCTATTTGTTAAGAAGAAAGATGGATCAATGATACTCTGTATTGATTATTGATAACTTAACAAGATCACTATCAAGAACAAATATCCTCTCTCGTGCATTGATGACTTATTTGACCAACTACGCGGAGCTCAATACTTTTCCAAGATTGATCTTCGTTCAGGGTATCATCAATTAAGGGTCAAAAGGGAGGATATAACAAAGACGACTTTCCGTACAAGGTATGGATACTATGAATTTATAGTGATGTCATTTGGTCTTACTAATTCCCCTGCTATCTTCATGGATCTGATGAATAGAGTCTTTAGATACTATCTCGATCAGTTTGTGGTAGTCTCTATAGACGATATTCTTGTATATTCAAAGAGAAAGGAAGAACATGAAGATCACTTTAGAATTATATTGAAGACCCTGAGAAAGTACAAGCTTTTTTCCAAATTTACCAAGTGTGAATTTTGGCTTCAAAAAGATTCATTTTTGGGTCACATAATCTCAAAAGAGGGGATATCTGTGGATCCAGCAAAAATAGAGGTTATCGAAAGATGGTTGAGACCAACAACAGTAACTGAGATCTGATGTTTTCTTGGTTTGGCTGGATATTATCGACGTTTTGTGAAAGTTTTTTCACTATTATCTAATCCACTCACCAAGTTGACTCGGAAAGGAGATAAGTTTGTTTGGACGGAAGAATGTGAAGAGAATTTCAAGGAGTTGAAAAGAAAGTTATCCATTGCACCTATTCTCACACTGCCTTGTAGTGGAGAAAGGTTTGTGATCTATAGTGATGCATCCAAGAAGGGACTGGGTTGTGTTCTTATGAAAAATGATATGGTGATAGCTTATGCCTCATGATAGTTGAAAATCCATGAGCAAAATTACCCAAATCATGATTTGGAGTTAGCTGAGGTAATATTTGCATTAAAGATTTGGAGGCATTATCTTTATGGGGAATGGTGTGACATTTATACTGATCATAAATGTTTAAAGTATATTTTCACACAAAAGGAGCTGAATATGCACCAAAGAAGATGGTTAGAGCTGATTAAGGATTACGATTGCTCAATTCATTACCACCCTGGGAAAGCAAACAAGGTGGAAGATGCATTAAGTCGACAAGACCATGCCAGTTTATCCATGATGAGGATCACAAAAGATCCAATATTTATGGATTTACAATGGATGGATCTTGGAATTATAATGGAAGGGGGAAAATCGTATCTTTATCAAATGAATGTTCAACCATCTATTCATGTGAAGATTAAAGAGGCATAGAAAGAAGATGTAGAGTTGCAAAAGAAGGTGAGAAATGTTCCTGAATTCAACCTTGATTGTGATGGGATAATAAAGTTCAGGAATCGGGTTTGTGTTCCTCCCATCCCCGAATTAAAGAAGGAGATGCTGGATGAGGCTCACAGTTCTTCATTCTCTATTCATCCTGGAAACATGAAGATGTATAGGGACCTGAAAGAGTACTTCTGGTGGGATGGCATGAAAAGAGATGTTGTTGAATATGTCTCTCGATCCTTGGTTTTTCAGCAAGTTAAAGATGAGAGATAGAAAGGGGATGTTAAAACCATTACCCATACCCGAATGGAAATGGGAAAACATCACTATGGACTTTGTCACAGGACTTCCTAGAACATACAAAGGCAATAATGCTATCTGGGTCATAGTTGATCGTCTTACAAAGTCTTCACACTTCATTGCTATTTGAGAGGATTTCTCTCTGGATCAGCTTGCCAGGATATATGTAAAGGAAGTGGTAAGATTGCATGGAGTACCACTTTCTATTTTATCTGATCCAGATCGGAGGATTACCTCAAAGTTCTGGAGAAGTCTTCAGCATACTCTTGATACCGAGTTGAGTTTCAGCACTGCTTATCATCCTCAGACAGACGGTCAGTCTGAGAGGACAATTCAAACTCTAGAAGATATGTTGAGAGCTTGCTCTATGGATTTCAAAGGTTGTTGGGATCAAAACATACCATTGGTGGAATTTTATTATAATAATAGCTTTCACTCCAGTATTCAGATGGGTCCTTATGAATCTCTCTACGGAAAGAAATGCAGGACTCCAACTTGCTGGGATGTAGTTGGGGAAAGAAAGCTATTAGGACCAGATCTTGTTGATGAGATGGAAGAAAAGATCCAATCTATTCAACAACACATAAGAGCAGCTCAGAGTCGACTGAAAAGTTATGCAGACAACTGAAGAAAATACCTAGAGTTTGAAGTGGGTGATAAAGTGTTCTTACGAATATCTCCCTGGAAGAGGGTCATGAGATTTGGAAAGAAGGGGAAGTTGAGCCCTAGATATATCGGTCCATTCGAAATATTGGATCGTGTTGGAAAGGTAGATTACCGATTGGAGCTTCCAACAAATCTCTCTCAAGTTCACGATGTGTTCCATGTATCTCTCTTGAGAGATTACATACCTAATCCTTCACATGTACTCAGCTCAGAAGTTGTACCGCTGGAGCAAGATCTTTCTTATAAAGAACAGCCGATAGAGATTCTGGATCGTAAAGAAAAAGTCCTACGAAACAAGACCACTTGATTGGTGAAAGTTTTATGGAGGAACCACCAATTAGAAGAAGCTACATGGGAGCTTGTGGATATGATGAGGGAGAGGTATCCTCATATTTTTGTTACAAAGTGATGAATTTCGAGGGTGAAATTCATTTTAAGGGGGGTAGAATGTAACGCCCGAGACTTTTATGAGAAATATTTTGTTTTTATCAAAGGAATCTTTCACTACACACAAAACTAGCTTGGCTTTCTTTACACGCAACCACAACCTTCCTCAATAGCTTGTGTCGCACGTAATACCGAGTTTCACTAAACAACGATATGCTATCAAAATATTAATAAAACTAGCCATTAGGAATAGTAATAAACACTTTTTGAAATTTTATAAATTTTATTTTTCAAAATGGACTTCATTTTTGGATTCGGAATATCGAAATTAGCCTATGGTGAAATTTTGGTATTTTTCTAAAAACTTTCAATTTTTGATGAATAGTGAAAGCACTAAGTGGTAGTTAAAAAAACTGATTTTTTCATAAAACATAATTTTTCACCTTCTGTGAGTGGAATTTCAAAAATCCGAGAAACAAGGTTAATATCAAGAACTAAAATGTGGTTCAATGAGATGAAAATAATATTTGGTGAATAGTAACTTTTTACTTTTTTTTACCACGATTAAAAGTAAATAGGGTAATTAAAGGTAAAAGTGTTATTATTATTACCCTAAAACATGTCCTAATTCTATTGGATAAGTGTAATTCGACCAAAAACAAACTTAGGAATAAAATATGACCATTTAGGCCCACTTGGATTAGATTAGGACATTTATTATTAATTTATTTAAAGAAGGGTTAAAATATTTAAAATCAAAGTTTAATAAGTAAATAATTTTTAATATGGGGTTATACATAAGATGAATTTGACTATAAATAACCATTATAAAGATAAAAAACTTCCTACATAATGGTATTTTATTTGTAATTTTTTGACATTACATAATTTAATTTATTTATGACACAACGATGATGCGGTAATTATATTATTAATGAAATATTGACATAATTGATGTTATAAATACCCAAATAAATGTAAATTGAGACTTTATATGAATTAAAATAATTTTTTAGGTTAATGTGACATGTTATTATTTATTTAATTAACTTGGTTTGAACTAATCATTCTGTTATGATTTTGACAAAAATCAATTACTAAATAGTGTCAAAATTGACATAAAATAGTTTTTAAAACAAATATTATATTATTAATTGTTATTTTATTCCTAAAAATCCAACGTTCAGAAAAATAACTTATATAAGGTTATATATATTAATAATAAACAACTTGGGGTTCGTTTGGCTTGATATAGTAAGTTTATTAACCTTATAATGTAAGAAAACAAGAAGACACGGTAAAAGTTAAATTATCTAACTTAAAGTTAAATATAAACGATAAGGTTAACATTGACACCTAAACTTGTCTAAATTCTATTGGATTAGATGATTTCGACCCATACCCACCTTATCTTCGACATATATCAATTTGGATCTATTAAAAACCGAATTTGACTTTATAATAAAATAATATTTTTAGTAATTCCAAAGGTGCCCCTCTCCTCCCTTATAAAAGGGAACCTCCTCCCTCTCTTCATCACACCACTTTGAGCCTTCAAGCTCGGACAACCCCTACCAATTTATTCTCTCCACTTCCTTAGAGACATCCTAGAGGTCCTGGTATTCTTCAAAGACTAATTTTAGTGCCCTAAAATGAGGTCTCAAAGAAGCGCTTCAAAGAAGAGGTAATGTCCGTTACTGATTCTTTCATCTTTATTTATTCTTCCACTTATTCTTCTTTAGTTCTTTAATTATGAAGTAATAACATCAGTATCATTCATATACGGATATTTTATTATAAGTATGAAACAATCCTATTTCACCATCTATCCATCTTACGGAAAATGAAATCATCGCGCGTGCGTACGTACGGAATACCGTCTCCACGCCGTGGTGTAATCTATTTTCCACCACCACCTTACTTGGATGGGTATAATGGTGTAAATAATGACTATATATGATTATTGTAAAGTGATATTGATTCCAAAATAGTGTACATACACTCTAATACAATTCCATGATCATGGGAACGATATCATCGCTCGTGCGTACGTACGGAATACCGTCTCCACGATGCGATGAGACTCGTTCTACATGATCTTCATTGCATAATGATTATATAAATGAATTGAATGAATTAATATGATATATATTGTTGTACCTCTCGTACCCCTCGTGGTTTAATTTTCATGATCACAATCACTCTCTTATTTATCTATTCTTGTTTTAAGTGTTTTTGTTGATAGGCAAAAGGTTGCCAAGGAATTGGGCCAAGAAGGACTGAAAGTGGACTGATTTCAGTCTACCGGCCAACCGGTGGAAGACCACCGGCCAGACGGTAGTGCCTGGGCAGAAGGCATTCCCTTTGTCAAGACCACCGGTCAACCGGTGTCCCATCACCGGCCAACCGGTGGAACCCAGACAGAAGGGTCAGCTTCTGTCTCAGCACTGGCCAACCGGTGGCCTCCTCACCGGCCAGCCGGTGGTGCCTGAGCCCAAAGGCCTCTCCTTTTTCAAAGCACCGTCCAACCGGTGTCCAAGCACCGGTCAGCCTGTGGAGCCAGTCAAACTAGCTGTTGGGCTTTGACCAGCCTGCTCCCAATGGCTCCGAAGACTTTTCCAACAGCTCCGAAGACCCCGAACGGCCATATGAGGGTTCCCCCACTATAAATAAAGGGCTATGAAGCCTCAGAACTAAATTGGAACTATAAAAAAGCCAACAGAAGCCCACAGGAACATTTTTGATCATTTGGCGAACCTCCGGCGCATTCCTCCAAGGAACCCCCACTTGCTCCAACTCACTTCCATATCCAAGGAGCACCACCATAGAAGCTTGGGAGCGCTCTTCATCAACTCCAATCAATCCATTGGCGCCCAAGGCTTCTCCTCTTTACAATTTTTATCATTTTATCTTTTTGAGAATCAATTTGGGTTTGTGCCTACAAACCCCTCATTCTCTCATCCTCTCTTTGTTTGGGTTCTCACACCACCTTCAAGGTGTGAAGAGGTTAGTCAAGCCTTCCCTTTAAAAGGCTTGAGTCATAGGTGAGCTAGCCTTCACCTGTAAGAAGTCTAGTGGGTTTTTGATCAACCGTTAAAAGCAAGTGGGTTCTTGTTCAACCATTAAAAGAAAGCTGTAATAGGCTCTAGACTACCTTAAAGTCTAGTGGGTTCTTGCTCAACCATTAAAAAGATAGCGGTAGTAAATCTCTCAACGGTTGAGTTGGGAGTGGAGACGTAGGCTTTGGTTTAAGCCGAACTCCATTATCATGTTTTGTGTCTTGCCTCTTTTATTTCCGCTGCACCTTTAACTTTGTTTTAAATTGTTAATTACTTTTTAAAAGGCAATTCACCCCCCCCCCCTCTTGCCATCACTCTCCGGCCCAACACTTGGTATCAGAGGAAAAATTTGAGTAATACGTTCACCGGTTTCAAATTCAAGATCCATTGTGATGGCTTCATCTTCTTTCACCCCCGAAGGCTATTCTTTGGGTCGGGCTCCATTCTTTGATGGAACCGACTACACCTATTGGAAAACCCGCATGACCACTTTTCATAGAATCATTGGTTTTCCTATTTATAAAATTGTCATGCATGGTTATTCTCTTTCTTCTCCCGATGAATCCAAATGGACTCAAGCCGATGTTAAAAATTTTGAGCTTGATGGAAAAGCCATGAACGCTCTTCATTGCGGCCTTGATCGTAATGAATTCAATCAAGTTTCCACATGCACTTCATCTCATGAAATATGGAAACTATTGGAGGTTACCCATGAGGGGACCAACAAGGTTAAGGATACTCGATTGGATATGTACCGTCAAGATTTTGAAAGCTTCACCATGCACCCACACGAATCAATTACTGAAATGTTTACTCGTTTTACTGACGTTTTCAATGGAAGAAAATCTCTTGGAGATGATGTTTCTGCAGAAATGATGATCAAGAAGATCCTTTGGATCCTACCAAGCTCATGGGCACCGAAAGTCACGGCAATCCAAGAAGCAAAATACATCAAGAACATGCCGGTTGAAGAGCTCATCGGATCCCTCATGACCTATGAGATTACCATGAGGAGGCAAGCTGAAAAGGAAGGCAAACCGATCAAAGTTCCAAAGAACATCGCCTTCAAAGTTCAAAATGAAGAAATCTCTTCCTCCTCATCGTCCTCCTCTTCAAGCGAAGATTCACAAATGGAGAATCTTGCCCGCAAAATTCACAAATTCATGAAGAAGCACAAGAAGAAGAAATCCCGCAAGGCTCAACCCAACGAAAAATCCAAGCCCGAGGTAACATGTTACGGGTGTGTCAAGAAAGGCCATTATAAGCCTGATTGCCCACTCCACAAGACAAGGACCAAGCAAAAGGAAAAGAAAAAGGAATTCAAGGCCACATGGAGTGATAGCTCCACATCCTCCTCCTCCTCCTCCTCAAGTGACAACGGTAAAAAATGCCTAATGGCATTTCATGAGGTATCTTCTTCCGACTTCTCTTCCTCATATTATTCTTTTAATAATGACATGTCTTATGAAGATCTCCAAAATGTGAGAGATCAATTAGATGAAGGTTTTCACAAACATACCTCTAAATTTTTTTCCTTAAAAAAGAAACACAAAATTCAAATTTCTGAAAAAGATCAACTTCTCAAAAAGAATGAGGAACTTGCCCTTAAGGTCCAAGATATCCCAAATGTTGATTCCTTGAATTCAACTATTAAAGATTTAAGGGAATCTCTTGCCAAGTTCACCCAAGGTGAACAAAATTTAACCAAATTACTTGGTTCCCAATGCGTATCTAGAACCACACATGGTCTTGGCTATTCCAAGCAAGCTTCCTCTTCCCATTCTCCAACTATTTTTGGAAGTGGGAGCTCCCAATATAAATTTTGTAATTAATGTAAAAAACCCGGGCACTTAATTTATGAGTGCGATTGCAAAAATGCCCGGTATAGAAGGCCCAAAACTATTGTCATTAATGATGAATTTCATAGGAGAAGACCCACCACTAGACAAGTATGGATCGAAAAATCCCTTTTAGCGAGTCTCACCAGACCAAAATTTGTCTCGGTTCTCAAATCCTCTCCCCGATGATTTGTTGTTTTTATTTAGGGGGAGTTAGGATCGTTTAAGCCATTTTGAGTTTTTATTTCAAAACTTTCAATTTCGAAACATTCAATTTCAAAAATTTCATTTCAAAACACTCAATTTCAAAACTTTCAATTCAAAACTTTCAATTCAAATTTCAAAAATTTCAATTGGTTTAAAATCTCTATCTTGTTTTTCAACCTTTCCCTCAATCAAGTTTTATGCCCCATGCTATTTTGATAATCACAAAGGGGGAGAAATTCTTGGTTGATTGGGGGAGAAATCTTTCTCTCATGCTTTGCTCATTTCAATCTTTTACATTGCTTCTTTTGGTGATTGTGATCATCAAAATAGGGGGAGATTGTTGTACCTCTCGTACCCCTTGTGGTTTAATTTTCATGATCACAATCACTCTCTTATTTATCTAATCTTGTTTTAAGTGTTTTTGTTGATTGGAAAAAGGTTGCCAAGGAATTGGGCCAAGAAGGACTGAAAGTGGACTGATTTCAGTCCACCGGCCATCCGGTGGAAGACCACCGGCCAGCCGGTAGTGCCTGGGCAGAAGACATTCCCTCTGTCCAGACCACCGGCCAACCGGTGTCCCATCACCGGCCAGCCGGTGGAACCCAGATAGAACGGTCAGCTTCTGTCTCAGCACCGGCCAACCGGTGGCCTCCTCACCGGCCAGCCGGTGGTGCCTGAGCCCGAAGGCCTCTCCTTTTTCCAAGCACCGGCCAACCGGTGGCCAAGCACCGGTCAGCCGGTGGAGCCAATCAAACTAGCCGTTGGGCTTTGACCAGCCTGCTCCCAACGGCTCTGAAGACTTTTCCAACGGCTCCGAAGACCCCAAACGGCCATATGAGGGTTCCCCCTCTATAAATAAAGGACTAGGAAGCCTCGGAACTAAAGTGGAACTATAACAAAGCCAACAGAAGCCCACGAGAACATTTTTGATCATTTGGCGAACCTCCGGCGCATTCCTCCAAGGAACCCCCACTTGCTCCAACTCACTTCCACATCCAAGGAGCAACACCATAGAAGCTTGGGAGCGCTCTTCATCAACTCCAATCAATCCATTGGCTCCCAAGGCTTCTCCTCTTTACGGTTTTTATCATTTTATCTTTTTGAGCATCAATTTGGGTCTGTGCCTACAAACCCCTCTTTCTCTCATCCTCTCTTTGTTTGTTTTTTCACACCACCTTCAAGGTGTGAAGAGGTCCGTCAAGACTTCCATTTAAAAGGCATGAGTCATAGGTGAGCTAGCCTTCACCTGTAAGAAGGCTAGTGGGTTCTTGCTCAACCATTAAAAGCAATTGGGTTCTTGCTCAACCATTAAAAGCATGCTGTAATAGGTTCTAGACTACCTTAAAGTATAGTGGGTTCTTGCTCAACCATAAAAAAGCAAGCGGTAGTAAATCTCTCAACGGTTGAGTTGGGAGCGGAGTCGTAGGCTTTGGTTTAGGCCGAACTCCGTTATCAAGTTTTGTGTCTTGCCTCTTTTATTTCCGCTGCACCTTTAACTTTGTTTTAAATTGTTAATTATTTTTTAAAAGGCAATTCACCCCCCCCCCCTCTTGCCATCACTCTCCGAACCATCATATATTACACTAATAACATTCTGGAAATGAGGTATCTATAACCTAAAAAGAAAAATAAGAATTTATTCAAAAAAACACGCATAAGAACAAAAAGTAATAAACACCTGAATAACAAGTAGTAATGTAATATTACTAATAAGAAGCTAAGAATATGACCATATATGATATCATAAAAATACGTATGATTCTGGAATAATTCAATAACATTATTTAAATCATTATACAGGAGGTTCGGACACTTACGAATCAAATTGGACCTAAGGTAAGGGAAATATCACAATCTCATTTTTATCCTAGATTTTTTATACTATGGTATTTACTAGGGAGTATTTTATCATCCACATCCATGTTTCCTCAATATGTAATATTATTTTCATCCACCTACAATTGTTTAAATCCATTTTTACCCTTTGGTGAGTTTATAGTAAAAGATATCAAAGGAATCTTTTGTCATTTTTCGTACGATGTACATTTTGAATTTTCCGACAAAAGTATGAGAAGACTGTTTTTTTAACTTATACAGCATGAATGGATTTTTAAAACAATATTTACAAGAATCTTCCTTTACAAGTTTTCAAGTTTATTTTTAATCAACTTCTTTTAGTTTAAAATTGTATGACATGTTAATAAAGGAAAAATGTTTTTGAAGTAAAAAGGATATTTTCTTCAAAAATGGAGTTCAAGATTTTTATCAAAATTATTTTCCATCGAAGATAATAAAGGGTTCTGTCTCTATCCCTATTATTAAATTTATTTGATTATGTTGTGATGGAAATATTTTTATGAATTCCTTTATCTTATATGAATTGTTTTATGATGTCACGATGTTTAAGATTCCCATTTTTATTACATGGGTTATGCAATGATATATGATTTATGATTTTGTGGAACACATAAGAATGGTATCATTATGAGATGGGTGGGACCTATATCTCCCTCCAATTCATTGGGTAAATATTTTATATCTCATGAGATAGACATGGATGGAACGGCAGGTTAAACCGGTTCAGTAAAACAGGACTGAAACGAGGAGTGAACTCGGTTCAGAAATGGACTTTGTCCACTAAGATATTCTTGGAAATGAGTCTTGACTAATAAGAAATGATTCTCTATTATTATGTTTGAATGACACAAAGTTTCATGTTATATGTTATGATTATTGGGATTACATTTCACTACCATGATTTATCCCATGTTATGAAATTATGATCTCTTTTGCAGGGTAAGATTTCCAAAATGTTATGTTTTTATTTTGATGTGATTGATATTTCTTTTGTTTACCCTTACTGAGAATTTGAGCTCACCCTTTGGAGTGTTTTCTTTCCCTAGGTCAGGAAGAAGGTTATTAAGGAATATATTACAAAATGTACTATAGATATGATGAAATAAATGGGAGATAGTGTAGATGCTTTATGAACCAGTTGTTTATGTTTCCCAGTTTCTAAATACACTATACCTATACGGTCCTTTAATGGTTTTGTTATATGTTGTAATAAGTGTGCTTCAATTTTAATGTAATAACAACCTATGTAAAGTATGCGTCGTTATATTAAAACCGAATATTGATTTATAATAAAATAATATTTTTAGTTTTTCCAAAGGTTCCCCTCTCCTCCCTTATAAAAGGGAACCTCCTCCCTCTCTTCCTCACAACACTTTGAGCCTTCAAGATCAGCCAAAACCTACCAAATTCTCTTCTCAAATTCCCTAGAAATATTATAGAGGTCCTGGTCTTCTTCAAAGACCAATTTTAGTGCCCTAAAAGGATGTCTCAAAGAGGTGTTTCAAAGAAGAGGTAATGTCCGTTACCGATTCTTTCAACTTTATTTCTTCTTCCACTTCTTCTTATTAGGTTGTTTCATTATGAAGTAATAAAATAAGTATCTATAATATACTGATATGTTATTATAAGTATGAAAAAACCCTATTTCACCATATATCCTTCCTACGGAAAACGAAATCACCGCGCGTCCATACGTACAGAATACCGTCTCCACGCCGTGGTGTAATCTATTTTCCACCACCAGCTTACATGGATGGGTATAATGGTGTAAATAATAACTATATATGATTATTGTAAAGTGATATTGATTCTGAAATAGTATACATACACTCCAATACAATTCCACGATCATGAGAATGATATCATCGCTCGTGCGTACGTACGGACTACCGTCTCCACGACGCGATGAGATTCATTCTCCACGTTAACCATTCATGAATGATTATAATGTATATATAATAAGTAATAATTAAATATATGACATTATAATGATACTGTATTTATGTGTATATATATTTATGTCATCTACTTAATTCCATTCAACTCAATAATGAAACGAAAACAGCGTTTATGCGTACGTACGACCTACTGTCTCCATGAACGGTGTATTTCTTTCCATTTACTGATCTATTATATATATGTATATTATGAATATATATTATATATAAATCATGTTTTATATTCTGGAATTAAGTAATCATGATCTATATAATCATATGAATAACTACAAGTCAAAACACGGACGACAAATGAAACGATTTTACCCAAAACGCACTTTAACATGGAATTTACAAAATAACGGGTAATATAAAGTCATAAGTGAACCATATATAATATCATAACAATGAGTATGATTCTGGAATAATTCAATGACATTATTTAAATCATTATATAGGAGGTTCAGACACTTACGAAGCAAATCAGACCTAAGGTAAGAGAAATATCACAATCTCATTTTATCTGAGATTATTTATAATTTGGTATTTACTAGGGTGTATTTCATCCACCACATCTATGTTTCCTCCATATTTAATATTGTTTCCATCCACCTACAATTGTTTAAATCCAATTTTAACCAATGTTGAGTTTTTAGTAAAAGATATGAAAGGAATCTTTTGTCGTTTTTTGTATGAGGTACTTTTTGACTTTTCCGACAAAAGTACGAGAAGAATATTTTTTTAACTTATAAGGCATGGATGGATTTAAAAAAAAAATATTTCCAAGAATCTTAATTTAAAAGTTTTCAAGTTTATTTTTAATCAACATCTTTTTGTCTAAAATTGTATGACATGTTAATAAAGGAAAAATGTTTTTGATGTAAAAAGGATATTTTCCTCAAGAATGGAGTTCAAGAGTTTTATCAAAATTATTTTCCATATAAGATATAAAAGGGTTATGTCACTATCCCTATTATTACATAGATTTGATTATGTTGTTATGGAAATATTTTTATGAATTCATTTATCTTATATGATTTGTTTTATGATGTCACGATGTTTAAGATTCCCATTTTTATTACATGGGTTATGCAATGATGTATGATTTATGATTTTGTGGCACACATAAGAATGGTATCATTATGAGATGGGTGGGACCTATATCTACCTCTGATGCATTGGGTAAATATTTTATATCTCATGAGATAGACATGGCTCGAATAGCAGGTTAAACCGGTTCAGTGAAACAGGACTGAAACGAGGAGTGAACTCGGTTCAGATATGGACTTTGTCCACTAAGATAGTCTTGGAAATGAGTCTTGACTAATTAGAAATGATTCTCTATAATTATGTGTGTATTCCAAAAAGTTTCATGTTTTAAGTTATGATTATTGGCATTAAATTTCACTGCTATGATTTATCCCATGTTAGATTTTATGATCTCTTTTGTAGGATAAGATTTCCAAAATGTTATGTTCTTATGAATACGATATGATTGATATTTCTTTTGTTTACCCTTACTGAGCATTTGAGCTCACCGTTTTATGTTTTCTTTTCCCCAGGATATAAAGAAAGGTTTTAGGTAATAGAAAAGAAGGGAAGATCTTTATGGAAGACATTGAAGATCTTTCGCCACGATTAGAAGATTATATTCTGAGTTTTCAAAGACACTAAACTATTACAGTCCTTGTTTGTGTGTTTTTGTAATGTAATAAGTATTCTGCAAAAGTAATGTAATGTCCATGTACGTAAAGCTTAGGGTCTCTACAAAGGTGTTGGTGGTTCTATCCATGTGAAAGGAGGCCGGGTGATTGGGGTGCTAATTGGGAGAACATAATCGTGGAAGAGTAAATGAGATTGGAGAGAGAGACGATTTATAAGATAATAGTGGGGATAAAATCAAAATAGCGATAAATTAATAATGGGGGTTTTGGGGACGAATTCCAGTGCCCAAGGAGTCCAAAATCGTGAATGATTTTGGAGATAGAGAGATAAATAAGTATATAATTAATAATAATAAAAAAATATTGTTATTATTAATTTTGTTGATAAAACACTATTTTGACTGTATCTTATTCGTGTGACCTCGGTTTCACAAACCGTCTGCGGCAGTGTGATCCTGACTTCGAGACGGAATTTATGAGTCCAATATTGGATGTCTTTTTTGGGGTTTTTGAATCGGGTACCCGAAGCGCTCAGAAAATAATAGATTTAATATTATTATTAAATCTTTGGCCCACCATACCTCATGTATGCGACGTCCGATTGGCTTGCCGTCAGTCGAGATGTAATCCTAACATCAATACGGTTGATTCAAGCCTATTGTTTAATACTAAATTATGGTTCATGGATCGGGCCCACGAAACACCGAATAATAATAATATTATTATTACGGGATCTAGTATCGGACATATCTCTCTCATACGTTGTCGGAATGTCGAACTGTCTGTGAGGTTGCGACCCTAGAATTAAGGTGGATGTTTCAAGACCAATTTTGGATATTTAAGTCGAGGTTGAGGCGCGGGCCCCACGAGGCCCGGTTCGCGCGTGTTGCGGTGACATGAAACTTTTTCACTGGCTATCTGTTTTGGACTAATGGGTAGTCCATCTTGTGTGTTTTTCTGTATGGATCGCAAGGGTGTGACCAGTTTGGTTAACCGGTGCCATTTGAAGTATGGCCGGGTTGGTTCGACCTGAAACCAACCGGGCCCTCAGAGCGGAAATGATTATAACTTAAGGATCATACGTCTGATTGATGTGCCGTCGACTTATTTGGATTCCTCTTGATGAGACAGAACTTTTGGCAGACATCACCTGAGGTTTGGATGTATTTGGAATATGGCCGGGTTGGATTGTACCCGAAATCCAACCAGGCCCCTGGAACGGAAAAACCGATAACTTTCAGACCAGACATCTGTTTGACAAACCGTCAGTGGTGTTGGTGATCACGTTGAGAAACGGTCCCTATGAGTATACCCTATGTGAGTTCGGGGTACAGTTGAGATACGTTCAGGTTGGTTTGTACAGGAAACCAACCGGGCCCCTGGGACGAAAAGGCTAATAACTCATAGACCAAGTGTCTGATTGACGCGCCGTATGTTGCGTTGAGACCCTTATGACAAGGCATCCCATTGAGATACTTCTTCGTGGGACTTTGTGATACTTGGAGTATCGACCTATAGCTCGTGGAGTGGACCCTCCCGGAGACGAGCGTACGGAGTACGAAGACCGTGTAGCTGGTTGAGACATGAAGACTACTTGTCCGACTTGAGTCGGAGTGACTTGTATAGACCAGTGGGGAGTACTACCGTGTTTGGGTGGAAGACCCACAACGGGGAGCACTACTGTGTTTAGGTGGCAGACCCACGGTACTCGACAGAAGGTGTACCTCTGCTGGGTATTAGGGGGGGTGCACTACTGTGTTTGGGTGGCAGACCCCGACGGGAAGCACTACTGTGTTTGGGTGGCTGACCTGCGGTACTCGATAGGAGGAGTACCTCAGCAGTCTTAGGTTAGTGAGAAGTACCTCAGAGTCGTGACAGGATCACTGTACTCGTCAGAGACAGAGCTCTTCAGCAGTTGCAGTTTCGATAATGAAAATCCTGGTTTGAGCTGAGTCAATGAACTTTGTGTTTTCCTCATGATTGAGATGGGTTACAAGATAACATACGTATATGTATGGGAATATACCTAAGTAGTGGTTATCCGTTGACTTCATATCTGTGTGATACCTCATGGATGAGATGGTTTACTTGGTAACTTAGGTATATGTATGGGCTTATACCTAAGTAAGGGTTATCTGTTGAGAACATTCTTTGTGATTATCCTTGTTGGATTTAGAGAGACCTTGAGGGTCTCAGGGTCCCTACTGAGTATCTTATACTCACCCCTGCACGGGCGTTGCCCGCACCTCGGTGTGTTGGTTGCAGACGATAGACATCACTGATCGTGGTTGAGGCTTGTAGAGTTGGACGGTACCCGGAGGTGGATCTCACGATGAGTCGGTGCCCGGAGGTGGATCTCACGACGAGTCGGTTCCCAGAGGTGGATCTCACGATGAGTCAATACCCAGAGGATATGGATGGACGTGGAGTATTGAGGAGGACATCTATACCTACCCTTCATGTAGGAATCCAGAGGATGATCTAGGAGCTGCTTGTCACCTTTCAACTGTTGTCCTTTGAGTTGTACTTTACTTTCAGTTGTAGCTGTACCTTTCTGTTGGACTTTTATTTCCGGCCCCTTTGTAATTTCAGCACACTAGTTTACTGCTTTACTTAGTGTTAGCTTCCTCTTGTACTCTGTTGTGTTTTTTACTTTTATAAAAGCAATGCCTTCCCTTTTTATTGGGATTTAAGCCTTTGGTGCTAGTCACCAGCCCCTGGCCTATGGAGGGCGGGCTTGGGGTAGTCACAGCACGGGCCACGAGAACGGGTCGTGAAAAATTGGTATCAGAGGAGTCAGTTCTACCACAAAACATAGGACTCTGAACATTCCTTTCTGTGAAGAAATAGTGTTGAGGGTACCAAGTGTGGATTTTAGTTCTGGGAGTCCAGTATTGGTGTGGTGGCCGACGTATCCATACACCAGGACCCTGAATACTGATTTCTCACATAGTGCACGAAAACACTGATTGCGTGTGTGTTTCCAAAAGTTTTAAAGTCATCTCAAACCTGGCCCACTCACCAGGTATAAATCGTTGACCGTGTCTCATCGGTTCAGGATGTCTCCACGCAGACAGTTAGTTGGAGTTCTGAGATAGTACACGATAACGACCCATCGAGCGACGAGGCTCCAGTGTAGGGCCATTTTTACTATGTTGGCACCCTCGGGTGGTGTACCTCCACACCACCACCTGTTGGGCAGTAGATGCTACCATCCGTACTAGTGGATGGTGCATACTAGTAGAGCGCGTTTCACGAGTTCCAGCAGTAGAGGCCTCCAAGGTTACGAGGCGAGACAGATTTCTAGGCATTAGTGGACTGGATGGAGGCGATTTCTAGAGTTCTATACATAGTTTAGAGATAGTAGAGAAGATGGTGATCTTAACTACTAGTGTTTTCTATTGAGTGACCATGAGGTTGGTCCATATAGTGATGAGGCTTCGGTACGTGGACTGATGCCTGAGATAGTACCTTTGAGTAGTGTGCCCACTATATCACTACTTATTGGTCAGCATTTACAGCCGGCGGTACCAGTAGATGACACTTGTAGGCTTAGTGCCTTACATGTGATTCAGCACCAGATACCCCTCAATTTTCGAGGTGATCCTAACACATAGGCGACTGAGGACTGGCATGAGGAGGTGGATGAGTGTTTTCTAGAGATTATACAACTTCTGCAGGACAACATGTCAGTAGCCGAGTATTCATCAAGGCGTACCGGTCATTATTGGTATTTGATGACTATGATAAGATCAGCGCTTTAGAGCTCGGACCTTAGAGCTAGAGAAGACCTTTGTGGTTGAATGTTCTTGGCTGAACGGATACAGCTATAGAATTTTAGCAGTGGAAGAGCATGGAATTGGAATCAGTCTCAGAGACTTGGGTGTGTAAAATGTTTCAAGAAGAGGAAGTGTTAAGGACAGATGAATTTTTAGAGCAGTAGACATGGAAGAAGATCTTGGAGTGCAACATGAGGTGGTGTACATTTCTACATGTTAAAACCACCCGACTTTGTAGTCCCCGCCAGGCTCAGGGAGCTGGAGGGTAGGGGAAGAGAATAACTGCATGCGGTCACAGAGTGTGACCCAACGGGTCTAAGAATGATTTGAGGTACGGTCTGTGTCTACTACGAGCTTCCATATCAATAGACATAGGTACCAATCATTCCTTCCTTCCACGAATCTTGTCCTAGACCTAGAGTTTCCGGTTAAAACCATTGACTTGACCCTCATGTCTGGAGATAACTTTGATAGGAGACTCGATAAACACACTTATGACGACAGGTGTGATCTGACCCTTGAGGCGAGAGTTTCGGTTGGAACCTCTTGGTGGCAGTGTTGAGGCCTTACAACGTTAGTTTGGGTATGGACTGGGCGACCACAGTTCATAAACGAATTGACAGTATTAGGAAAAAAGGTTGTGTTTTAATTACAACGATGGGATGAGTTTTCCTTGGTTGGAGAAAATGACACCCCATGCATCACAGGATCCTCCAAGAGAGCACATGGGAGCGGAAGGCTCAGATGCGTGCTCAGAACCACTTTTTTCCCCCTAGTGTGTGTTGAAGCTTTACGGGGACGTAAATCCCGGAGTTCGGAGTAATGTAAAAGCCTGGAAATTTCAAGGATTTTTATTATTAAATAATTTGGAATTTTATGAGTCTATGGTTTCTGACGGCGCCGGATTCTGAGGCCCGAAGTGCCCGGAATGATCCGTCGAAGTTTCGTTAAGATTAAATTAACGCGCGCAAGCAGTTTTCCTGAAAAAGTGGAATAACTCCGGAACAGTTTCTCAGATTAGAAATTCAAGGGCACCATTGCGCTCACGATGGCGGGATTACCCTAGGTTCAACTTAAGTTTAGTCGGAACGGGCCTCCTATGAGAAATCCCAAAAATGGCTTAACCATAAATAAAATAATTAAATAAATTATTTTATTTTTCAAATGGTTATAACTCACAAATGGTAGCTCAGATTAAAAATCTGAGACCACCACTGAAATCAAGAGGGCATGCTTTATTTAAGCAGATACTAACTTTGGCCGGCGTGAGCAACAAGAAAAAGTTAGTTTTTAGCCGCAAATAAAATAATTAAATGAAAATTATTTTATTGTAAAATCCATAAAATCTAAACGGTAACTTGGATTGAAAATCTGAGAGTATCATTGGGTTCGTTGGGGCGTGTTTCACCTAGGAAGAGCCTAACCTTGACCGTAGTGGGTCGAGGGTGACTGCTATTAATTTTCCAATCTTTTTTTCGGGTACGTTCAGTAAATGTACGTTCATAATTTTATAACTTTTGAACTGGTGCTCAGAATTGAAATCTAAGGAAACTGATGAACTCGCAGTGCCGATATTCACTTAAGGGGATGTTTACCGTAGTTGTGTTTTATGTGGGTTTAAAGTTAATTTTGGGGATTTGTAAAATAAATAAATAAAATGGTTGAGCACCATTTTATTTATTTGGGTGGTTATATCCTCTAAGGGGAAGTTAGGGGTGGGGCCCACACCCCATATAACCTCCCATGGGAGGGTATTTGTGAGGTGGGACCCACACGAGGCCTAACCCTTCACCTCCCTTAAACCCCCTTTAACACTCCCTTTATTTATTTTGACAACACCTCCCATTAATTATGTGGAGCCTTTCAATCTCCCTTCCATTAAAGTTGAGAACTCAAATGCCATAATTAATTCAATAGACTTTTTGAATAAATTTGAATTTGATAGAAATGTTATATCATGGGAGAAGAAAATAATAGCTTAGGCTATTATTTTGTTTTGGCACATGTGGTGTTGGGAGCACATTGCAGATATTGAAAGGGAGAGTTCGTCCACAAAGAACGCGAAGAACGCTCCATGACTCGAAGAACCAGAAGCATTTCTTTCTCCAACCTTCTTCTTACTCCACGTTAAGAGAGGAGAAACAGCCATGGGAATGCATCAGTTACATCAACAACTCTTCCTCCAATGTTGATGGGGTGACACCGTTCTTCCGCAACGCCCGACTACCGTGACGTCTGTCTTCCGGGACTCGACGACGTGCGATGTCAATTTCGAGGTAGGGTTTTTTGTTTATTTAAGTTAACGTGACTCTTTCCCTTGAGCATGGAAGAATATTCTGTTGGGTGTTTATTCGAACTACTAATGCGGTGGGTACGGACTATGAACAAGTCCGCACCCACCGCTAACTAGTTCTTGATGTGCGGCGGTATGGGGTCGAGTGAGTGGTAACAGAATGGGGCACGAAGAGCGGATGGGGGGCCAGGCGATGCGGCTGGTTTGAGGCGCATCGGCACAGGTAGCTGGGGGCGGTGCGGTGACGCGACGGGCATGCAATGGTGGTGGTGGTTCTGGTCTTGTGGAAGGAGGTCGGGATATTGGGGCGCTAATTGGGAGAACATAATCGTGGTTGAGTAAATGATATTGGAGAGAGAGATGATTTATAAGATACTAGTAGGGATAAAATCAAAAGGGAAATAAATGATAAATGGGGTTTTTGGGGATGAATTCCAGCGCCCAAGGAGTGAAAAATCGTGATTGATTTTGGAGTTAGAATGATAAATAACTAAATAATTAATAATAATAATAAAATATTGTTATTATTAATTTTGTTGATGAAACACTATTTTGACTGTATCTTCTTAATGCGACCTCAGTTTCACAAAACATCTGTGGCAGTGTGACCTTGACTTCGAGACGAAATTTATGAGTCCAATATTGGATGTCTTTTTTGGGTTTTTGGATTGGGTACACGAAGCGCTCGGAAAATAATAGATTTAATATTATTATTAAATCATTGACCCACCATAACTCATGCGTACGACGTCTGATTGGCTTGCCGTCAGTGGAGATGTAATCCTAACATCAATAAGTTCGATTCAAGTCTAATGTTGAGTACTAAATTCTGGTTCATTACTCGGGCCCATGAAACACCGAATAATAATATTATTATTATTGTAGGATCTTGTATCAGACATATCTCTCTCATACAGTGTCGGAATGTCGAACCGTCTGCGAGGTTGTGACCCTGGAATTAAGATGGATGTTTTATTACCAATTTCGGATATTTAAATCGAGGTCAAGGCGCGGGCCCCATGAGGCCCGGTTCACGCGTGTTGTGGTGACATGCAACTTTTTCACCGGCTATCCGTTTTGGACCAATGGGTAGTCTATCTCTTGTGTTTTTTCGTATGGATCGCAATGGTGTGACTGGTTTGGTTAACCGGTGCCATTTGTAGTATGGCTGGGTTGGTTCGAACCCGAAACCAACCGGGCCCTCGGAGCGGAAATGCTTATAACTTAAGGACCGGACGTCCGATTGATGTACCGTCGACTTTGTTGGATTCCTATTGATGAGACAGAACATTTGGCATACCTCACCAGAGTTTTGGACGTAGTTGGAATATTTCCGGGTTGGATTGTACTCGAAATCCAACCGGGCCCCTAGAACGGTAAAGCCAATAACTTTCAGACTGGACATCCTTTTGATGAACCATCAGCGGCGTTGGTGATCACGTTGAGAAACGGTCCATATGATTATACCCTATGTGAGTTCGGGGTACAACTGAGATACGGTCGGGTTGGTTCATACACGAAACCAACCGGGCCTCTAGGACGAAAAGGCTAATAACTCATAGACTGAGTGTCCGATTGACGCGCCGTATGTTGCGTTGAGACCCCTATGACAAGGTGGCCCTTTGAGATACTTCTTTGTGGGAATTTGTGATAATTTGAGTATCAACCTGTAGGTCATGGAGTAGACCCTCCTAGAGACGAGCGTATGGACTACGGAGACCGTGTAGCGGGTTGAGACCTGAAGACTACTTTTATGACTCGAGTTAGAGTTACTTGTATAGCTTAGTGGGGAGCACTACTGTGTTTGTGTGGCAGAACCACAACGGGGAGCACTACTGTGTTTAGGTGGCAGACCCGCGGTACTCGACAGAAGGTGTACCTCTGCAGGCTAATAGGGGGGGGGGGGTGCACTACTGTGTTTGGGTGGCAGACCCCGGCAGGAAGCACTACTTTGTTTGGGTGGCTGACCCGCGGTACTCGACAGGAGGAGTACCTCAGCAGTCTTAGGTTAATGAGCACTACCTCGGAGTCATGATATGATCACTGTACTCGACAGAGATGGAGCTCTTCAGCAGTTTCGGTTTCGATAATGGAAATCCTGGTTTGAGCTGAGTCAATGAACTTTGTGTTTTCCACATGATTGATATGGGTTACTAGAAAACATACGTATATGTACGGGCATATACCTAGGTAGTGGTCATCTGTCGACTTCATATCTGTGTGATACCTCGTGGATGAGATGGGTTACTTAGTAACTTAGGTATAAGTATGGGCTTATTCCTAAGTAAGGGTTATCTGTTGAGAACTTTCTTTGTGGTTATCCCTTTTCAATTTAGTGAGACCTTGAGGGTCTCAGGGTCCCTACTATGTATCGTATACTCACCCCTACACGGGCTTTTCCCACACCTCGTTGTGTTGGTTGCAGACGATGGACATCACTGATCGTGGTTAAGGCTTGTAGAACTGGATGGTACCCGGAGGTGGATCTCACGACAAGTCGGTACCCGGAGGTGGATATCACGACGAGTCAATACTCGGAGGTTATAGACAGACATGGAGTACTGAGGAGGAAATCTGTACCTACCCTTTAGGTAGGAATCCAGAGGATGATCTAGGACCTGCTTGTCACCTTTCAACTGTTGTCCATTGAGTTGTACTTTACTTTCAGTTGTAGATATACCTTTCTATTGGGCTTGTATTTTCGGCCCCATTGTATTTTTAGCACACTTGTTTACTACTTTACTTAGTGTTAGCTTCCTCTTGTACTCTGTTGTGTTTTTTACTTTTATAAGACAATGCCTTCCCTTTTTATGGGGATTTACGCCTTTGGTTCTAGTCGCTAGCCCCTGGCCTATGGAAGGTGGGCTTGGGGTAGTCACGACAGGGGCCCCGAGAACGGGTCGTGACAAATTGGTATCATAGGAGTCGGTTCTACCGCAGAACTTATGACTCTGATCATTCATTTCTGTGAAGCAATAGTGTTGAGGGTACCAAGTGTGGTTTTCAGTTCAGGGAGTCCAGTGTTGGTGCGGTGGCCGATGAATTCATACACCAGGACCCTGACTACTGATTTATAACTTAGTGCACGAAAACACTGATTGTGTGTCTGTTTCCAAAAGTTTTAAAGTCAGCTCAAACCAGGAAAGCTCACCAGGTATAAATCATTGACTGTGTCTCATCTGTTTAGGATGTCTCCACGCAGACAATTAGTTGGATTTCTGATGTAGTACACGATGATGGCCCATCGAGCGACGAGGCTCCAGTGTAGGGCCATTTTTACTTTGTTGGCACCCTCGGGTGGTGTACCAGCCGCACCACCACCTATTGGGCAGCAGATGCTACCAGCCGTACTAGTGGATGGTGCATACTGGCAAAGCACGTTGCATGAGTTCCAGTAGAAGAGGCCTCCGAGGTTATGAGGCGAGATAGATTTCCAGGCAGTAGTGGACTGGATGGAGGAGATTTCTAGAGTTCTATACCTAGTTTACTTCTAGTAGAGAAGATAGTGATCTTAACTACTAGTGTTTTCTATTGAGTGACCATGAGGTTGGTCCGTATAGTGATGAGGCTTTGGTATGTGGACTGATGCCTAAGATAGTACCTTCGAGTAGTGTTCCAGCTACATCACTACTTATTGGTCAGCAGTTACAACCGGTAGTACCGGTCGATGACACTTGTAGGCTTAGTGCCTTACATGTGATTCAACACCAGATACCCCTCATGTTCCGTGGTGAGCCTGACTCATAGGCAGCTGAGGACTAGCTTGAGGAGGTGGCTGAGAGTTTTCTAGAGCCTATACAGCTTCGACAAGATGACATTTCGGTAGCTGATTATTCACCGAGGTGCACCGATCATTCTTGGTACTTGATGACTATGATAAGATCAATGCTTTAGAGCTCAGACCATAGAGCTAGAGAATACCTTTGTGGTTGAATGTTCTTGGCTAAAAGGATACAGCTATAGAATGTTAGCAGTGGAAGAGCATGGAATTGGTGCCAGTCTCAGAGACTTGGGTGTGTAAAATGTTTCAAGAAGAGGAAGTTTTAAGGACAGATGTATCTGCAGAGCAACAGAAGTGGAAGCAGAGCTTAGAGTGCAACATGAGGTGGTGTACATTTCTACATGTTACAACCACCCTCCTTTGTAGTCCCCACTAGGCTCAGGGAGCTGGAGGGTAGGGGAAGAGAATAGCTGCATGCAGTCACGGAGTGTGACCCAAGGGGTCTAAGAATGATTTGGGGTATGGTCTGTGTCTACTACGAGATTCCATATCAATAGACATAGGTACCAATAATTCCTTCCTTCCATGAATCTTGTCATATACCTAGAGTTTCCGGTTAAAACCTTTGAATTGACCCTCACGTCTGGAGATATCTTTGAGAGGAGGCTCGATAAACACACTTATGCCTACAGGTGTGATCTAACCCTTGAGGTGAGAGTTTCGGTTGGAACCTCTTGGTGGCAACGTCGAGGCCTTACAACTTTAATTTGGGTATGGACTGGGCAACCACAGTTCACACACGAATTGATAGTACTAGGCAAAAAGGTTGTGCCTTAATTACAACGATGGGATGGGTTTTCCTTGGTCGGAAAAAGGAAACCCCAGGCAGCACAGGAACCTCCGGGAGAGCACATGAGGGCGGAAGGCTCAGATGCATGCTCAGTACCACTTTTGTTTCCCCCTATTGTGTGTTGAAGCTTTACGGGGACGTAAAGCCCTGAGGTGGGAGTAATTTAAAAGCCCCGAAATTTCGAGGATTTGTTTTCTTAAATACTTTGAAATTTTATGAGTCTATGGTTCTTGACGGCACCGGATTCCGAGGCCTGGAGTGCCCAGAATGATCCATCAAAGTTTTGTTAAGATTAAATTAACGCACGTAAGCAGTTTTCCTAAAAAAGTGGAATAACTCTTGAAATTTTTTTCAGATCATAAATCAGAGGGCACCATTGTTCTCAGGATGGCAGGATTACCCTAGGCACAACTTATGTTTAGTCAGCACGAGCCTCCTTTGAGAAATCCCAAAAATGGATTAACCGTAAATAATATAATTAAATAAATTATTTTATTTTTCAAATGCTTATAACTGACAAATGGTATCTCAGATTAAAAATCCGAGACCACCTCTGAACTCAGGAGGTCAGGCTTTATTTAAGAATATACTAACTTTGGCCGGCGCGAGCAACCAGAAAAAGTTAGTTATTGGTCGCAAATAAAATAATTAAATGACAATTATTTTATTGTAAAATTCATAACATCTAAACGGTAACTCAGATTGAAAATCTGAGAGTATCGTTGGGTTCGCCGGGGCGTGTTTCACCTAGGCAGAGCCTAACATTGACTGCAGTGGGTCGAGGGTGACTGATATTAAAATTACAATCTTTTTTTGGGTACGTTCAGTAAACGTACGTTTGAAATTTTATAACTTTTAAACCGGTGCTCGGAATTGAAATTTGAGGACACCGATGAACTCACAACGCCGGTATTCACTTAAGGGGACCTTTACCATAGTTGCGTTTTATGCGAGTTTAAAGTTATTTTTTAGGGATTTGTAAAAAAATAAATAAAATGGTTGTGCACCATTTTGTTTATTTGGGAGGTTATATCCTCTAAGAGGAAGTTAGGGGTGGGGCCCGCACCCCATATAACCTCCCATGGAATTATATTTGGAAGGTGGGACCCACATGAGGCCAAACCCTTCACCTTCCTTAAACCCCCCTTTAACACTCCCTTTATTTATTTTGACAACACCTCCAATTAATTATGTGGAGCCTTTCCATCTCCCATCCATTAAAGTTGCGTACTCAAATGCCATAATTAATTCCATAGTCATTTTGAATAAATTTGAATTTGATAGAAATTTTATATCATGGGAGAATAAAATAATAGCTTAGGCTATTATTTTGTTTTGACACATGCAGTGTTGGGAGCACGTTGGAGATATTGAAAGGGAGAGTTCTTCCATGAAGAAGGTGAAGAACGCTCCATGACTCGAAGAACCGGAAGCATTTCTTTCTCCAACCTTCTTCTTCCTCCACCGTAAGAGAGGAGAAACCGCCATGGGAAAGCATCGGATACGTCAACAAATCTTCCTCCAATGTTGACGGGATGACACCATTCTTCCGCAACGCCCGACTACATTGACGTCCGTCTTCCAGGACTCGACGACGTGCGACGTCAATTTCGAGGTAGGGTTATTTGTTTATTTAAGTTAACGTGATTCTTTCCCTTGAGCATGGAAGAATATTCTGTTGGGTGTTTATTTGAACTACTAACGCGGTGGGTATGGACTACGAACAAGTACGAACCCACCGCCAACTAGTTCTTAATGTGCGGCGGTATGGGGTTGGGTGCGTTGTAATGAGAGGTGGCATGAAAAACGGACGAGGGGTCAGGCGATGCGGCTGGTTTGAGGCACGCCGATGCGGGTAGCGGGGGGCGGTGCGGTGGCATGGTGGCCAGGCGAAGGTGGTGGTGGTTTTGGTCGTGTAGAAGGAGGCCGGGTGATTGAGGCGCTAATTGGGAGAACATAATCATGGAAGAGTAAATGAGATTGGAGAGAGAGATGATTTATAAGATACTAGTGGGGATAAAATCAAAAGGGAAATAAATGATAAACGAGGGTTTTGGGGATGAATTCCAGTTCCCAAGGAGTCCAAAATCATGATTGATTTTGTAGTTAGAAAGATAAATAAGTAAATAATTAATAATAATAATGAAATATTGTTATTATTAATTTTGTTGATAAAACACTGTTTTGACTATACCTTCTTCGTGTGACAACGGTCTCACAAACCGTCTGCGACAGTGTGACCCTAACTTTGTGATGGAATTTATGAGTCCAATATTGGATGTATTTTTAGGGTTTTTGGATCGGGTACACGAAGCGCTCGGAAAATAATAGATTTAATATTATTATTAAATCATTGACCAACCATAGCTCATGCGTACGATGTCCTATTAGCTTTCCGTCAGTGGAGATGTAATCCTGACATCAATATGGTCGATTCAAGTATAATTTTGAATACTAAATTCTGGTTCATGGCTCGGGACCATGAAACACCAAATAATAATATTATTATTATCACGAGATCTTGTATCGGACATATCTCTCTCATACGGAGTCGGAATGTCGAACCGTCTGTGAGGTTGCGACCCTGGAATTAAGATGGATGTTTCATGACCAATTTAGGATATTTATGTCGAGGTCGAGGCATGGGCCCCACGAGGCCCGGTTCGCGCGTGTTGTGGTGAAATGTAACTTTTTCACTGGCTATCCGTTTTGGACTAATGGGTAGTACATCTCGTGTGTTTTTTCGTATGGATCTCAATGGTGTGACCGGTTTGGTAAACCAGTGTCATTTGAAGTACGACCGATTTGGTTCGAACCGGAAACCAACCGGGCCCTTTGAGCGGAAACACTTATAACTTAAGGACCGGACGTCTGATTGACATGTCGTCAACATTGTTGGATTCCTCTTGATGAGACGTAACTTTTGGCATACTTCACCTAAGGTTAGGATACAGTTGTAATATGATCGGGATGGATTGTACCCGAAATCCAACCGGGCCCCTAGAACGAAAAAGCTGATAACTTTCAGACCGGACATCTGTTTGACGAACCGTTAGTGGCGTTGGTCATCACATTGAGAAACGGTCCCTATGGGTATACCTTATGTGAGTTCGAGGTACAGTTGAGATACGGTCGGGTTTGATTTAACACGAAACCAATCGGGCCCCTAGGACGGAAATGCTAGTAACTCACAGACCGGGCGTCCGATTGACGTGTCATCTGTTGCATTGAGATCCCTATGACGAGGAGGTCCATTGAAATACTTCTTCGTGGGAATTTGTGATACTTGGAGCATCGACCTGTAGCTCGTTGAGCGGACCCACCCAGAGATGAGCGTATGGTGTACGGAGACCATGTAGCTGGCTGAGACCTGAAGACTACTTGTCCAACTCGAGTCGGAGTGAATTTTATAGCCTAGTGGGGAGAACAACTGTGTTTGGGTGGCGGACCCATGACGGGGAGCACTACTGTGTTTTGGTGGTAGACCCGTGGTACTCGACAGAAAGAGTACCTCTGTAGGCTATTGGGGGGGGGGGGGGTACACTACTGTGTTTGGGTGGAAGACCCCGGCAGGTAGCACTACTGTGTTTGGGTGGCTGACCTGTGGTTATCGACAGGAGGAGTACCTCAGCAGTCTTAGGTTAGTGAGCAGTACCTCAGAGTCGTGTCAGGATCAATGTACTCGTCAGAGATGGAGCTCCTCAGCAGTTGCAGTTTCGATAATGAAAATCCTGATTTGAGCTGAGTCAATGACCTTTGTGTTTTTTTTCATGATTGAGATGGGTTACTAGATAACTTACCTATATGTATGGGAATATACCTATGTAGTGATTATACGTCGACTTCATATCTGTGTGATACCTCAGAGATGAGATGGGTTACTTGGTAACATATGTATAATTATGGGATTATACCTATGTAAGGGTTATCTGTTGATAAATTTCTTTGTGATTATACTTGTTGGATTTAGTGAGACCTTGAGGGTCTCGAGGTCCCTATTGAGTATCGTATACTCACCCCTGCAGGGGATTTGGCCTCAACTCATTGTGTTGGTTGCAGACGAAGGACATCACTTATCATGGTTGAGTATTGTAGAGCTGGACGGTACCCAAAGGTGGATCTCATGACGAGTCGGTTCCCGGAGGTGGATCTCAAGAAGAGTCGGTACCTAGAGGTGGATCTCACGACGAGTCGGTACTCGGAGGAGACGGACAGATGTGGAGTACTGAGGAGGATATCTATACCCACCCTTTAGGTAGGAAGCCAGAGGACGATACAGGAGCTTCTTGTCCCCTTTCAGCTGTTGTCCTTTGAGTTGTACTTTACTTTCAGTTGTAGTTGTACCTTTCTGTTGGGCTTGTATTTCCGGGCCCTTTGTATTTCCAGAACACTTGTTTACTACTTTACTGCTTTACTTAGTGTTAGCTTCCGCTTGTACTCTGTTGTGTTGTTTAATTTTATAAAGGAAATGCCTTCCCTTTTTATTGGGATTTATTCCTTTGGTGCTAGTCGCTAGCCCCTGGTCTATGGAAGGCAGGCTTGAGGTAGTCACGACACGGGGCCCGAGAACGGGTCGTGACAGGGCACACTTGGAAAGTCTGGGAAAGTTACTTTATTATAAAATGATTTTCAGATTTTAAAGGCCCCATAATTATATATTTCTAGGATAAGTTGATAAGGGTTCAAAATCCACCCAGACAATAGGTTTTTGACAAGTGTAAGTCTCAGATTTTACCTTATAATTTCATTTTAATTAAATCGTTTATTAATGAGGTAATCACTGCATCATCACAGTGTCATAAATAAATTTATTTATATAATTTCTAAAAATTATAAAAAAATTACCATCATGTATGAAATATTTTTATCTTTCCAATGACTATTTATAGTCAAATATAGAATTTATGTAAAAGAAATTAAAATTGTTTTACTTAGGATATACAATCATTGTTATATTTCCTTTCTTTAAAAATAATATGATAAAATTCACTATAACACTAAAGTGATTCCATGGGGTCCCAAGGTTGGCACAAGGCATCCCATGGTCGGCCATGACACCACCAATAGCATTAAGACAAATTTTGGGGTCATTTTTTATTTTTATGATATTATTTTATTACCCTTAAGTACCTGATTACTAATTAAACACGATAATTAAAGATAATTACCGTCATTACTATTCATAATGTCCAAAAAAAGACTTAATTAAATAATTTGGACCTTTTGATTCCAAATATGGAATCCATTTTTTCAAATTACAAACACATAAATTATAGTCATTAATTTAAAATAATTCCTGTTGTCAAAACCAAAGACGAGTTTTTAAGAAGTAAAATCTATGAAAAATTTGATTTGTTTTTACATACAATTAAAAAGTGAAATTAAATCCAAGGAACAAAATTGTATTAACTGATAAAAAAATTCTTAAATTACACCTTAAATACAATTAAAATGGAAATCTAACTATATAAATAAATAGGATGAAAAGACAGTTTTGAATTAAAATGCAGTATTTTTCACTATTCATTAAAAATGAACATTTGTCAGAAAAATACCAAAAATTCACCCTAAGATATATTTGATATTCCAACTTCGAAAATTATAACAATTTTACCAAATTAAAAACATATAAGTTTCATTAATTAATTTTATAATCAATTCCCGTTGTCAATACAAATAGCGTGTTTTTAAGAAACAATATCTATTAAAAGATTGACACTTGTTTATATCCAATTTCAAAGTGAAATTAATTCAAATGACCACCATTGGATTAAATGGTAAAAATATATTTTAAATAAACTTTAAAACCAATTAAAAATATAATCTAGCAATATAAATAAATTATATTAAAAGGTGGTTTTGAATTAAAGTAAAACATTTTCCATTAAAATGATCTTTATTGGAAAATAAAAAAATTTACACAAAGTAAATTTTGATGTCTTGATTCTAAAGAAGGATTTTATATTTTCAAATATAACATATAAAAGTTACAAAAAGTATATTTAAAAAGGTTTCTCCTTCAAAATGTGGTTAATCTACCTTTTATAGAATATTACAATATTTATTCTTAAAATTGGATTCATTTGAATTTTAAGCCTCTAACATTTATTGAATAATGTAAAAACATTTAAAAAAACATATATAATCATATTTTTGTTATTTCTATTAATTACCACTATTCCAATGGCTAGAATTTATCTACCATTTAAAATAATATAAATATATTATTAGTGTACAACGTAAGATTTCAAAGAAACTCATTGTTGTGTATTGGGTATTCCATCGAACATAGAATCTCCTTTAACGTAATATTAATATTTTATTCACAAATATTAATAAATATGAAAATTTAATATTCTTTATTTACCTTGTATGTTAAAAGAATATAGGTCTCACATGACATTAATGTTCATTATTGTGATTGATATCAATGATTACATGGTTTAAATTGTTTAATATGGGAAAATAACTTTTTATTTGTTTTCCAATATTATTTTTTTGAGGAATTTTACTCAGTAGAACCAAAATATATTTATTCTGATGACAAGTGTTGGGAATATTTTGGACCGATTCTTCTTGATGATGAATATACATCCCCTCTATGTAAGATATTTACAGTGACCCCTAATTAATATATGTAGGCATTTATTACATTGATACTAGTTCCAAAGGAAAAATGGATTCATATATATAATGTGTCAAAAATATAATATAATGTTATCTCATATATCCAATTTTTGATATTATTCTTAGCCAAACCATATAATAAAACCTTTTCAACAAAGATGTTATATTTCATTTGTTATATATATGTGGATGCGATAATTATTCTCTAATGGTAGTACCGTATGGTGATTTAGTAGACCAGAAATGGAATTTAGTGAGAGATCCCTTGGGATTGGGTGGGGGGAGGGAGGGGGTGAATCAGGTCATCAAGCCCATTCATGTTTCCCTATATACCCATGAGACTCTCACTACCCTAACTCATATTGAACTCAATTTATAATAGGTTCACTCTTGTATTTATATGTATTATTATGATATGATTAACAGGTGAATTTTAATTTACCTTATTCAGATAAGTTTGATGATTGACCTGTAAACAAGAACTGAATATTGTCATATAGAATACAAGAATAGTAATCATAGAAAACACAAGAATTTTACTTGATTCACCAACACTGGGTTATGTCCAAGGATCACACACTAATTTTTTGCTAATGTTCTAAAATTAACTAATATTTGTTTCATCTGAATAATTTTTCTGGCTATGGTCATGGTATGCCACTATCGCCACCATTACAATATTTAGGGTTTACATCATTTCCATCCAATGGTCACTACATTTATTATATCTTATTGACCACTTATTTCGGAGGGAATTATTTCTATCTCACATGCTAATTAACGAGTTCACTATTGAATTAATGATACATTGAATAGTTCTTTTTGATATTCACACTGCTCTTTTAGAAATATTTTTTGAACATCACCATTATAATAGTTTAAATTCCCTATTGAATAAGTAATCAAGGAATAATAACTTCTTTTGTAAAGGTCTGAAAAATATTCAAAGCACTTTTTATACTATTGTCTTAATGTTATTTCCTAATACTCAACGTCCCAAAACTCTACACTCATGTGTGAAACTTTTATACTTTCAATAAACATTCACTAGGTTATGAAACTCAACACATTCACACAATATTCACTATGTCATGAAAATAATTTTTTTTTACAAGGATTTAGATTATTAACAAATATACCTTGTCCTATATAGAAATAAGTTACCTTATCATGAAACTAATGTAATCATTACTACATAGAATAAAATACTATTTCAAAAAAACTGTGTTTTTATGAATGCGTTCGCAAAAATCACATTGTCAAACTAACCAAATTCATTTCAATGAATAACATATTTTTTCATTATAACTTCACACTAAAAATACATTTCAAGAATTCTTTTAAAATTAAAATCCATGATATCTTCAATATGTTTATCTTATTAAAATAAGGGTCTAAAAACCTATTTATAGATATATCCATCCCTTCATGAAGCTACCTTGCATGCCACATACCTTCCACCCAACATTCCATCTTAACTAAACATTAACCATTCAAAATGTCCTTTAGCATGAAACTAATTTCCATTAAGTAACTACAATATATAATTAATTGGTTTTTTTAACTATTATCGTGTCCTGTAACTCTTCCATTCATGAAATTATAGTTATTTTGTGAAATACTCATGTTTTACTTATTTTGAGGAGGTGGCCTTGAATATTCACTTTCATGAAACCTCATGAAACTATGTCGGTCTTTTAGGTAACATTTTCATTTAGGAAACTATACTTACCTTTCAATTTTTTCCCATTTCTCTATATTTATCAACCCAATGATTTGGAAACTAATTTTGAACACCACCACCAAATATCGGAAAATTTAGGTCTGCAGTAAAAGACTTCATATTAATTATTTCAGGAATATATAAAGGTATTTATAGTATTATAACATCACTATGAAAATTTAATGATATAATCCTATATGATCCTTATTATTGGATCGCTTTAACCTATACCTCAGTATATTTCATATTGACATTCTGGGCTCACAAATTTCTTTATGAAATCCACCACTTTCCCTTAATCGAGAACATAATCTCTACATTAAACTATTAACAAGCTGAATATCATATCCAACATTCTCCATCACACCATATCAATTAGAATTTCACATCTGACACACCAACCAACATGGGTTGATAATGAATCCAACACACATGACATGGAAAGACCAATTTTGATTGGTGTATAAAAATATCCGACTCTGTATTTTTTAGGAGAAATGTTCATGAATCTTTTTCCTATCAATCGATATAGACCACCTAATAAACCAATTATCAACACTAATTTTTGATTAATGACAAGAAATATTATAGACTAATATTGGACATTGTTATCCACCATTTCAAAATTTATGAAATGTGAGGGGAAAACTTTATTCAACCCTAAGGGAAAGTCCTTTCATTAGAAAATCATTATATGATTTAATATTATTTAATGAACATCATCAAAATCATCAGATTTATGACATTAAATTTTTTCTCCCCTTTTTGAGGGAAGAGTTAGAACACACACAACCCCTCTTCTTTGAGTTAGAACCACCCACATATTCTTGATCCTTTCCTTTTCCTCTATGAAACCAAATATAATGTATACTGAATACCATATAAAACAAGGAAATCAATTTCATACCAATATAATTCTCCAATATTTTATTTATTTTATCCAAAATATTGTTCTATCCATTGATAAAATTGATACCATGCATCAAATAACTTAATTATATCTATTTTTAAAATGGTGTATATAACTGTATTTCCACTCCACCATTTTCAACATGGTCTTTGCATCTCATAAAGAGAGACGATACCCCCTATAGGATAAAAACTCATCCTATGGTTCTTCCCATTGGTTAGAACCACATATTCACTTCGTCTCTTGCATCATTTGTTTATGTATGAAGATAAAATTGAGAAATCACTACACATTGATAACATCCTTCTATTATAGCAATATTCAGAAATATTTTTAGTTGTTGGAGTTAAAAATCAACAAAGGAACATAAAAAACATATAAACCCTTTGATTTTATAATCATTATATGAAATAATACTTAATTGAACCCACACAATCCATTATCGTCACTTTTAGACACCATAAGAATCCATAAAACATCATTTTAATGCAAGTAATTATGACATCTTTCTTCATCAATCATAGACACCATTATGATAACAATTATTGAAACTGATACCAAATATCATAGATACTAACATGTTGGATGAATTTTTTGAATATTTCCAGATACAAAATTTTAAAATGATGAATCGTATATTTATCATTGGATGTCACCTATAAAACTATGCTTGGAAATTGACTTGTTCACTCATCCATGGGGTTACTTTCCATATTTTAAAAGGAAACCATTAGTAAACTTTTCATCTAATAACTCCCCATGAATTTATTAGATGATTCATTGAATATATCATTCAAATTTAGTTATATATTTATACATCCATAAAAACTCTGATATCTTATAAAAAATCAAATGATATCAAGTGCTATATAAAAATAAAATAAAATATGAGAGCTCCTTTTTTTCAACTTTTCCATTCTTATATCTTCAAGATATCACATCAGATAGTCAGGTGCACTTAATATCAATTCTTTAGGTATTTTGATTCTACCTGACATCAATTTAAATATCAACTTTCCTATCCTTATTTCAATATATGCAACTCCACATAATTGCACTAAATTTTATTCTAATATTATTCCCTGTAATTCGAGTAATAAAAAATATTCCCTTGTACTAATTAGAATCAGTTAGAACTATAGATAAAATTACAAAATCATTTTCTTCACTTGATGAACCTTTTATATAGATCATATCTTCCACAACACCTAAAACAAATTAACAATAGTTAATTGTATTTAGACATATAGGGATATGTGATTTATTTAATTAATTTGGGGAATTAAGATGGACTTGGTTGACCAAACCTTCACAATCATTGTTTTCCTTTTCCCACATCTGAATTTGGGGAAAGGAGCTCAACCATCTCATTATAGTATTATAATTTCTAATCTTTATTCATGGTAGGATTATTAAGTTCCTTATATGTGGATCTCCATTTAGTGAATCTGCTTATGAAAACCTCATTTTTTATGTTTTCACTGGACCTACCCTTTATTAGACTTTAGATTTAATTTTCATTATAACTCATCTTATAAACTCTTCTTCCTAGAATTCTCTTTCCAACAAGGATCTCCTCACATGTTACTGATTTGATCCTTCATCTCCATATCTTCATATAGACCTACTTATCCCAACAAAATTTATCATCTTTCAGGGCCCATGTCTTGTTTCAGGATGTATCTTTAAAATGAGTGGCATTTAGAGCCCTTTTATTTTTCCAAATCTTCTACATTTCATTCCAAGAACCCTTATATTCAATGAATTATTTTGATATTCTTTTGATATCATTGTTTTCCCTTTTCTTTGGAACTCCCAATTTCCTTTCTATAACATTAATTTTGGTACATTTTTTCAATATCACTAAGGATTTCCACATTCACTTTCTCTTCTATTGAAAATAGAATAACCCCTATGTCTTCTTTCTTTGTGTACCCATAAATACATGTTCATCCAACTTTTTCACAGCTTGAAGAACTTCATTATTTTTCCTCTATATTTGATTTATTTCATTCTAGGATTTATTCCTTCAGTAATGTAATTTTAGGGCCATTTGAACCTTTTTTGAGCCCTATTCTTTTCCCTAAGAGTACTATAACTATTTTTATCCTAAAAGAATTAATTATACAATTTTTTCTTTTTGGTCACAAGAATCATGTTATTCCTCACAACAAATTTGTTTGATCTCTCACTACAATTTCTACCCATATAACCATGGTAATCCCAAATTAAACATCTCCCACTATAAGCATTCCTGATATAGTTTCACCTCATTTGAGATGTTCTTGCAATATATTTATTTATTTTATTAAGCCCTTGGGGTTCTAGGAAGACACTCATAATATGTATCATGATTTTTTAATATTATAACTAAGTGGATAAATTCCTCCAAAAATTATCTCATTAATATTTAGAAATATGACTCATTTGTTACTGACTCTCCATTTATACATTTATGAAATCCACTTTTTGATTCTACAATGGGAGGTATCTTGTTTTTCTCATTTGAGGATTTCATCCTTCATTCAGGCTCTGTGATATTCCCATAATTTTCTATTAGTTAGAAATCCATCTCATTCAAAAAATATATTTTTTGTAATTATGACCTCTCTTCAAATTATATTTTTAGAGGGATAATGTTATCTTTCACCAACTTGTCTTATTCCATTTTCTTTTCCACTTTTTGTGCGTGTTATTTATGTAATTCACTTTGAACCTTCATATTTTACTCATTCCTACAAGGTCATCATTCAGGGCCACCTTCACTTTCCTTAGTATTTGGTTCTCTGTAACAAACTCTTCTATGTGTGTAACCAATTAACCATTCTTAGCCCTCAGATTTTGAACCTCCTTTGTATCTACCCTCTCCTCTATGGAACCATCTTTCTTCAAACTCTTTAAATATATTATCTTTCTTCTCCCATGGATATATAGATAAATAAATTAACCTTTTATTGTGGGTTTTTATTTTTTTAACCTTAATATTTAATATATCAAAATGGATCATTTTAGACATAGTCTTTCTTTTCATATCCAAGTTTTCTTCTTTTAATACCAAATCAATATTCGATGATATGTGGAATGATTCCAACTTTATATCTATTGATGTATCCTAATAATTAATAGTTATGGAATATCAATAAACTTATATAATCCCATAACATTATTGTATGAACAAGTTGATAAATAATTAGATTCATCTATATATTTTATTTAAGAATTACGGAGCTCCTTCAGCTTGATGAGACACATCTCAAAAAACTATTCCATTGGATTTATGTATCCCTTTTATATTCATTGAATTTCCCACATCATATTGGAAAAATATAATTCAAATCCCAAAACCAATCATATCATTTAAAATGAAAAAATCTTAGCATGTAAACATAACCTTTGATACCAATTGTTTGACCCACAAGGGACTTTAGTGAGAGTTTACTTAAAATTAGTGTGAATTAGGGAGTGAAACTCATTCTAATTTCCCTAACTACCCTACATAATCCTCCACCCTAACAATATTGACCACAATTGTTAGTAGGATTACTCATTCATGCACCTATTTAGTGATGATATGAATAACTGGTTCACTTGTATCAAATTTCTTTCGATAAGACCGATTATCACTCAATCCATATTACCTGATTAATTTTTGTAACATATAATTAATAAAATAACAAAAAATTATTTTAATTGGTTCATCAACCTTGGACAACATCAATGGATCACATATCGATGTTATGTCAATGTTCCAAAATACACTAATCTTTACTAGTCTTATGGATACATTATTTCTTCTATTTTCACTACATTATAGGATCTCTACCATTATAGAATTAAGTCATAGATTAATTAAAACATTGGGTCACTCCATTTTTATTATCCATTTTTCACTAATTTATCAGGTAATGATTTATTAATCACATTCTAATGCAGAACATCATGGTTTAAAAGTTGATGCACTGAATTGTGCTCATTTAACATCACACTACACTTTTACAAACTAGTTTTGAATGTCACCATTTTAGTAGTATTATTTTACATATTTGAAAAACATTAGGTAATACCGACCTCCGTTAGATTGTTCGGAAATTATTTCCATTCACTATCCCTATTGTTTACTATATGTGATTTCCTAATACCCTCTTTTGTACAACTCTTCACTTCTATGGAAAAATATTTCACATTCACATAATATTTATTGTGTCATGACACTCCAAACATTCACACAAATTTCTCTATGGAATGAAACTCCGATATTTTCTAGGGATTTATATTTTTCAAAAATCACCCTTGGACTATATAAACAGAAGTTAATTTCATCAAAATACTAATCGTAGAATTAATGATTCATGAAAGAATCCCCTTTGCGCAATTTATTTCTATGTGAATGCTTTGAAAAAATTCATGGGTAAATTGAAAGAATTAATTCCTTCACACAACTCATGTTTTCATTAAAATAACATAAAATAAATACCTTTACACAATTATTTTACAATTCATATCCTTTATATTTTCTATAATTATATTTTCTTCAAATAAGTTGGTGTACACCAATTTATTGACATGGATGACCCTTTGTGAAATTTCCTTTCACACTAATAAAATTTCACACAACATTTTTGGTTCACTAAACATTAATCAATTGATTTAATAATTATTGTGTAACTCACCAACATCACACAAATCTTATTTATAAATACTATATTGCAAAAACTCCTCTTGTTTTGTGGAAATATTACTTTCACGAAACTATATAAATTCTTCCAAACACATTACGTTATAATATTTTAATGAGCTAGCCCCAAATATTTAATATCTTGAAACTTTTTTAATCCCATTCACCATTTCATGAAAATAATACATTATGAAAAAATTTATTCCATTATGACAAAATTAAATTTCCCCGTCCTCCTAATTTTGGGCTCCAAATATTTTGAAAACAGTTGGGAACAACATCACCATATATGTTCACCTTCTTATTTACACTCAAATACTTCTACACCTCCTCCACCATGAATTTAATCCAGTGTTCATAGTACTGGAACTTCATTATGAAATTTTCATTTTTCATCCCTCTATTTATGATTCTTTTTATTAGATAGAGTCAACCCATATCTCAATATAATTAGAATATAAATTATTCGCTCGCACAATTCATCATGAAATACACCACCTTCCATTTATTAAGATCAAAATATCCTCATGATGATGGTGACATAATGAATAAAAATTCCAACTTTCTCTATCACACCACATCAATTGAATCTTGAAATCCAATACACCAACTCACCATGAATGACAATAATAGGATTTATAATGTTTCTAACACAGAAATGATGGAAAAAATTATTCTCATTGGTGTACTACATGATTCATAGTAATAATTTATTCCTTGGAGTGGGTGGTGGATTTTAATTTGATTACTAACACATGTATATGTATATGGGAACCCTGGAGTAGATGTTTTGGAGTTTTAGTTGCTTTGAGTTGTTTGAGGATAAAAGTAGGGATGTTTTCTTGAAAGCGATGATCGATGTAAAAAAGTGGTTTACAAGAAAGGTGGGACTGTCTATTGATCTTATATATGGATTAATATATTAGTTTGCAAAGTTTTAATCCAGGTAACGTGTCTTTTTCCTACTTTTTATGAGTTGTGATATGTATAAGGGTAACCTAATAGATGGGATATACTGAGATCTTGGGTTCCATAGAGAAGGGAATCATTGTTACATGCTTCATTTATGATATATATTCACATGGGGTGACACAAACTATATGTTATAGAAATGAAGATACATTTGAATTTTTTGACAAAAAACTTTGGAGATGTTTTGGTATCAAGGTTAGGTTTTGAGGGATAGATATAAAGGATTTATAGACATTGTGACTTCAGGTGTGGTTGATGATGATTTTTTGGATTATTATTTTAGATGGATGGAACAAGTATGGTTAAAGATTGAGTAGATGATTATCATTTCAATGTGACGTCGAGTGGCAGGTGATCATGCATTAGATCATTGCATGGATGAAATGGCCCAAATTTGAAGAGGGGTATTGAGGGTGACTTTAGATAGATGAGACTGATATGAATGAGGATCAAGGTCAATGGAATAGGAGTGTGACACTATAATGAATAGTGTGTGACTCATGGGAGCCTAAAGAAGGTTTTGGAAATGGCTTTTCTAACAACATAAACCTTTTAGGTCATGATGAGATCATGATGAACATTGTATAAGATCTTATTAGAGGTCTCATGTAGATAACTCAACCATTGGTTGTAGAGTCTAAGTGTTGGCATGAATTGTTAGGTGAAAAGTATCGATAAATAAAGGAAATAATGCATTTACAATTCTTGATATTTATATTTTGTGGATAATCCATCTATAAATTGAGGAATTATGTATTCAGTGAAATAATTTTAGGTATATTTTCCTATTTGTTTTTATGAAATGGGAAATATCCCTTGATTATGAATGGTGAAATAACAGATATATTGAGGTGGCATGGTATGGTCGACCCGGGTGTGTTCTTTGACACAAATTATTAGGAAGGATTGTTGTTCAAACCATTTGAGGATGTTATTAAGGATAAGTATAATGAAATCTATATAGTGGGAGTGCACTATTTGATATTGGAGGGTTATACCCTCATTGTGAATGGAATTTATTATTGGTTCCTCGTTAGGAGTGTGATGGATGCATCCTATCATTACATAAAGTAATGGATAGACCATGGGCTATGAATATCGGTATTCTGTTTAGCGTGGTGATGATATGGTAACCCCTATAGAAGTAATAATCTTATTGGTCATGGATATATGACCCCATGTTGTTAGTTTTACGGGAGTGATGAGGTTATTCGTTTGATAGTCGAAAAGAAATAAAGATTCTAGTGAGGTAATACATTTAACTATTGTCTAATTTATTGGTGAATTCCTTATTTCAGGATTTTTTTTGTGATGATAGATGGAGTTTTATTAGTTTGTCTCAGGATGAATTTGATGTGATCTGGATTGATGATGGACTATTGTTTGTGTTTAGAGCATGGAACTGCTGTATGTTGTTGGTGATCTAACTATGGAACTTCGCCAAGTGTTTCATATGAACTTAGGTATTAGTGTTCGATTATCTCATGATTCCTTTATAAATATATGTATCATTATTCAATAATGTGATTCCACATTAGTGGGTGAATGTAATAATTTTAATTAATAGACATCCAAAGAAGGACAAACATGTGTTTTTATATGAAATTGAGTGCAGTGAGATAGAAACCATACCAATTAATTCATTGGACTACAATGAATAAGATATTAGTAGGTAGCTCTAATGGTAGTGATCAACATGTCTCAAAATTAGTTTTTAAGAGAAGAGACATATTGTGGGGAGCATTATGAACAAGGTAACATAAAAATTAATGAAAAAACTATATAATATGATAGAATGAAGAAGGTGAGTATCATCATGGTGATTTGACAATGGTGTAATGTGGTATCTCAACTTTTGATAGATAGTGTACCTTGTGTTTATCATTATGTAGTGGAAACTCATTCAATTTTTTGAGGTAGAACAAGATGAGTTGATCATTAATTGAAAACTACTTTGGATTGAGATTTTGGTTAAAATAAAACCAAGGCTATTTGGGGATGAGAATTACTATAGTGTGGAGGTTGTAAAGATCGACTTCTTTTTAGGCTGTGAATTCTAGGGGAAATTTTATTTATTGGTTCCTAAGAGGGTGTTATTTGGACAATTTTTATTCAAATAAATAATTTGAGAAGTGGGACAAAACTATAAAATTTATTTGAATTTTTTTATGGATAGGGGTTAAATCTAGTTCTTGGGGATTATATTGTTGGCCGAGCAATGCACCAAACTTTTTTTAAGGGAAACCCTTAAATGGTGGAGCCTTATATGATACACTCTTATGTGGGTGACTCTCACATAGCTTATCTCTTTGGCGAAAACCCATACATGAATGTAATTTTTTAAAATATGGAAAATTCCAGTGATTGAAAAGGGGTTGCAGAAGAATGTTACAAGGGGAACCTTAAATAGTTACCCATATGGGGGTCACTCATATGTGAATGACCCTTACATAGTCACCTGTACATTGATCTCCCATACATGGCTACAATTATGTGGATATCCCACACATGGAGAAAATTAAATGGCGAGGATTATATAGGGTGACCCATACATGGCCACACTTACATGGATGAACACATACCCAGACACACATATGTGACCCTCTTATGTGGGGTAACCTCAACATAGGTAAACCCTTACATGGGAGAACATCCACATAGATAATCCCTATGTGAATTGTGTATCCATTTTATCAAAATATTAAATAAATTATTAAAGGAACATTATTAAGGGAAATTAGGGTTTCCCATGCCCTATAAAATACAGAAATCCATACATGATGGGTTTAGACCCCTCTCTACATCACAAGGGTGGATCCTCCTTGGTTCATATCGGATTAGTGTTTTTCTTAATATGAAGGAATGTTTTAGGTAAATAAAACAATATTCATTGATTCTTACTTGATTTCATCCCCTATTATCATTACTAATTTGTGAATCCTTGACCAGGGATTTGATAATGATTCTACTAGATCAAGTTGGAATCATTTTGATAGAAAGGGGATTTTTATTGGCAAGGAATGTTCTCAAGGGGACTATGAAACATGATTTTGTATGTATTGAAAAATTAATGTCTATATATTTATTTTATTTAGGGGTTTTTTACTTTTGGGTGCAATTAATTAATTGAATAGAAAAATAAACTTGGGATTTTTTGGAATAATGATTCAGATTGGTATTAGTGGTATTCAAATGTCTCTTCTTAAGGATTTAGGAATCAAAATATTTTTGTATATAACCACTAAATTATTACCTAGAATTTAAAAAAGAATTTGTTATCGATTTTTTTGGTTAAACATAATGAATTAATTAAAATGGTTTATTATTAATTGAGAGGAATTTTGATATGTTAGGGCCTCTTGTTGATGGGAGATGTTTGGTTGGTCTTGGTTGATCATTGGTTTGGGTGTCTTGGTTTAAATTCAATAGATTTACTCTATGAAGAAGGTTGTTGGTCCATTGATTATACCTCTTTAGTAAATAAATTTTATTTAACTTCATGTGACATACGGTCTATCCACTAAGGTTAATCTAATATTTATTTAAATAAATTGTTTTATTAATGTAAAATTCATATGTAAAGGAATAAAGTGTCAAGGTCCATGTCAGAACCATGAGCACTGGCTTGATGTCTTGGTTAAAGATGGCCAATGGTTTGATCATGAAATATATTCCTTGAGATACATGAACCCATATGGGTGTTAATTAAATGAAATCAATGAGATATAATGAACTTTTGTAAACATTCCATTATACTTCATTACATATAATAGAGAGTTGTATGAGAAATTATTTCCCTAGTAGGCCATGAGAGAACCATTAGATGAATTATTGAATTTGGTATAACTGATCTTCAAATGGACTGATATTTCACCCCCATAGATATAAGAGTACATGATAGGGTATACATAGTGTTGGTTTTGATTGGTTTTATGAGTGTACATACATAGGATGACCAAGGGAAGTATTATTAGAATTGTTCCATCACTTTAGAGTAATTAAAGAGACATTTCTTCTATGCGGTGAGTGTGTAATTTCATAACATTTAAGAAATAAAATATATTATTGGTTAAATTAAGTTCATTATTAAGAAATGATTCTATAAAAAACACATTTAGTTCTTTGTTTTTTGGGATTTTTTGTGAAAAAATCACTCAATGTAACATTGTATTGTTTTTGCATTTATTGTGCTTGTCGAAAAACTAGGTTTATGAGGTCAGTTTTTCTGTTCAAGAATGATTGTAGAAAAGTAAATTTAAAAAAGATCAATGAAAAAAGGAATCTATGCTCTATAAGAGGTATTGAAAATTGTTTATACATGGTGGTGACGTTCCCCAGTGTTCACCAAATTTTATTGGCCAATAATTTGGAGGATGACTCAATATTTGAAATTTTGTTATTTTCAAGACCAAATCTACATTCTTATAGAAACTTCATTGTTTTAGAAAATATTAGAGTTTTGTGATGATATTTATATTTACTAAGGAAGATGGTGTCATGATGTTTTAAAGGTTCATGAATGTGTAATGGAAAGGTGATAAATATCTATGACAATGAGAAGATCCATGAACATAATGTTTCCCTTGTGCTTCTTGAATATAGGGAAATTCACTAACAAGAATGGGGATCATCAAAAAAAATGATGGTGGTGAGGTTGATTTCTTCATTAATGGGAGGAAATGACTTTAAATATTCATATACCCCCTCATTTATAGCAACAATACAAAACAAAAATACAAAGGCTCTAAATTCACAAAGGCTACGAGAGCCTCATAAAAGTAATGTACTTTGAGAAGGTAAGTGAGATTCATGAAAGGAGTGGGACTCACAAAGGATTTCTAAGCTTCGAAAATGTGCTGAGATTTATGGATCTCAAATGATATTTACGAATGTTGTGAGCTTCACCAATTCTAATCAATCCTCGTGAAAGGATTGAACATTATGAAGGCTATGTATTCTTTGCAAAAGTTTTCAGTATCCTAAAATTATGGTTCTTAATAAAGGGTAAGTTATCTTTACAAATGGATTTAGATTCATGAAAGACATTTGTGATTTTTTAAAGGTGTGATATTCTCTAAGGGAATTTGATATTGATGAAGGTAGCATGCTTTGTGAAAAGTGGTGCATCATGGCAGGATGATTTTGTTATAAAGAACTGGGTAGTTTTGTGAAGTTTTAAAACCAGAAGCAATTTTCTAGTAAATCTATTTTTAAGTGGTGTTCATTAATTATATAAAAGTGATTGTTAATGATGCAGTAAATTATTTGTGAAACATATTGATTCAAGTGATCAAAATAATATTATTCTGAATGATCAGTGAGGATACTTTTCTTGAGAGAGTAATGAGATTTCAAATTGTTATTCATTGTGAACTATGAGTGAAAATGATTCTGCTATGAACATTGTATGCGATGTGAGACTAGGTAAGCGTTACCTATCCTAAACAAACCAATAGTGATCTTAGTGAGTTTGGTTCATTAATTCACTCTTGGATGCATTCTCCTTGGACTATCCTGTGGTGGTGAACAATGTAAAAATTAGTGTTTCCTTGTTCTTTTTTTCTTTCATTACATTATATGAATCATTATTAGATAAATTTGGAAAACATAATATAAATATAAAAATTATATATAAAACAAACTGATCCTTATAATAAAGAAGTCCTGATCCATAGGGTAAGGAAGAATATTTAAAATAATTCTCGTATCCTGATTTACCCCCCTAATCTAGCAATCTTAGCCCCTTTTGTGCTAAAAAACTGGTAACATAAAATTGGTTTCTTTTCCGATATTTTTTTCTATGAATTATTTAATTATATTATTGAAATAAACATTCAGTCTACTATTATCTCATTATTCCATGGAAAAATGTAACAGCATAAAAAATAAGAAGAATTCTGGAGGAATTTTTCCTCATGGAGGTCTCTAGGGAAAGTGTTCAATTAATTTTAATGAAACCAAAAACATAACGAATTTTTAGAATATTTATCATTAAATTATTCTATAGAATTAATGAAGAATAAAAATTCCATGTGATGTTCAAACCATTGATGAAAATGAAATTCTATGAAGGCTAGTTTTATCTGTGGTATACATGACAAAAGAATTGGGAAAAACACTAAATGAATAAAATATGATAAAAGGCATTCAAATCCAAGTATAATATTTTTTTCATCAAGATAAAAGGTTTAAATAATTTTTTTTTATTTGGATTCTGATTTGGGGGAGAAGAATGATTCTCATGCTGAGGAATCACAAAATATGTTAAAAAATATAGAAAAATTCAATGTTGAGGACAAGGTAAATAATATGAACTTAGTATAAATTGAAAATTTGGAAGCCAAAAATGTTGATCATTTTACACACCAATATGAGCTATTTTAGAAGAAAAAACACTACAACATGAGAATTCATTCTATAATGGTTATGTTTCTCAGAATAACTATTAAATAATAGATAAAGACGACATGATTGATAAGCACTCCCATTAATTGGAATATTAGATGGCTCACAAGATATAACTTATTGCTCAATTTAAATCAAGGGGAAAAATATTCAACTACTAAAAGATGAGTTAGAAACTGTGAAGAATGAATTTGAGGAATTTAATGCTGATTCGAATCCTAAAATAAAGGATTATTTTCATATATTATATGACAATCCATCAGAAGGAATTATTGAAATGTAACGAAGATATTATATTTTATAAGAATAAAATGAAATTATTATCTCATCTGAATGGCCATGTAATTTTTTAAAATATGGTATTGGATATGATGAATCCACTCTTATTCATGATAGGGATAAAACCGTGAATGTTCAAAAAGGGGGAAATTTTGTAGTTATAGGAAATTGATCTAAAATGGTTTTTATTTAAGTAATGAAAACATGTGATATTTTGTTGGGATTCGTGATCATATATCATTTTTATGATTATAATTATTTGAAATATATTTCACGCTATAATAACAAAAATATTTATAAACTTCAGAATAAGAAGAAGTTTCTTGAGAAATACCAAAGATAATTCTCCCATAAGAAAGTATCCATAAAATGATACAGTTGTGGAAAATTGGGACACACCATGAGAATGTGTCAAGAGGCCTGAGGTAATAATTCCAGAAGAAGAACACTAGATTCATCAATATATCATCCAATAAATGATTATGTGAGGTATATTTTTAATAGGGGATTGTATATAAATTCTAATTAATGGAATTTGGAATAAAATTATAGCTGGAAGAATGCATAGAAGGAAAACAAACTGAGGAGAAGATACCCAACTCCAGTGGTGTATAACGAAAAATCCTACACTAGAAGAAAACCATCTAAGATGAAAAATGGGTTTACAATATTGAAGGAAAATTAAGGAACTTCCCTAGTTGTAAGAAATAAATATTATAAGTACAGTGAAAGAATCACTGCTAATATGTCAAGGTGATTTGACTTGGATAACTAAAAAATGAAAACTGAAAAAATAATTCCTCAATAAGTACATGTTTCATATAACTTCTTGAGAAGTGAAGGAAATTGAATGGTCTATCCAATGGAGGAAGAATAAAGAGTATACTATCTTTAAAAATGATCCTCCTCAGATAAAGCATCACGAAAAATGGAATATAAGTTAAATTATGAAGAAATAAATTTATTCTAGTGGGATTAAACCCGAAATTGGGAAAAGTCTAGGACTAAATAATAGTCATATCAGAAGAAGACTGAGCATGTTGGTAAGGAATTCCAAGTTGTTTTTATAGATTAGTTGAATTTGAATGGGAAGTTAGAAAATGTGGAAAACTAATATAGTGTTTTGAAAGAATAAATTGAAGTGTTGGTCCATTTGTATAGAACAAATCCATACACTTTATGATTCCAGAGGTCTCCTTCTCCCTTGGTGTTAAATGTTACAAGAAATTGTGTTGGACTAAGGGGGAGAGACAATCTATATGGTGTGTGTGTGTGATGAAAGGGTATGGGTTCATAAGTTGAATTAAGATTCATGTGAAAAGAAGAATCCAACATCTTGAAATTTACATATGGTATCAGATTTAAATAATAGTGTTACATAACAACTTTATTTTACAAGTATATTACTTGAGGTTTCATATTGTGGAAAATTGATACTTCTTGAATATTAAGTAAAATGAAGAAAATATAAATTTTTGAACATGATGTTGGAAGATGTTGTTGAAAGAAAAAAATTCACTATTGTATAGAATGAAAAAAATTATTAATAATACAGCGAGTAGTTCCCTTATGATTGTTACAAAGCTGAAGAGTCAAGATGAAATTGATACAAAAAAATCATTGCCGGTCAAGAAGCTCTAGTTCAATCAAATAAAATGAATTCTTTATTGAAGTAATATTTTTATCTCAGGTAGAGCCTACATTATTTGTGGAAGAATCTAGAGATGACATCTAGGATGTAGCTGTGAATAAAGAGCTTGAAGTTTTTTAGAATAATTAGACATGAGATATTGTTTCGAGACCAATAGATAAGAATGTCATCGGGACATAATGGGTGTATCGAAACAATATGAATGAACACATCACAATTATTTAAAACAAAGAATGAATAATGTGCAAAGTCTACTCACGAATAATGGTTATCGATGTTTATGAAACATTTTCACATATTTGGATGTTATAAACAATTAGAATATTCATGGACATATAAGTAAAAATAAATTTCAATATTTTCCAAAAGATGTTAAGTCAACGTTTTTGAATGGGGTTATAGAAGAAGGAGTGTATATCAAGGATCCATATATCTTTATCATTCACAAGTATGGGAATTGTGTTTTTTGGTTGAGGAATGATCAATATGGGTTGAATAAATCACTAAGGATGTTGTATTGATACAATGATCAGTTTTTGAAGAAGCTCAATTTTTAGGGTGATGATGTTTATTACAATATCTATGTCAAAAATGATATTAATCTAATGATTATGGTGTTTTCATATATGGATGACATAATTTTTGGTGGATCAGATGAATCTAAGTGTAATAGTTTTATATAATTTTTGAAATGTGAGGTCAAATTTTCCAAGATCAGTGAACAATCCTTTTTCTTTTGATTATAGGTTACATAGGTGAGGAATGAAACTTTAATTTGTCAATAAAAATATTCTAAACTTGTTTTGATATGATTTTAAGTGGACAATTCCATGGATATGATGAAATTGGTCGACCAACAAATGAATCTAACATGAGATGATGACAACAAAGTTGTTAATGTCATAGAATACAGAAAGATCATTGGATGTCAATTGTACATGATGTCGAAAGTAAATTATACACTTTTTTCCATGTGTCAAGAATCATAGTCACAAGTACATCCCAACGTAATCCACTTACATGAAATATAATGGAATAGTTCAGAATATCAAGGAAACCATCAATTTCAGTCTTCTATAAAATGAATAATCTTAGCAAAAGTTATGGGGCTATACAGATGTATATTGGGAAGGTTTAACAGATGATAAAAATCCCTTGTTAGGTGGATATATCTATATTGGAGTATTGTGTATTTCTTGGATAAGTTTGAAATATGATTTTATTTTTTGAGATCCATAGAATCTAAATATATTTATACTAATCAATATTTCATGTAGTTATTGTGTATGAAGAAACAACTTGACAATATGGGGGTTAATATGAAGTCTCCAATCATAATCCCTTGTGAAAATTCATGTATTATAAATAAAATACAAAATATTATCTATAATTCAAGGAAAATAACATTGAAATAAAAAATAATTTTATAAAGTAGAATGTGGATCTTGGGCATATGATGTTGGAGTATGTGCCTATAAAATCTAGGTTACCAACATTCTGATGAAGGCATAACCCAAAGAAGAAATTTAATAGCATCAAATGGATATTGTAGTTCATTACACTCTAAAAACATGAAAAAGTGTGAATGTGCCCCCTATACTTTAGTTTTAGGGTATTTCCCTAATATGATGATATGTGTTCTTTACAGTGTTTCAGCCACAAAGGAGTGGCATTTGGGTTCATTGACAAATAAAGAAAAACTACCATCATCAATATAGATAGAGAAGGTAACTAGGGGAGAATAAAATTTGGGGGTGTTTTAATTCTAAAAATTATAAATATGATAAATCCACGGTTATATATTCCGAAATATGAGGTTCATGATGAATACAACTGACAAGTTTGGGAATGAAGTGATTCATTGATGCACTTTGCATACAAATGTTATTTCTTATACCAAGATTGGATCATGTGGGATAATATTGTGCATTGTGTAAATATTTTATCACTATCTATAATCATACGAATTAAATTTTGGTTGGATGTAGATGAATTATTAACTTGATATCAATGAGTGGCATGTTTTTATCAAACCCAAAGGGGGATATTGTTGGTATGAAATCCCTCATTGTAATTTTGTAGTGTTTTGGGATTGATTATGTCTGTTGAATAAGATTTATGGTGATTTAATGTGTGGAGTTAAATAGAGACTATTGAAAAGGTGTGTTTGTAAGGATCCAAGACAATGGAATGGATTCTCTAGAGGTGGTATAGAAAATTACATATATATGTTGGTGTTGATTCCTTGTGTTTTCTAAATTTTCAGGGTCTAAAGTTTGGAGGATAACTCAAGCATCATGAAATTTGTATTTACAGGAGTAAATCATAATATATATTGTAAATTAATGGTTTTGATAAAGATTTTATTTTATCAAATATGTTGATATTTTCAAAGGTATCTGGTGTTTCAATGGTTTTTTGGTTCATGAATGCACGATGGAAAGAAGAAAAATCTCTGCCACTATGAGAAGATTCATGAACGAAAAAAATTCCTTGATGCTTTTTGAATAAGAAGATATCTGCAAAAATAATGGGGATATTCATAAAAAGGTAGTGTAAAGTCTTAAGTATTTTATAGTGGTACAAAAATTCAATAAACAGGCCTCTACCCCCTCATTTGCTGCAGAAAGCCATAATAAAAATCCAAAGGCTCTGAATTCATGAAAGGAATGTTCTTTATGAAGGCTATGGGAGCTTCAGGATATGAGTGGCCTTCACAAAATAATCACAATCTTTTTAATAGGGTTGAGCTTTATAAATGTGTAATGGTAATTCATAAAATTTGCGAGCTTCAGGAAGACTAAGTGAGATTCTTGAATGTGGTGAGCTTCATGAAGGCCATGTAAGATTTATGGAAATGGTGATTATCTCAAAAGTATTGTTCTTCACTAAGGCTAATTGATCATCACAAAATGAGTGATCATTTTAAATTCTATGTGATATTTTCGAATGAAGTGATATTCTTTAAGGATATGTGATTTTTGAAAAATTAGCGAGCCTTGTGAATTTTAGGAGCATCATGAAAGGAGGATATTCTTATGAAAAATTGGGTAGTTTCACGAAGATTGTGAACTAAATTAATTTCATGGTAAATATGTGTTCATGTGATATTAATCATGTTTATGAAAATGAAATTACATGATGCAATAAATCTGGTGTAAAACATATTTATTGAAGTGATCAAAAGAAGATTCTTGTGAAGGAGTAGTGAATAGATTTTAGTTGAGGGAGGAGTGAGCTTTCAAATTTTGATTGGTTGTAGACTAGGAGGGATAGTGAGTTTTATACAAACATTTTTATTAAATTTAGACTAGGTAGGAGTGACAAATAATAAACAAAAAATAGTGATCTTTGGGATTTTGGTGCACCAGTACACTGTTGGATGCATTCTCTTTAGAGTAGCCAGTACTGGTGAACCAAGTAAAAAACAGTGTGTCCTTCTAATTTATTTCTCTATTTAAATCATATAACTTATTATCAGATAATTCTGGAAGGGATAATGTCAACCTAAATATTAAATATCAATTTAAGTGACATTTATAAAAAGAACTCAAGATCCAATGGTGAAAGAAGAATTTTGATAAGAATATTTGTATCCAGATTCACGCTCCCCCCTCTCAGGGTATCTAAGTCCATTTTGGGCCTAAAATTAATATTATATCCCATCATATTTAAAGTACTATTAATCATAATAAATATTTATAATATATTCATTGAACATTGAGCTTTGGATTTGTATATATTAAGGGTTATGAAAAATATGATTAAAATAGACAAAGGAAGTGATGGCCTCAACTAATAAGACCATACCATAAGAAGAAAATTTATTATAGTTTTGGAGGGATATATAATCACTTAAATTTTCTATTAACTAATAAAAATAAAATGCTCTACAACTAGTGAATAAGTGAAACTGTTTACGAGATAAGTTTAATCTCATCAATATCATGACCAAAACCATGTTTTCCGAACCACTCGAAGAATGTATCACTGCTTCACACCTTACCCTTAGGGAATTTACTAGTATAATAAAGGTATATACATATTGAACATAAAAATAAAAATAAGAATATGTATATTTTATTTTTTTAAATACAGATTATCCATTATTAATTTTTTAAATAGTTTATTAAATAATGTGTTTGATAAAAATTTGATTTCAATATGAAAAAGTATAATTTTATTTTTGGGTAATAATGAATTTTATATAACACATTTATTTTTAGGAATTAATGAATTTTAAAAATAAATCACATTCTCATGAAATATTTTTATTAATTAAAATATATTATGTATATTTTATATTATAATTTTACATAGTGAATTTGTTTTTCATACGTGTCAAAAAATTGTTATCATAGAAAAAAGTATCATCCAATAAACGGGTACTTTGATTTAAAAATATAAATTCTCATACATAGATATTTATTTTACCAAAATAATTATAATTTTTGGATTCAACATGATAAAATTACCCAAAAATGATTTTTTTCATAATTTTATGATCCAGTGGAAGTTTTTTGGAAAAAATTAAAAAATTTATAAATATATGGTATGTATTATAACATCATATTAACCCAAAAGTGATTTAATATATTCCTTAAAAGTTATAAATGACCAAATGCATGATTAGAATTTTTAATAATGTGTTTTTTGATTATTTGATTAATTTTATAAAGCCTTTACGAATCCTCTGAAAACTATACTATATATTAATATTTTAAAATCAATTCATTTGTGAATATGACTCACAAATTAATTATTAGGGGAAATATATTAATGATTTAGGTTCATGGAATTATATAATAATGAAAAAAATCATATTTGGTAGAAACCATGGGAAAAAACCATGGGAATGTTTTGGTTTTTATTACCTTATTGCATAGAGTCCAAAACCCATGTTTAAGAAATAATAAATAACTCCCTTATCTTTTACTATATAATCCCAAGAAAGATGTCATTTCACTAAATTAAATTAATTTTTATCTTGTACATACTCTTTTAATACACCTCTATAATACTCCTAATGTTTTGACATGCTATCCAAAAAGCTCCTTCCAAGCTTTTGGAAACACCATCTCTTGGTAAGGGGTCCTCTCATTCCCCTATTTATTCAAGAACATTATTTGTTTTATGCCATTTGATTTACAATTCCGAATATTGGGATATATTTTTCCACATCCCTAATTAATTTAATTTAATTTGAAAATTATTATAGAAACATTTTCCTCCCATTAAACCATTTTATGAATTAGTATATACATTTGTTAAGCTGTAAAAATTTCACTACAATTTTTCATGTTGAACGATGATGAAGTGAATTCATATACCAATTTACACTCCAGCGTATTCTACTATATCAAGGTATACTTATTTTATTTGGTAATTCCATTTATTTTACCAACATTCCTCAATCACAGGGTTAATATTGATGAAATTCATTCTTATGTTTCATATGGAACACTAATTCATGCACATGATATGATTATGATGGGTAAACCTAAATAGCACTAAAATCCATTGGGTATTGTTTCAATATCATTATATTACATGTAATTTTCATGTAGGGTTATCATATTCAAACTATGTTATGATGTGTTTGTGGCTAACCATGATTTATGATTATAATTCCATGTTTTATGTTGTTTCCACGTTCCCATGTTGCATTTATGCTATCATGTAATATCATGACCCTTTGTTAATGATTATAATTATCAACTATTATGTAATATTTTTTTGCCTCTTGGATGACAAGTATTTATTAACCCTATTCCATGATTTGTTTATTCCCTTACTAGGTCTTCTATTTTACACCTTTCTTATATATGTCCCTTGGTTATCTTGTATAATGTTAGAGGAACAATTGATTTTAATGGAATATTATGTAAGGTAATTACATCCCTATTTTATAATGTTATTTTGCATAACTACTCTTCCAAAGACACTTTGTCTCTCAATATTTTTGGTTTTATTTATTGAAAATATATTTAATAAATCATTAATTAATGTGTAATAAATATATGGATTGTTATAGTTGTTATCAATGTAATGTATAGTTATATTTTGGATTAGGATTAGAAAACTCTTGAAAAAGTATTATTGATAATACTGAACATAGATAAACGTCACTATATTTTTCATAAATTCTATAATAAGTAGTTTCCAAGAAAATATATTCCTTTCTGGATACAAAACCTGGATGTGGCTATGAAAAAAATGAACCTATGTGTAAGAACCCTAAAAAACATTATTGAGCGGGGATTGATTAGGAAATGGTGAAAAATGGGCCTCATTTCACACCTAGTTTGAAACTCGTGGAGGATATGAATTTATAAACTCACAAGGTAATTAAATTTTTTTAATAGAACAAAATATTCCTATAATATTTTATGTTATGAAATATATGATGGATAACATACATGGAAGCATATAAATTCATAGGTTAAGGAACATTTGATATTTATGATTTATCCATTATTATTAGTAGTTTACACTTTATGTGTTTAATAATTAAAATATTATCATTCCCAATTTTCATTTTTTCTAGTCAATGCCAAGAATAAGGGAACGAGTTCAATAACCATTTTGAGGGGAAATGTGATGACAGTCCGAAAAAGATCTACAACATGATGGGAGAAAGAATCATGAACTTTGTGACATTATGGTTTTTCGTTTCACTGAAAGTATTTTATCGGTGTCCCAAATTTATATTTCTCACTCTTAAGCTAGTATTACATATGTGAGGGGTCAATCCACTGGGAAATGATGAGTGTGTGAAATCGATTGTGATTAGAATTAACTTAGTGAAGAATTCGGAATTTAGAGTGGGTTTTTTGTTTTTGATTATGGAAACTATTTTGATTACTGAAGTAAATATTAACATTTAATGGTAATGAAATCAAAAGTGGGTTTTAATGCAGTTGATATAAAAAGAGGTGTTTTGGGGCAATGAGGATTATGGCGGTTATATGAAAATCTTATTAGGTTTTGGTGTTCATTATAACCCAACAACTTAGCTTTCAATTGTGACAAGGTTCCCTTGATTCAGTAAACTATGTCTGGAACTGCAGAAACTGAATCCTTTGTCTGATAGTTAGAGTTTCAGAATTCAATATTTATATTAGTCCATTTTGGAGTCAATGAATACTTCTAATGATCATGAATGTATTAATCGTTATTATTCCTTTGAGTCCATAAAAAATTCTACCCATGGCCTGGATTAGAATTATCATCAATAAAAAGAAATTAATGAGGATGAATAAAAGGAATTAAACAAAACAAACACAAACATAAAAATTAATCCAAATTAATAAACTCTTTCATCACCCACAGCCCCAACACATAGGGTGTTTAGTTACATATGGAGGAAAATATGACAACATAACCATCGATACCTGATGTGATAACTGCAGAAAATTATTGGAGAGATGAATTCTTTGGTGGAATGCAAGAATGTCATAGTAGCTGAACAATTATTACATGGAATCAGGGAAGCAGAACCTCCATCCTTTGAATATTGAAAAATGTGTCCTAAAACCAGAGGCCAAGTCATTTATTTGTAGAAAACACAAGTACACTACGTGTATAGAAAGTAAACATTGTGTAGTTTTGTCAACACACTTTTGTCATAGTTTTTCTCCGGTAGGTGTCTATCTGCGATGAACATGACTCTGTTGAATCGAAAGTCGATTGGTTAAGGGTATATGGTGTGTGGCGCCACCTCACATGGCGTGTAGTCTCTAGAAAATGCTATTAGCCACATCTAGAAAACTATACACGACATGCATGTATGACCCACACATAATGTTATCTATTTTCTGGTGATGTGGGAGTGTACTCGTCTGGACGATCTTTGTCTGAGTCTGAATGTACATGACATGTAGGTATGTACATGTCGTGTAATTAGAAAGTTTTCTCAGAGTTCCCCCAGTTTATGTGGTTTTCCAAAAAACTCATAAAAATAAACAAGATCACCAAAAACAAAGTACTTTTCCACTAAGTAGTATGTATTTGATAAAAAATGTTCTTATTTTCAAAAATATATGTGTAAAAGTATACACAAATCAGGTGTATCAAACTCACCCACACTTATTTATTTTCTTGTGCTGAATCAAATCTCAAAATCTAATTAAAGGAGTCAGTATTTGAAAATGAATTAATTCAATTAATCATAATTGTAAATGATACAGTGACAAGAGAAAATTATAAAAAGGTGTAAAATAGATTCAATTCCTTACATATTCTATTCATGACTCATATATAATTCAATTAAGTACTTTCATCCTCTTTTAAACACATTTTCAACCTTTCAAAAACAAGCATGCCACATGATGATCTATCTCACTGGTAAATAACACACTCAACACTGAAGATATTTTTTATCAATGTTATGCTCAATCGAAGGTATATACCCTATATACATAGGATTTCTAGAAATCTATTTCTCTACATCAGAATATTTAATTACAAAAATCATGATGGATTTCCAGTAAGTTTCAAATGTAAATGTGGTTAAGGGATAATAGGTAAAGATGTGAAAAATAAACTCTGAGGCTTGAAAAGGGAGGCTAAATTCATTAAATAACACTTCCTGATATTCAAAATAAATCTCAATGTAAAATCATCCTCAACAAGCTCTCTCAAATGCTCTCATCGCCACCACCTCCCTTAGTAATGTAGGGTTCAAAACCCATAAAGAGAGTATAAGGTCCCCTTTTCATTATCATTTTTTAACTGAGGGGACCACATAGGAATTCCATAAATTGGGTTTTGGAACACTTTCTACCCCAAATTAAGAAGTGGCACCCCCCACAAATAATTTCATTACTATTCAATAAAATTTTCCATGTACTTCCAATGCAATTTCTAAATATCAAGTGAATAATCATGAAAAGTTAAAAATAATTATGGTAGTAAAGGAAATATGATTTTAATGTGGAATCCTATCAAGGATTTTCATAGTTTATAGGGGCTTTATGAAGATCAGATGTAGGGTAGGTATTAAGATAAAAGGGGATGAAACAATCTAATGCCTCAATAATTTTAATGTAATTCAAAAATTATCTATGTTTAGAAAAGAAAAGATGTAAATTTTGGTAGTCATGTGTATTATATGAATATCTCAAGAAAGAGGGTATTAGAAAGAATATGATGAAGGGTTTAGAATTCCTCTCAAGAGTGGAAAAAAATAAAGAGACAATAAGGTCGTGACATATATATAAATGATTATCCTAATTAATGTAATTATCCAAGGATTATAAGTTGAATTTTAAACTATATCATCAATCATTTTAAAAAACCTAAGAATCAAAATGAGAATGAAACCTTTAAAAATTTCCCTACTTATAGCTTTATTATTTATAAATATGACAAGCAAAAATTTCATCGCGTTTTCAAATATCTCTTATAATAATGAAGTCTCCTAGATGATGCTAAGGGAAAAGACTATGGTGGTCGAGAGACTCTCCCCCACTCTTAATATTCCACATGGTCCACCAAGTGAACTTCTAAGGAGAAAAAGGGGATGGAGATATGAAAAGGAATGAAAGAGGGGATGAATGAAAATAGAAAAAAAAATACATGAAAACCAAAAAAGACTCCCCTCGAGTCAAATAAGAATTCATGGTAAGAATTCAAGATGTACAAAAGTTGCTACAATGTACCTATGACTACCTACAGACAAGAAAACAGTATGAGAACACCCCATCACAGTGTAAAAATGGAAAACATAAATATATATATATATATAGAAGAAAACAAAAATGTCACAGTCATGGTGTATCCCTAGGGGAGGTGATGTATAGTATAGGTAGAGCGAAATCAGCAGATGCATTATCGGGAGGAATAGAGCCCTCGGCCTATGGTAGTGATGCTGCTGAAGGGGAATTCGTGATAGCGAGCTCTGCAAGAAGAGGAGGGTCATTACCTATAGTAAATATGAGTATGGATTATGTGGCATTGACATCACCAAAAGGAGGTATTGTAGAAGCTGAAGGCGTGAAAGTTGAGGTAGCTGCCAGTGGAATGGGAATCCCCTGATGCTGTAGCCGTAACTCCACCATCCACTCAATGTAGTCCAGGCACTGAGTTGATGTTGTTTAATATAGAAGGAGAGCATCCTTTTGATGCGCCAGATGAGCCAGGTGGTGGTGTATCTCAGCTAGGTTGATGGGGATGGGGAGGTCAACCTAGGTAGTGGAAGGGGAAGTGGCCAAGAAGTCGCATAAGGGGGAATGTTAAAGGAAGTAGGGAAGGGTAAAGATGATGGAAGGGGTGGGGAAGGAGGAGCTGGTGAATCCTTTGGGTCAAGAGGGCCATCAGGGGGTGGTGGTAAGGCCTAGGAAATGACGTTAGTGCCCCTATTTCAAGACCAATCCCATGCGAATAAGAATGATAAATTCTATCCACTAGGGGAAACTTAATTGGTTGTGGGGAAGAGAAGGATCAAAAACACTAAGGTGATGAGTAAGGCGGGTGGACTATAACCCACCATTCATGTTTAACTAATAGTTGGTGAAAATATTGTGGATGTAAGAGGTGGCATGGTAGGGGAGGTGCAGGTAGTCCTGCCAGATGACACATGTGACGAGCTCCATGCCACCACCAGTCACAACCCCCATATTTTTGTGGTGGGGAAACAGGATGGCGCTAAAGCACCTGTGGGTGAAGTGGAGGATAGGGTCAATTATGTGGGTACTCTTTTGAGAAGTGGGGGGTGTAATGGTGGTCGATCCCATTAATATCCTACCACATGGTGATGGACTCAAAATGCTCAGGGTGGGTTAGGGTAGAAATAAGGGGTGGAGTGACTAGATGGGGATAGAACCCACACCCTCAGCCAAAATAGGGAAAGGTAAGGGAAAAGGTCACCCAGTCAATATTGGGGCACTGAGACCATGTCTCTAGTCGTCTCCCAGTACGTGGGCATGTCGAATTCAAAGGATGCTGTGAAATCCAAAAATAAATACAAGAAAATACGAGTGCTGACCTAAATGATTTTAAGCAAAAGTGTGTTCCCAAGGAGCTCACGAAACTCCCCATAGATACCCAGCTACTAAGGTACGTTGTTGTCATGACGACGACTACTCAACTGGTTCGTGTAGTGAGAGAACTGCTGGTCTCGGTCGTGCATCAGGTTTGTGACTGGAAACACCAGGTAAGGATTGGGGGCAGAGGAAAGGGCCGACCTAGGAGGGATAATAGCAGGAGATGGATCTCATGGCGGATCAACCTTAGTTGGTGAAGGTTATCTAGATGGGGGTAGCTGATGAGGGATTAGATGTTACTTCAGAGAGATCATGAGGTGTGTTAGCTGGTGTTGACGAATTGGTGGTTCACAGAGGATCCGTGCAGGGTGATGGAGGTGAGATACTAGTACCAACCTCCCCAGGGGTAGTGAGTGGTGGTAAGATGGACAGTGGAAGAGTCTGGTATGCTAGGAATTCTGGGGCTAGAGTTGTAACCAGCGAAATGAGGGGGTCTTTCCCTCAGTAGCGGAGGCGGACTGCTTCCCACACGCAGTGTCTCTATCTGCCAAAACCTAGAATAGAAGGAAAAAAATAGAAAAACAAATGAAAAAAGAAAATAAGAAAATGTGAGAAAACCAAAAAAGTAGAAGAACACATCATGTATATCCGGAGTACACGATATTTAGTGTAAGAAGGTTAGCATCCCATGTTTTTTGGATAGACACGTAGAGTGGGCATGCCAGTGGATATGGAAGGATACAAAGCGTGTATATAGAATCCAAGTTGTGAAAGTGAGAATGAGTGTCTGGTTGTGTAGGGGAATATAAATGGGTTGGTGATAGTATGGCCATACAACAAGGTACCTTCCATTTCATAAAGCCACATGATGTGTGGAAGAATATGGTTCATAGGGTCGTGTGGATGGATGGACATGGGCTAGCCCATAGACAGGGGATACACCGCGTGTACCGAACATACATGTCATGTTTGGAAACATGGTTTTTGTGGCCATGTAAAAGAGGAAACCATGCATGAATTTAGATGGTACATGGTGTGTACTAAACATGCACACTATGTAGTTTCAAATTTCGAATTGTCCAGTGCAAGGCTATGTAAAGAAGTACACAGTGTGTGTTCTTCATTTAGTGCCCATGTAATGCGGGAAGCCGAAACATTGGACGAACCAAAAATCTACCTAAAAGATATGAAAAATGGTAAATAAGGACTGTAGAATGACATATTGGAAGTGACAATTGCAATTCAGAAGAAATATGGACCTAAAATGAACGAAAATAGGAGATTCGAACTCAAGCGGCTGGACAACATGAGCGAAACAGGCACAGGCTGGGTGGGGTGCAACCTTTATAGACATGGTACATGGCATGTACTATGGCCCACAAGCCATGTATTTTTTTATGAGTATAAAATGAATAATATATATATATATAATTATTATAGTAAACTACATAATAATTAACAATAAAATAAAAAATATATATACATACATATATATATATATATATAATTTACAAAAAAAAAGATCTATACACCTTATGTATCGAGAAATACACATCGTGTGTTCTAAAATTAGAAAAAGAGATGTACAACCTTTGGACCGGTGCATGGGGTGAGGTTTGAACCAGTGATCGACTGTTCCCAACGCAAGCCCTCAACCACTAGAGCAAGGGTTTTACTACTACTCATGTTTATGAATTATATATATTTAATGTATAGGGTCAATACTACATGAGATGAAGTAAAATCATGATGTGAGGTTTTTAATTAGAAGAAAAGGTATGAAGCAGGGATATTAGCAAAGTTCCAACCCGCGTCTTTTGGATCCATGGTCGAGACTCTTCAATCTGCCCACTTCACCGGCATGTATTCCATTATTTTTGAAAATCATTTCAGTTATTAATGAAAACATTTTTCACATGACTTATATTGAAATACTCATCATGTCGTTTCATTATAATGAAAAATGTTGGAAATGGGATGGTAGTTCATATTCGAACTCTGGTATTTTGGAACAGGGTTTTAACCTTAGAAAACTGGTCCATCCCCCTCAGGGGTTTTCTTATATTTAAATAAATGTATATATATAATGAAAAATACAACAAAAAACGTGTTTGTTAACACGGGTATAAAGAGTATGAACCTCATGCTGAAGGTAGGGATGGAGGGATTTGAACCTGTGACAACATGAATAAACATTAGTGACTTAACCATCGACACTGAAATCATCCTTATTTATTAAGTAAGTTAATATATATATTTATAATATTAATAATATAAACTAAAAGGGAACAGTAAACACCGTGTGTATAGGTGGTACACACTGTGTAACCTATGGGTTGCCTCCTTGGAAGTGACTTTTTTTTAGGTCATTGGATCGAGCGACATACCTCTTCTTACCCAAGGTGAATGGTGGAGGGAATTCCCACTGTGTCTTCCATGTGATGGTAAGTCTTCAGCTGAAATCCATTCACCTTGAATGGTTGACCATCCACCCGAAAAATTTGCACCTCTCCATGTTGAAATACTCGTATGACTTGGAATGGTCCCGACCATCGTTACTTTGGAATTCCTTGAAATAATTGAAGACAAGTGTTAAAAAGAAGTAACTGATCACCGAGATGGAAATATTTTTGTGAAATCATATAGTCATGGATTTCTATAGTCTTTTCCTTGTACATCTTGGCATTCTCAAATGCCTCCCATCAGATTCCATCATGTTCCGATCATTGGAACGTATGCTTCTCTTAAGCTAGCTTAATATCAAAATTCATGACCTTGGCATCCTAGTATGATTTGTCCTCCAACTCTACTGGAAGATGGAATTTCTTTCCATAGATGAGTCGGAATGGGGACATCCCTAGGAATATCTTGAAGGCTTTCCAATATGCCCACAAAGAATCGTCTATCTTCTTGGACCAGTCTTTCCTTTAAGTGTTTAACGTTTTCTCCAAAATCTTCTTGGGATCTCAATTGGAGAGCACCCCTTGTCCACTAGACTAGGGATGATATGGATTCCCCATATGATGCTTCACATTATACATTGATAGTACTTCATTCATCAATGTGTTGTCAATGTGGGTCCCTATGTTGATCATCAATACACAAGGAATGTTGATCCTTCTAAAAATTTATTTCATTAAAAATTCCACGAACACCGTGGTCTTGTTGTGTGTTGTAGCAATGGCTTCCAACCACATGGAGACATAGTCGACATAGACAAGGATTTAAGTTCCCTTGAAAGATGGGGGGAGTGGCCCCATGAAGTCAATGTCCCAAACATAGAATATCTTGACCTCTAGGTTGGGGTGCTAGGGCATCTCATCTCTGAGCCTCACATTTCTTATTCTATGGCATAGATCACAATGGGAAAAAGGATCGAGAATCTCAATGCATGGTAGGCTAGAGAAACCAATACTGCAAGATATTTTCTCAACTAAGGCTTGACCCATGATGTCCCCCAACAGGCGAGGCGTGACATAATTATAGGAATCCATGAACATTAGTTTCTAGGATACAACGTCGAATCGCCCCATCTCCACAAGATTAGAATAACAGAGTATATTACCAAATTTACCTCTTGACATCAGATAGAAACCTCTTCCTCTACTAGAAGGAGAGGTCGGGGTATATGGTACGCATAACCAAATAACTATAAATATCTGAAAACAAAGGTTGAGGTTATTTTTTGACTAAAAAAATGCTCCTCAAGGAAATCCTCTTTGATCTCTCGATCTTCCCCTTTCTCCAAATTTAACACCTCCATGCGGGAAAGATGATAAGCAACAACGTTCTCGCTCACCTTCTTTCCTCATATATCCAGATCAAATTATTGTAAGAGGATTACCCATCAGATTGTCGTGGCTTCGCATCCTTCTTGTTCAGCAGGTACTTGAGTGCTGTATGGTCAGTATAAACAATAACATTAGATACCACTAAATAATAATGCAATCTATCAAAAGTGAACAAAACTATCAGAATCTCTTTCTCCATGGTAGTGTAGTTTATTTGTAAATCATTGATCATTTTGTTGGCTTAATAGATGGGTCGGAAAATTTGATCGTGCTGCTGTCCCAGGATTTCTACCACTACGTAGTGGCCGGCATTGCACATCACATCAAATTTCTCCTCCCAGTTGGGAGCATTCATTATTGGATCTTCCACTAGGTGATGCTTCAGGTGGAAAAAAGTTGTGGTGAATGCATCATCAATCTAAAAAATGGAATCCTTGGTCAGAAGGTTGGTTGGGGGATAATATATCTTCAAGAAGTTGCTAGAATTACTCCTATAAGAACATGCATTTCCAAAGAAGCTGCAGATGGCACTAATAGATGTCGGAATGGTATATCATCAAATGACTTCTATTTTTGTTGTTTCCACCTCTATCCCCATCGCTGAGATTCTATGGCCATGTAGGATTCCACTTTGCACTATGAAATGACACTTTTCCCTGTTTCAAAAATAGGTTTGTGTTCTCAAATATTTCTAGAACCAGCTCCAGGTTCCACAATCAAGTGGTGAATGATTTTCTATAAATGGAAAAATCATCCATAAAAACCTCTTGGATCTATTCTTCCATGTCATGGAAGATAGACAACATGCATCGTTGGAAGGTGGATGAAGCATTTCACATACCAAATCAAATCCTTATGTAAGAAAACGTACCATAGGCACAAGTAAACGTGATCATCTCTTGATCTCTTGGGGCATTGAAAATCATATTTTAACAAGAATTTTCATTCAGGAACCAGTAAACCTTGTTTGATGATAGTCTTTATTGAATATGATCCATGAAGGGCTGGGGGAAATGATCCTTCCTTTTGACGTCATTCATCTTTCTATAGTCTACATAGACTCTCCATCTCGTGACAGTGCGTGTGTGGATGATCTCATTTTTGTCATTTGAAATCAATGTAATACCCCCTTTTGGGTACCACATAAAGGGGACTCACCCACAGATTCTCTGAGATGGGGTATATGATGTCTTCATCCAACAACTTAATTAATTCCTTCATTAAAACTTACATTATGGGGGGGGGGGGTTAGGCATCATTTTGGATGCCCAAATGGCTTCTCCCCTTTTTCGAGAAGCACGTTGTAGGTAAAAATAGTAGGGCTGATGCCCTTCATGTCTGTAATTGTCCACTCAATAGTCCAATTATGCCACATCAAAACCCACATTAGTACATCCTCCTTATCATGTAATAGTGTTGCACTATGTATAATGGTAAATGTATGACGGTCTCTCATGTACCCATACTTAAGAGAATATGGGAGAGGCTTCAGTTCTAGTGTAGGCGCATTTATATTCGAATGTACAAGTGTTTGAATCTCTGCCCACTCTAGAATTTTGGGAATAATAGCACGTTTCCAGTAGTAGCCGCCCTAGGCTTCAAGGAATTGATTGTCCTTTGGTTCTTCATAAACTTAAATTTATAGAAAAACAAAGTCATGTGAGATGGAATAACATATAAGGTCATATCGTTTTCTTATCAAGTGATCATCCACGGTGGTCACTGCATAACATCCCTCATGCTCTGGTAATGATTCTTGCTTGCCGTCTTTGTAGAATTTGTAGGAGACACTTTCCTCACCTACTTTGAAAATAAGCTCCCCCACATGTATTTCTATCAATACCTTCCCAATTTACAATAAGGGCCTTCCCAAAATGAGAGGAACCTCCTGGTCTTCCTCCATGTCGAGGATGATGAATTTTATGGGGAGGATTATCCTACCCACCATTACCAACATGTCCTTTAGTATCCCCTTCAGATATTTTATGGATTGGTCAGCAAGATTAAGGGCTACTCTGGTAGGCTTATGGCCATTGATACCTAGATTCATAAGAACTCCGAAGGGAATGAGGTTGAAGCTGGCCCCTATGTCTCTGAGGGTCTTCCCAAACTCACATGCTTCAATAGATCATGACATAGTGAAGCATCCTGGATCCTAGATCATGGGGGGAATCCAATGTTATATGACTGTTGAGCACTCCTTGGTCAGTGCATTGGTTTTTAGATCATTGATCTTCCTTTTATTGGAGATTATCTAATTCATTAATCTCATATACGTGGGAATCTGTTTTAGTGACTGTGCAAATAGATTGTTAATGAGAATATTCCTGAATAGTTCCATTAACTTACTGAACTGGAGGTTGATTTTTCTCTACTTTATCATCTATAAGAAGGGTAAGGCTTGCTCAAATTGTTTGAAAACCTCATTTACTTTTCCCTAAGGGTCCTATTTTGGTGGGTATTTGGATGAGGTGGGGGTAGATAAGTATACAATCATTGGCAGTAGAGGGTGTAGGTGCACTAGGTTGTGCTAGTTTCTTTTGTTGTAACTCATTTACACTTTGCAGTGTGACAACATGGGACTCCTCCCTCGGGTTGTTCTCAATGTTACCCGGTAGTGTACCCTATTTCCTTGTAGAGAGCCGATTTTCCAGCCTGTCGATTTGGTTTTCTAGGCTCTGAATGGAAGATTCCTGATTCTGGAATATAGTCTTAGTAGTAGACATAAACTTGTTCATGAGATCCTCTTACCTTGAGGTGTTCTCTTGCTGAGGTGGTAATACAGCTGGTGGAGTCAGTGGATGCCATAGCTGCTGTGGTTGAGGGTTTTGATACACTTGATGACGGTAATAGTCCTAGTGATGATGCTATTGCATTAGGTACTAGCTCTGATATTGGGGCTGACCGAAGCAAGGCAGTCACTATGGAGGAGGATTCTGCTGCTGTGGAACCCAGCCCATGTTTTGGTGATCATAACATGATGGGTTCTGGTAATGCAGATACTGGTTTAGCCCTCGGTTTTGAGCAACATAGCTCACCCCACTCATCAAAATGCGGTCTATAGGTCATGTGAATTCTCCCATGATGTGGATTTCACCACATTTCATGCACGCCGGATGGTTCATAGAAAGAACTTTGGACGCACTCTTCAGATTCAACATGTCAATCTTTTTAGACACAACATCTAACTGGGTAGAAGTCATAGTAATGGCATCGATATTTTTCATACCATGTTTTTGTGTTCCCCTCTCAGAAATCCACTGGAAGCTGTTGGCAGAAAAGTCGTCTAGTATATCGAAAAGATATTCAGGGGACTTCAACGTCACTGTACTTCAAGCAGCAACATCCATCATAGGCATTGTGTTCATCATCCGTCCCTCATAGAACGTGTGGACCTATATTCCGAGTGGGAGTCCATGGTGTGAGAATTTGTGTATTATCACCTTGAAACTCTCCCATGACTCGTACAACAACTCCAAGCTGTGCTGCTGGACGTTGTGTATTTCATTCTGCAAGGTCATCGTCTTTGAGTTTAGAAAATATTTTGACAGGAACACCTAGGATAGCTCCTCCCAAGTAAGGATAGATCGATGGAGAAAACATTTTATACAGTCTTTCTCCTTATCACTTAGATAGAAGGGTAAGAGGTGAAGACAAATGGAATCCTCAGACACTCGGTGGTAGTGTAATGTGTTGCAGATCTCTAGGAAATTGAAGAGATGGGCGTTTGGGTCGTCAATGGGTAGGCTGCCGAACTGTACTGTGTTTTGGATTAGATGCATAATAGTAGGCTTGATATCAAAATGTTGGTCCTGCACTGATAGATGGATGATTCCCGTGTTAGCTCCATAAATAAACAGTAGTCTGTACTCCATTAGAGTATGACATGGAGGTGGATGACGAGGGAGTGGAGGTGGCATATGTTGCTGCTAAGGGAGAGTGTTGGGGCTATGTTGATTATGGATGTTATACGAACTTCTCATTAAGTTGTGTTGTTCATAATAACACAAAAATTTGGGTTTCAATTGTGAAACCATTCCCTTGATCTGGTAAACTATGTTTGAAACTGTTGAAACTGACTCCTAGGCCCAGTAGTCAGTGTTTCAAAATTATTTGTTTCGATCAGTTCTTTTGTGAGTCAATTAATTCTTACAATTATCATGAAGGTATTTATCACTATTATTCTTTTAAGTAACTTAAAATCATTCACTTGGTCTGGAATAGAATTTTTAGTGATAAAGAGAAATGATTGAAGAATAATAAGATGAATAAAACATAACAAACACCAAGATAACAATTAATAAAAATTAAAACACTCTTTTATCATCCACAGTCACAACACATGGTGTGTTTAGTTACACATTGTGTAAAAGATGAAAACAGAACCCTCGATACCTGATGTGCTCATCACAAAAACATCAAGGATAGGTGAATTCTTTGGTAGAATGGTGGAATAACGAAGTATCAAACAAGGGTAGTACAAAAGTAGGGCAGTGGAACCTCCCTCTATTGAATATTCATCAATAACTCCTAACAACTTAGTTCAAGTATTATATTTATAGAAAAAACAAGTACACAACATGAATAGAAATTACACACCATGTAGTTTTATCAATGTGATTTTGTCAAAGGTTTTCTCTGGTAGGTGGCTAGCTACCCCAACCTTGACTTCCATGGTGTCGATGGTCAGTTGGTGTAGAGAACAAGAATTGTGGCCCCACCACACATGGTGTGTAGTCTATGATAAATTCCACCAACCACATCTAGAATCTTGTATATGATGTGTAGGTATGACCCACACTGTGTGTTGTAGCTGTTCTGGAAACTTGGGCATGTACTCGTTTGACCGATCCACGTTTGAGCCTGAATGTAGACAACTTGAAGGTGGCTGTTGAGGGAGTGGAGGAAGCATATATTGCTACTCCCGATGGGCAAATTATGTGTGCTAAAAGATATTTTTCAACTGTTGGGGTTGGCCATACTTAGGAGGGGGTTATTGTGGCAGCCTCTGGTAGTCACCTGGGAGGAACTCCATGAAGCCTCCTTCTGGTGCCTACTCCAGCATACTAGCAGCGGGAGGATGATGGTCCTGGTATGAGTGCCCTGCTGTAGCTTCCATGACTGGCTCTCCCTCCTCCTTGTTTGACATCACTGGTGAGTTCTAGCTGTCCTCTTCCACCAGTGCACGTCGATGTCTCAACAATGTCCGTTTGATTTCTAGGTCAATCAAATGAATGTCCAATGAATCGGTGTTCTATGACCATCTGGGGAGTCTTCTCATGCACTTGTGATCTCGCACACACAAAAAAACTATTCATAATAGTGAAAAATAAAGATAAATAGAAATGGGATTACAAAATAGATTTTTGGGATTTTTTATTTTTTATTTTCACAATATTAATTAAAACGCATCTTAATTTAACACTCAAACCAATGGTCCCCAAAAAAGGCACCAATATTTGGTTTGTCAATTCACCAAATTTATTTTATTAGTGGCCCAAATTTATATTACCCACTCTAATTCTATTATAGTGTAAGTATGCGGTTGATCCACAAGGAATTGGTGAGTACATGAATTTGATTGCATTTGGAATTAACTTAGTGAAGGATGATAAAATTAGATTGGGATTTTTGTTTTTGATTTTAGAAACCATTATGATAACTGTAGTAAATATTAACATTTAAAGGTAATGAAAGAAAAGTGGGTTTTATTATGGTTGATATAAAAAGGAATGTGTTGGGGATATGGTGATAATGGATGTTATACAAGCTTATTATTAGGTTGTGTTTTTCAAAATAACCCAACACTCTTGTATTCAATTGTGAGAATGTTACCTTGATTCAATAAACTATGTCTAGAACTACAGAAACTAACTCCTTGGTCGGGTAGCCTATGTTTCAAAATTCTTTATTTAGATCAATCCATTTTTGAGTCGATGAATACTTCCAATGATCATGAAGGTATTCATTATTATTCTTCTTTTGAGTCCCTAAAAATTATACCCCTGTTTTGGCTCAGAATTTGTAGTGATAAAGATAAATGGTTGAAGTCAAATAAGAATAATTGAACATAATAAACACAAACATAAAAATTAATCCAAACTACAACACTCTTTCATCATATAAAACCCCAACACATGGCATGTTTACTTAACCATGGAAGAAAATATTACACTAGAATCCTCGATACCTGATGTGTTCATCGCAAAAACTTCTAAGAGAGGTGAATTCTTTGGAGGAATGGTGGAATGGTGGATTAGCAGAAATATTGTAACACAACAGCATGGAAGCAAAACATTTCTCCTTAGAATATTGAATTATGACTCTTAAAACTTGAGGCCAAGTCCCTTATTTATTTAAAACACATGTATACAATGTGTATAGAAAGTACACACCATGTAGTTTCATCAACACGGTTTTGTTGCAGTTTTTTCTTATAGGTGGCCAGCTGCACCATACTTGACTTCCATGGCATCAAAGGTCATTTGGTGAAGGGTACACAGCCTGTGGTACCACCTTACATGGAATTTAGTCTCTTGAAAGTTCCACCTATCACATCTAGTAGTCTATAAAAGGCATGTAGGTATGACCCATAGGGTGTTTCGTCTATGTTCTGGCGACTTTGGTGTGTACTTGTTCATCTGATCCATGTATGAGTCAGAATTTATATGGCGTGTAGGTATTTTCACACCGTTTAGTTTGGAATTTTTCCCATTGTTCTTTGAGTTTGTGTGTTTGGCTAGAAACTTCCTGAAAATAAACAAGATAATTAAAAACAAAGTATTTTTCCACTAAGTAATAGTTATTTCCTGAAAAAATTTCTTATTTTAAAAAATATATGTGGAAATGATTACACAAATTGGGTGTATCACTATAAAATCTCAATTGAATCATGTTTTTAACCAAAACCCAAATCAAGAAAAACACATAAATCCCCATAAGAAATAGCATGTTACAATTTAGACCTTCCTGAAATAATGGTCTCTATGTTTTAGTGGATCTTTCAATCCCTTAATTTCGTAATAATGGATGTGCTCCGTTGAAATGATATTCTATATCCTTTACTTCTGTAAGAAAAAGAAGGTCGTATTCGGGGTTTTTAATTTAGATGGAGAAGCTAATCAATGGTGGGAGTCGTTCAGGAATAAAAAAACTAGGGAGGATATCAAATCAATGGGGTGGAATGAATTTTTCAAAAACAATTCGATAAATATTTTCCCCACATGATCAATTGGAAATATAGTGGGATTTCCTTAGCCTCATGCCAAAGGGTGACAAATTTATCAGCATGTACAAGAAATAATTCACAAGAATTTCATGATATGTCTTAATATTTTTTACCCTAGAATTGAATGTTGATCATTTATTTACTGGAATAATGTTGAGTCCTTGATAAGCCCTTATAATTCAGGACTTTGAAAACTATGAGGAAATTATCTGATGTACCTTCAAAGTAGAAATGGAGATCAATGAATCTAAGGGGTATCATAGGGATAAAAAAATAATGTCGAGGTTAATTATACTACTGTGGTGGAAAAATATAATGGTGGAAAGAAAATATAACATCCCACTTATCAATAGTGTTTGAAAAAGATCTCATAAATATCTTGAAGGGAATGAGGGAATGATTTTGGTGGGGAAAAGAAGGGAACCTAGCTAGTGATCACTAAAGATATAAACCCACTAATGTGATGAAATATATGAATGGTAAACTTAACCTTTATACAATTTTGTTTGTGATTCAACATTATAGATAAAAGAAACTATGAGAACCATGGTCTTACGATGAGGGTCATCGAAGACAATAAACACAAACAAACTCCAAAGAATTAAGAGAAATAATATTCCGTCACGACTATAGAGGTGGATCCGGAAAACGATATGATTATATGTATATTAGTTATTACTTCAACAATAGAAAATTTATATTTTTATTTTGGTTATATGGATTCTTTCATATCTTACAATCGTAGTATAACTTTTCAAACACCAACACAAGTCAACAAATTAGAGATCTTGGAGAAAATGATAGATGGGTGAATTATGCATCAAAATATATTACTCATCCCTTATCCATATATGAATTTTTAAAATCATATAGAACCTTTTGGTGTTCTATTATATAGAATTAAATGCTATTATAGGCATGGATTAGCCTTTTACATATGGATCCAATATAAATTTTTGAGAGAATAAAATCACCATATATATTTTCAATCATACCACAATTCATTATAAGTACAAGGAGGAGGATGAATCTTATTTGGTTCCATCATTGAATGAATGGATATTATTCTATTATGTGGTAGCATATCATTCAAAAATGTTTGAGGATAAATAAAAAACTTCCTTGATGACATGCCCATTTTAAGGGAATACACTAATGTGTTTCTTGAAGAATTTCTTAGACTTCCTCTTAGTAGAGAGGTTGAATTTTCATTCAAGATTATATAAGGATCATTGAAAATATCCAACACTCCATATATAATAGTTATTGTTTAACATAACTAAATTAATAAAAAACTTTAAGAAAATATAGATAAAGGGCTGATATGCCTACGTGATTGAAAATGGGATTCACCAGGCATCTTCTTTAAGAAGAAGTATGTTTGAATGCACCTCTGATTTATTATTGTTATCCCAACAAGATCATGATAAAGAAAAAGTATCCTTTATGATGTATTGTTTATTTTTTTTATCAAATATGTGGATCCAATTATTTATCTAAGATAGACATTCAATCAGGATATTATCATGTGAAGGTGAAGGAGAGTGGAAGTTGTTTTTATCTTCTACATGTTGGGATTTTGTTGGAGAGTGGAAGATTATGGGACCTGATATTATCCAAATGATTCTACATAATTTTTTATCCATTCAACGTCATATGAAATCTGTTCAAAGTTGATAGAAAATAAATAAAGAAAATAATTCATGAGACTTAGTGTTTTAGATTGTAGATAAAGTGCACCTTGATATATTTCTATGGAATAAATTCATGATAATTAGTAATAATTTAAATCATAGTCCATGATAAATTGGACCCTTTTAGATATTTTAGTTTATCAGAGTGGTGGTCTATCAACTAGTACTCCCACCTAACCTATCTTAGGCACATGATGTGTTCTATGTATCCATTTCAAATAAAGGGAATACTAGACAAAAACATGTACCAAATCTATAGTTGCCTCCATTAAAAAATTATATTTTAAAAAATGATAATCCATTAAAGATTTTGGATTGTAGAGATAATGTTATACATAACAAGGCAACTCACCTGGAAAAATTGTTGTGGAGGAACCACATGTTTGAAGAATCCACTTGGGATCATGGACAGGTGATGAAAAAAAAGTTCCATCATCTTTCTTATTGTAATAAATGATAATTTTTAGTGGGAAATATCTAAAGGGGTAATAATTTAATCACCTAATCATTAATAATTAAAATTCCAGTTTCTGTTAAATTAATTGTGATATTGATTTAGAAAGTTATTGAAAACACATCCACATATTTGGTTTTTTACCAAAATTATATCATATAATATATAAATGTATTTCAATGGTGATAAATTTTGATAAAATAGTTTTTTTATTGTGATCTTATTATTAATATATATTATGAGTTATGAGAAATCTATTTGACATAGAAAAAGGATGTGATGATATTCACCAGTATGATCATACCCTACGAATCCCATTTATTGGAATTCTTGAGGGAGATAGGATATTTAGGATTTACCCTTTATCAATCCAAATATGATATTCATCAAATAAATCATGACATAAAACGTTTATGGGAGAAGTTCAAGTGCACTGAGAGCATGACCAAACCATGTTTTCCAAACCACTCCATGAAAATATCACCATCACACACCTAACCCTTAGGGAATTCTATGGTGTAATAAAATACTATGTATCTCAACCCAAAAAGAATGAAAATTTATAATTTATTATCTATGAAAAAATTATCATTATTACCAATTATTTATTTTATATTTTAAATAATTAAATTATGAGTATGATAAAAATTATATTTCAATACGAAAAAACATGAATTATATTTTCGGGTAATAATATATAACAGTTAATAAATTATTTTTGAAAAATTCATGAAATTTAAAAATAAAATTAATTTTTTTTAAAAAAATTCCATCAAATAATATTTAATAATAAGAGTTCTTCATATAATTTAACGAATTTGAAAATAATTTTTATTAGAGTTAGGAAGCTATACTGTAAAAAAATTATATTTTTCAATAAAAGGATGATTTTATTTAAAAATATACATTATAATATTAAGAAATTTATTTGGATAAAATAAATATTATTTTTGGATTACTATTTTGGAAATTATCAAATAGTGAATTATTCATAAATTTATCAGGCATTTTAATTTTTATGTAAAAATTAAATAGTGTATAAATATATTGTATGTATTATTACAGTATAATGACCCAAAGGATATGTTATATATGAAATAAAATTTATCCATGAAAAAATATATATTTAACCTTTATAATAATTTGTTTTGAGGTTATTTTATTAATTTTATAAATTCTTTATGAAACCTCGAAATCCTAAATCATATATGAACATTTTAAAATCAATTCTTTATTAACATGACTCACTTCCACATCACCAAGGATAATATTTTAATTACTTAAGTTATTGGTATGATAAAATAATGAAACCCAATACTATTTGGTATAAAACATTTAAAAGAAAATGGTATGGTTTCTATTTTTTGTTACTTTGTTTTATAGATTCCAAAACGTATGTTTAGAAAATGATAAAGAACTCACCTCTTTTTTCCAACCTAAACCCAACCATTATACCATTTTTCTCAAATAAAAAACCTTGATTCATTTACTTACATAGAAATTATTTATATATAACTCTCTGAATGTTCCCCTAATATCTCAAGAAGATCATTGTAAAATTTCTGAAACACCTTATCAAGGTAACATATCCTCTCCTTCTCCTCTTTATCTGAGAACCTTACTTATTTTATTAATTTTTTCCCAATTCCTAAAGTTGGGATACATATTTACACATACCTAATTTTTTATGCCAAATGATTGTGAAGTGAACTCCTATACCCATTTCCACTAAAGGGTATTCATCTATATGTACCTATAATTATTTTATTGTATAATTATATGTATGTAACCCAAAATACTAAATCATGGAATTAATAGTGAAAAAATACATTCTTATATTCTATGTGGGACACTTATTAATGTACATGATATGATTATTATGGGTGTAACTAGATAGTTCTCCAATGCATTTACTAATGATTTAGTCTCATGAGATTCCACATAAGGTGAATGTGAGTTTATCCTAAGTATAAAATGTTATGATTTCATAGTTGTTAAACTTGACATATTCTTATTATTCCACTTTTTAAGTGTTTTTCCTCATTATTGTTTTTCCTTTATATTGTCGTTTTATATTATACCTCATTGTTCATGATTATGATTCTCACCTCTTATGTTACATTGTTATACCCAGTGGATCACATTTATTTCTTGAACATATTTATTTGTTTTTATATTCCGTTATAAGAATTTAAATCTCACCCCTTTCTTATGTACATCCCTAGGTTGTCCCATGCAGTTTTAGAGGAATGATAAATTTTAAGAGTATTTAAAGGATCTTTTCAATAAATTCATTGTATCCCTATTTTATGATGTTTTGTTATGTACAAAGTCTCCCAAATACACTATTTATATTGATATTCAATGATTTATTAATTTAATATTTATGTAATAAATAATGAATCAATGTGTAATAATGATATGGGTGTTCATACTGTGTGGTCGTATTATGATCCTGATGAAACTGAGAAATTCTATGATCTATGAGTGTTAGGCTTGTCCTGAGAGATTCAAATGATATGAAGGATCTCATTTAGGGTGTCTCTATAATGGCATGGATTATGTGACCATGGTTTGCGCTTCAATGTTTTATGGACACAAGATATGGGTGGTGGAGTGGGGCTTACAACATCAATTTTTAGTGGAACCTTAAAACTTGATATTTCATGGGAATTATAATGTTCAAATATCTCAAACCACTGAGTATTTCCCAAACTAGAGGGTGAAACATTACATAAATCTTACCGCCTCATAATTTTAATGATGAAAACTAGAAGTGCGAGTTAATGTTGGTTTACTGGGGTGGCTATAACCAAATTTCAAATTTAAAAAATAGTTAAAATTAAAGAAATAAAATAATTATAAATAATATGTTAATAGAAATATAAGTAAGTGCTGATAAATAATCTACTTAACCCCTAAAATATCAAATGATTCAATACAATACATGTTTTAGACATTCATACATCAAAAACAGGTCATATATATCCCCACCCAAAAAAATATATAATACTAGGAAAATACTCTAGAAGTATTCATGTGTCTTAGACCGGTCCTAGGCTCTAATGCTACATCCAAACCTACCAAATTCAGAAGAAAACAAAGTGAGTTTTCTCTAGTATTATCCCATGATGATGAATATTTTCCCATGAACTAAACAATGGCTCGAGAAGGGTGTGACTGTGATGTAGGAGACCACCAACAATGTCTAGTATAATATTTGGTATAAAAACTATGGTGCAACCAATCTATACAATAAATTAAGGAAAACCATAAATAAATGAAAAACCATCAATTTTTGAGTTCCATAGTGACACCCAAGATTGACCACACCCACTTCATCCTAAGCCACATATCTATTTCTATAATGTATCTTCAGGCATAAATGTTAACACCTTCATGTTAATCCCAATTTTTAAATGTAATTATGAGATATTTCTGAACCTAAGGGAATCACCCAAGGCATTTTATGTATTGGGATTCATTAGAAAATCCAAGGGGAATCATCCTAAGTTTTTCAGAAGTATCAATCATCATCACCAATGTTAAGGAAAACATAATAATGTAATTATAAGGCATTAATCATCTGTTTAGAACCTAAGGTAAATTACCAAGGGTGTTATAATTCATCAAGATCCCTCACCAAAGGAAAAGGGATCCAGACCAATGCATTCAAAGTATAAATTTTCCCTACTAAAGCCAAGGGGAATCACCCTGAGTCATTCTAATGTATCAAGAATATTTTTCAAACCCAAGGGGTAATCACCCAATGGATTTTTAAACATTCATCCCATTAAATCACATAGGAAAGTCAAAAATAAATTTATTTAATTCAATTAAATATTTCATTTTATAAAAACCAAATTCCCCAATATCCTAGAGCTTGCACAAGGAATCCCCATTAAAATAACTAGTGAAATAATTAAGTTATAGACCCACATGTATACCCATTATTCAATTTTGTCTTGTCCTAGAAAATAATCATAGACACTATATTGTGGAGAAATTCCAAATAATTTTAGGTCACTCAATTATAGTAATTTATCAATTACTAGGAACCCCCATTGTCTCCTATTTAATTACCACAAGATATTCCAAAGGTACGAACACTTCAAGTGGAGGCTAAAGTCTCGGTAAGAAATTAAAGGTCACAATTAAATTTAAAACACACCATGGTCATCTCTTTAATTATACAACCACTTCACTATGTTTGGAACACACCTTGGGTGGCGAAAAATCATGGTATACTTCCAAACGAGATGTTCATGGCACATTAAGTTATTTTATTTCATTATTTAGGGTTATTATCATTTAATTATATCTTAAGGTCAAATGCACGGTATTTTTTATGAAACTACACAAGAGATACATCATTAAAAAGTTAAAAAACATTGGAGATAACTCATAAACCACAATCCTTATACTCAAAGATGTTCAATAATCCAATATAGGCTTTTGAATCGATCTAAACCTATAAAAATTTATAAATAATAAAACCCACCAAAAATCTGGAAAATGAACATAAATGATGAGAGATATCTTAACCATGTACTAAACCAATAAAAATTGAAGGAAATCGATTAATATTACCAATTTATTCCAAACAAAATTTATGGTATAGGACTTTATAGAGGAATAGTGGATATCCACTCATCGAAGGGGTAAATTCCCAAGGGGGTGGGGCTCCATATCTTGGATACCCATGGAGGAACCCTTCTTTCCTTTATAAAAAACATAATACAAATAAATAAAATTAAAAACATAGAAAAACACTACATTATGGTTTCACAAGAAGAAACATTACTTCACACCATGTTTTGTCATTCAAGGGGGTCCTCCCCTATTAATTCCATTTAAATTTTATGGAGAAATGATTCATGTCAGGAAAGTGATGTAGTATGAGAATTCTGGTAATAGACTTTCCTCTATGCCACAAAAGTCATATTGAGCCATTACTAACCCCAAAATACTAATAAATAAGTAATAAATTTGTGATCCATAAATATTTTAAATGGATTCATACCTCAGAAATTGTTAGGTATTTACAACCTTCCAACCACAAAACAATTCATCCTTGAGCTAATCTCTCAATAACATTAAGACATAGTGTAGGCCAATATCAACAACAAATCCCACATATACTAATATATCTCTCATGACTCCTACAAGATACATCCATGCTACCACAACATGCACTAGAGGATCTATCTCACAATATAGAGCCTCTTTCAGTTTTATCATCTATAAAAACTATATGATCCTCAAAGGTTACATTAGTATTTGGCTCAATATTATACAAAAAACCCTACATGTGTGGTATATATCAAACCCATGACACACAAAATCCACTACATTTGATTCTTGATCATTGATTCCTCAAAATAGCAACATTACAAGGCTTCTTCACAAGATTCAACACTAAAAAAATGTGATGAATTAAGGTTTAAACCTCTAAAAAAAGTAATTAACTGGGTTCACAATGTGATTCAAGAGATTAAATAGGTTCACCTTATGAATTATGTGAATAAGTTGGGTAAGACACTAAATCAAGTATTGAAACATGTTTACTCCCACTGAAACATTTAAAATTATGTATGTATGCCTATTACCTCTACTTACAATCATTATATGCTATAAAGTTTCATATAAACTAAATATACATTGAATTATCATGCATGATACTCATCCTAATAATAAACGGGTCACCATTCTCCAACCAAAATTGAGGAAAATGATATTAAATCCATCTGGTTCTCTAAAGGGCCACAAAAGTCAAGGAAACATTCTCCCAACATGTACTGTAGGAGATGATATTTCTACTTAGATTTTCACATTCACTGATCCAAATGAAAAAACTAAACAGTAAACATTTTTTCAATAATATTTATCCAATCACTATATCCAAAACAACTGACTACATAAAACCCCTCTAGACCATGAATCTGGAAAACATTTATTCTAACTAACTCCACCATGATACCCTACTTCTAGTGGTATTCATGAATTACCACAACCACTAATGTCAAATCTCATTGGTCAACACCACTAGTCCAAATTAGTCCATTTATCACTTAAATAATCACATAGAAACATGTTGTCTCAATCATGGTACCATTTATAATATAATTCCTTACCCAAATACACATATCAACATGTTATTATAGAGCACTGAAGCCTTACATATCATTCCAAACTTCCAATCCCATTCCCAATAATCACACCTTATCATATAACTAGCAATTATCCTATATCTAAAAATGGAAGAATATCAATCATATAACCTCTACTAAAATTTTCATCAATATACACACATACCTAGGTATCTTAAATTTTCTATATATAAATTAGTCACTTATATCCAATGTAAAGTCACAAAAACATAGAGATCTCTATGTTGGATTTATCAATATGGAACTCTTGATGTCTTCCGAAAACTACTCAAAACAAGCACAACAAGCTCAAATTCTCCATCGTGTTCTCCACACCATAGAAATTCCCTACTACTAATCAATAAAAAATACTACTCAGTATCAACCGTTATCCAAACATTGGAATCCTTGATCCCCCTCATAAAAATATAATATGTTATAATCTTTATCAATTCTTGAGGGTCTCATTAATTCAATGATTTTATTCACAACCACCTTCAAATTTCATTCATAATCTACAACTGTGCAACTTAACCTGATGGATCTAATTCAATACCCATGATCATTCTCACAATCATAGGACTCTCATGTTTATCCCACTATTATCCCATCATAGAGTTTCTAGTAATGAACATTCATGATGAAACTCAACTTTCTATAACTGAGAAACTCACCTAACGATCACATAGAGTGACTTGAATGCTCAACATTTTTCAAGTGTTAAAGTTCATCATACTGAAACTCAAATTTTTTATAAAAGTCCACATCTCATATATCATAATATCTTACCATCTTGATATCAATATGATTTTCATGACCCTAGGTTGGTTCATCATTACTTATAGAGACCACATCTCACATATCGATCATTCCCTAATGTATACACTACTAAATATATCCTAAACCAGGACATATCATAGATAATATCTTACTATAAATAGTATACACCATAACAATAGGGGTCTGCACCCATTCCTCTTCTCACTCAAAAAGGTGTTTTATACTGTTCTAGCATCATTTCAGAATGAACCATCCATCCGTCCCATCAAAAACTTAATACGTCATGCCACACAATCTGTGGAAATCCATATTTTAATAAAATTTATTGCATGATTTATAACATTAAGTTATACATAAAACAATTACATAAGATCATTATGGCTTGATTATTTGGAAGATTAGGAACATATAATGTCTTCTAGATATGTGGATACAACAAAAAGATGAAATTTTTTTATTATGATTTAAATTACATTTCTCTTTTAAAACTGATAATGATAACCTGTGGAAATTCATAAGGGGTCATATATAAACCCCAATAATGGAATAAAAAAATATTAATATGAATAAAGTACAACATTTTAGTAAATAATAATTTTAATGGAACCTCAAATGGGTGAGAATAAAAAACATGAACATCAAATCATGATTTGAAATGATAAAATAAATGCCACATGAGAATGTGGAAAATTGTTAAAACAAGGCATCATTAACAGAGTTCAAGGATAAAATCTAATAAAACATAACATAGTGTGGTTGGAATAACCTTAGATGCACTACACATTTAAATTAATTATATTAAAACTTATCCTAATAAATTTGAGTGCTATATGGACACACCCATCCTTTTTAAATCATGAGCATGGAAATGTGTGACACATGAATCATAAAACCTAAATTTGAATTTCATAAATTTGAATCCCATGATCAAGGAGTTAGGGATATAAACATGGGATTCCTAAATCAATGAAGGATATGTGTACCTAGGTGAATACTCTACATTGGAATGAAGTTTGAGTATGCACAACAAAATGTTTAGAATGGAAACATTGAAGGATAATTACGACAACATAATGGGAGTATGAAACGGTTCATGTTAAGGATTAATGAGAGTTTCTGGGGTCTCTCATAACTAAGAAATAAAATTTATAGTAATAGAGATGTTTGAAATTGAATCTAAATATGAAAAATTGAAAAAAAAAATGATATAATATAAACAAGTTATTGAATAAAGAGAATACTGAGATGATCCATTACATCCAAATAATAAAATCTCGGTTAAGGTTATAAAGTGTAGTAATAAATGAAATTTATTTATAAGAACATCAGTTGGAAAATAATGGGAAAATTATTAAGGTAATAAAACATAACCAATTTAGATTCAAAATGGATAAATACAAAGATAGTGCCTAAATTAAAAATATGATAGGTACCATACTATGGGGTGGGGTGATTCCAAAATCTTGACAAGAGATTATAGGGAGTATGGGGAACATTGGGAAGGATCTATAGAGAAAAGGGAAGAGTAGATTCATGATAAAAGGTTTTTGAGTGAAGATAAATGGGACCATGGGTGGGTTTATACTGGAAAATAATTCGTTATTATTTCCTAAACATAGGTTTTGGACTCTTTACAATAAAGTATTCAAAACCACCATTCATCATGTGGATACTTCCAAAGTCATGTTCATAAGGAATTTATTTTAAAACCATAATATATAATATTGGTTTTATAGTATTGATAAAGAGTTTATAAAATTAATCAGTAAAAAAGTTTTTTAAATAGGTACATAAATACTATGTTTTTTTACTATTTAGGGAATATATTACATCAGTTGTGGGTCAATATTATGTCATAATACACCATTTATATTTATACAATATTTAATTTTGAACAAAAAATTTAATTATTAAAGTAAATTATAAAAAACTCACCAATGGATAAATCTCATATAGTAATTTCAAAAATAATATTTATTTTATAAAAATTATCTATTGATGATAATTTACACTTTTAAATACAAAATTGGCAGTTATAGAATAATACTTGTTTTTTGACAAAAATAATTTTTAGAACCATATAATTTTTGTTGGATTTTCTATGATTATATAATATTTTAAATTAAATAAAAATTATATAACAATAATTTTATTTTAAAATTTCATTTATTTAAAAAGTTCGTGAATTCATTAAAATAATGCATCTTGATCAAAATTATACATTTTCCAAGAAACATACAATTTATGTTTCATCAAAAAATATCTAATTATTATCAAACTCATTAACAAATAATTAAAAATAAATAATAGTAATATAATATAAATATAGTCTTTATTTTAAACAAATTCATACTACTACATTCTTAGTACATAGACCTTTATTACACCAACAAACTCCCTTTGGGTAATGTGTGTGATGAAGACATATTCATAGGGATGTTTAGTGTACATTATTTCGACCATGATCTCAATGTGCTTGAAATTATTTTATAAATAGTTTTATTTTTTATTGCACAATTATTGAATATCATCATGGGGTAGATCAAGGTAAAACATAGTGATGGTATCTCCCCAAAAGTCAATGATAAATGGTCTTTATAGAGAATAATTCTGCTAGTTGAGGTCATCACTTCATTCATCTGTATCAATTTAAATTTATCATATCCATTGACAAATACTAGTGATATAGTCCTTTCTGAACAACTATGTTATCAAAAATTTTGAATCTTGATGGTATTTAAAATTTTAAAGGATATTATATTCCAAAAAACCAATGTAGTGAATTGTTTTTATATAACTAAAGTACATAACAATTAATTTATTCATTCATAAATGTAATTTAATTTTTAAAAGTTTGAGTCATTTCATTATTCCCACATTTATAAATTTCATAGTCGTAATATTCATTTCATATACTAAAATAGATTAGTTTAATTCTACTTCATTAACTCTTCCGATTTCCAAGTCAATTCCTCAAATTTTTTGTTCAACCAAAACACCTTGAGTAGGTTAGTTTTATTTTTTCATTTAACATAGTCTATGAGATATAGGATCCTCACTGACTACTTCTCGTAAAAATGATCATTCTCTAATGGTACCACCTCTATATTCAATAAATGTGAGAGATATGGTATGTAATTCCTATATATTGATACATGGAACACATATTGTTCTTAAGATCAGTTATGTTGGAGTGTTAGAGGATATTCCACTACTCTTATGGGATTGAGGATCTTTAAGGGGAAAACATATCTTGGACTATGATTTCAAAAACCTCATGAATTTCTTCCAAGAAGATATATAAAGGAACACTTTATCAATAACCTCAAACTCTAGGTATCAATGATAGTTGTTTTCATTGATTTTCTATAATATTTTCGTGGATTTCATATGATGTTGAATGGTTTGAACATTCTCTATATTCTCTTCTAAATGATCATGTCCCATTAGCTTCCACTCTCTAACTTCATCACCACATGTTTCATAATGACATCTATTCCAATAAAAATCTTTAGATGGTTCCATTTTATTTCTTGGATGAATTGTTTTTATATAAGAACTCCACTAGGGGAAGGAGTTGGTTCAATATATCATTGGGAATAATTTTAAAATTATCATAACATATACTCTAGTTTTTTGATGGTCTTTTAAGATTGCCCATTTGTTTAAGGGTGATAAGTAGTGTAGAAGCTAAATTATGTATCCAACGCACATTAAAGCCTTATCCAAAACCATGAAGAAAACATCATATCTAGATCAGATTTAATCAATTGGTTCCATATTCCATCTTAAAAATTCTCTTATGTATATCCTATTGAGTTAGTCAAAAAATAAATATTATTTAATAGAAAGGAAATGAATTGGTTTTGTAAAGTGATCAACTTCCAACTGGATGAAATTATTTCATTTAAATGTCCTAGGAAGTCCAATTAGGAAATATGTAATTAAGTTATCCCATTTCCATACTATTATTAAAAATGGTTTCTTCATACCCATAGACATATATCATCCACCCTTAACTTGTTTCAATACCAAGAATTGAGATACAAATTTCAAAATCTATCTCTTTATGTTATCTGATAAGAAATGTTTCATCAAATCTCTATACATGTAAGTACTTCCTTGATGAATATATACGTATGATCTATGACCATCCTATAAAAGGTACCTCTCCTATTTTTGTTTTTATGGGACACATATTTGTCTTCCATAGAATATAACTCTATCATTTACAAATATGAACTCCCTTAAATTCACTACCTTCTCCTGTAACACCACATCAACCATCCGAGCCTCATTGATCCTTTCAATAATGGATTGTTGAATAGTTTTTTTGAGAAAGGTAGGATGAAAATACCTTTATTATTCCCATATATATCCTTTCATGTCCAATAATATGGTATCCCTTGTAATATACATCATTTATCGAGTTTTGGGATCCTTTTTCCCCAAAGAATTTTCTACATTATTTTGTTTTCCATTATGGTAATAGATTGAACAATAATAATATTTGATCATCTCTAACAAACGTCATTAGAATGAATTAAGATACGTTTCTGTTAATATACACATGTGGTTTTTATGATCTATATATTGATTTCACTTATCCCCATAGATATAATGCCTCTAAATATTTAATGTGAAGATCAACCGAGTTATTTCTAGATCTTGAGTTGGGTTTTTGGCTCATGGATTTCTAGTTTTTGGGATGCATATGCTATCATTTTTTTCATCTTTAATGAGTATAATATCCCAGACCATTTTATATGCATCACCATAGATCACAAGTCCTTCCCCACTGATGGATAATATGAACATATGTGTATTGATAAGACTCCTATTTAACTCTTTAAAACAATTCATCACATTCATCACTGAAAAAATAATTGACTCCATTTTGAGTTATCATGGTCATGAGGATTCAAAATTACAAGAAGTTTTTCACCAATCTAATATTTCTCCACAATAATACAAGGAAATTGAAAAGGATCTATATCACAAAGTTTAATCGTATCCATCCGTTAATTTCATCTATATTTAAAGGGTATATAGATATCCCTTTTATAGTGATAAAATTCCTTAGGAATTTTAATTATATAAAAAAATTTATATTAACTATACATCCAATGAATCATTTATTTTTGTTAGGGATTCAATATAATATTTAAATACTCGTCATGTTGCTACTTAATTTCGGAATAAATGAGAATTTCATCTATAAAGGCTACCAAAAATTTTTCAAGGTAATTCAAAAAGACTCTATTCATTAGGTACATGAATGTTTCTTGACAATTAATGAGTTAAAATAGAATCACTATAAACTGATATTTTCTATACCTTATATGAAAAGAAATCATTAGGATATTCTCCTTATTCACCTTTATTTGATAGTATCCTGATCTAATATCTGAATTAGAGAAATATTGGTATACATATATCTGATCACACAAGTCATAAATCCATGAAAGAGGCTACATGTTCATTACCATAATCTTGATTATCTGATGATATTCAATTTAGAGGAAAATTGACCCATCCTTCTTTCTTGATGAAGAGGACCGATACACCCCATAGTGAAACACATTGGCATATTGACCCTTTATGCAGATTCCCATATAGTTTATTGTTTATCTCCTCAAGTTAGATAATATACATTCTACATAGAGTCCTTTGATATTTTCAAATATCCAGGTATAATATCGATTAAGAATTAATCTTCTCTACTAGGAGGAAGACAAGACAATTCTTAGGGAGACACATCAGTGTTTTCCCTTACGATGGAAATGTTCTCAAGGGTGATCCTTTATATAGTATCAATCATTTGAGTAAGATATTCTTGATATCAAAGAAATAATATCCATGATTGAGATTGTAAAACAGTAATATTTTTTATAATATTTCTTCTTCGAATAATTTAAATGTTTTTTTATATTTTTTGTTACATGTAACATTGAGTTTATCTTAAATTACACATAACACTAATTTAAAACAAAACATGACATACTATTAAAATATTATAATAGATATATCCTATTCCATTATAATATAGAGTATAAATTGGATTATATAAATTATGAAAATATATAGTCTGCCAATTTATGAAAAATTAATTCATTAGTTGAAAATTTAGTAGAAATTAAAATTAAAACTATTTGAAAATAAAGGAAATATTTTTTTGTGAAAAATATTTTTCATATGAAAAATTTGTTTTATCAAAATAAATTAAAAATATTAATTTTAGTGAATTATTTTAATTAAATATTTATAAAATATATTCAATAAAATTTTCAACATTCTTTATATGTGTTTTTTAGACAATAGATAAATTTGAATCCAATTTTATGCTTAAAAACAATATATTTTTATTCTAAAAATAGTTTTTACCTTTTACCACTTATTTCAATGTTATATTTTCACACTATTAGAAGATTAATCTTAATGAAATGAATAATTTTTTTAAATCAGTATGTAAAAATTAGATTAATATTAGTTTTTTAGAATTTCATTAAAACATCAATTTTTTCCTGACTAGTGAAAGATACTAGATTTTAATTAAAAACTACCTTTCCTTTTCAATTATTTATAATTGTAATTGTATTTGAAATATATTTTAAAGAATATTAAAATAATGTATATATTTATTTTAATAATTTAGTTAATTTTAATTTATTTCATAGTCATGTTGGATATAATAACATTATAATCTTTTGAACATTTTTACTTTGAAACCCCAAATTCTCGTCAAATCTACGAGATTAATATTAAATTAACTTATGAAAATCCTAGGAATTGAATTTTGGAAAATGAATTTTAAATTTTAAATCATATTTATTTATATTTTATAATAAGGTTACCTTAATTTTTGAAGAAAATCAAGAGTGAGAATAGTAAAAATTATTTACGGCTGTTAAAGATAAAATGGGATTACTGGGTGGTCAAACAAAAAAGATAAGGGAAAAAATAACCTAAAAAATGTCTAAAATAAATTTTATGGAAATATTTAGACCCTATAATTTATTATTCTACATGATAGTCTATTTTGTGGTCTTTTGGAATGATAAAAATGTTGACATGACTTTATTTTCAAAAAATTACAATTATGCCACTCAACTCACTTATAAAAGGCCACCAAATCTACAATCTTATACACACCTTAGAAAATATTGGATCCAACAATACCTACCCAAATAACTTAAAATACCCTTTATGTAGTCCTAAAATTCAATGTTTTGGTATGAATACATCCTATGATGTATTTTGGTGAAAACCTAAAGCTGTAACCCAAAGAAGAGAAAACATTCTTCAATGAGCATATTTAATTTATTTATTTCTACACCTTATTCAATTTTTATTAAATAATGATGATATAATGACTTAATTAACTTAAATATATTGATATATTATTTTTTTAATCACATTAACTACCAAAATCTCCCCTTCCATCAAATGGTTTATGAAATCCTCATTCATGTGTACGACTGATTACCACCTCATAAACCAATGTCAATAGTTCTTCAATTACCACCTCTCACAGTTGGGTATGATGAATGACATAAAGTATTTGTATTTTATTAGTAACATAATTATAAATCTGTATTAATTATAAAATATATACATTTTTACTATCCATTCTATAGTTGATAGAATAATGTCATTTGTGTGTATACTAAGGCCTCCCTGAGTGATGCGATTTTTTTCACTAACGCATTACATGGAAGATAATTAGGATATATTTAATGAATATATGTGATATAAATGAAAAAATAATGATATTAGAAAAATATTTATCATTATTTAATTATAATATATCATTTCATTTCTTACCTTTTCACCCTATAGAATATGATAATGTAGTTCATGTATATGTGGACTACTACCTTCATGAAATAATGTCACTCAATTTTCACCACCAAACCACATGTATTATATGTATAAGTTTATTTAATGAAATAATATGTTATTTACGATATTAATAACATTATCTAAAAAATATTACTTACCATGTTTCCATAATGATTATTGAGGCAATGAAAACATTTACCATGCATAGGTATGGCCAACCATCTCCACGAATGGTGTATTTCATTTTCTATTTTTATCTCTTATATGTTACAATAAAAACATATATACCCAATATATATGATATTTATATAATGTTTAACAATCTATATATGATGGAACCATGATCAAATTAAGAGGAATGAAAATAAAAAATCAATACATATATGAAAAACAAAGCATTTATTACCTAAAACATGACTTTAACAAGGAATTGATAATAAAAAGGAAATGAAAGGACATAAATAAATAATATATGGTACGATATATATATATAACTATAGTTATTTAATATATTAAAAATAAATAGATATTTTTTATCTATGATGTTTGAATGTGTATGAAGTAATTCAAGGATTATGGTAAGATTTTTTTCTCAATTTTACTTCTTTGAGACATATGTTATGTTATGCACCGATCTTTATTTACAAGGTGTAAATAAAACTTATTTGAAAAGTAATGTCATAAATTTATTTACACTCATGATATTTTATGTTTCATTTAATTAAGATCTTTCATGGTGATTATGATTCAATGTTTCTAAATTGGTAAAGATTTTATGTTACAATCTCAGCTTTTATCGGGATTGTTTATGATTATGTTTACCATGATAAAATCTTATGTTATGTCTGTAAATAAACTCAATAATTTTCCTATACTCTTATTATTTCATTAAAACACATTATTTCACTACATTATCTTATTTGTATATACTCTAGATTTCTAAATGATATTTTTAATAAAATTTGTCCTTATATTTCTCTTCGGTCAAAAATTCATTTTCTAAAAAAAATGATTTATTAAAATGATTCAATTTTTTTTTAATATTATCCCATTATTTTAAAAATAAAATTTTATACATTTTTTAATAATTATAAAACATTTTAAAAAATAATCTTAATATCATATTAAAAAAGTATGGGTTTCCTTTAATTGAAAATGTTATGAGAATATTTTTTTAAATATACATGAAATGAATAGTATTTCAATATTTTAAGAGAAATCAATGATTTAAAGATTACCATATAATTTATCAATGTTCTTCTGAAATAATTATTTTTCCAAAACATTTGTGAGTCATTTTTTATGATTTTAAATAAATAATATGAATGAGAAAAGGATTATGAAAATGTTTCATGTTTTAAAAACTATTTTTAAGTGGAAAAGAGGTTTTCCATAGGAAATGGTTTAAATGAATTTTAAATCTTAATTTATAAGTGTTCATTTTTATTTTTAAAGGAAAGTATTGTAAAAAAATTTATTTTTAAAAAATTTATTATCAATGAAAAATTAGCGACCTTATGAAAAAATATAAGTGATTTATCATTCAAAATAATTTTCAATCTAAAATGAAATAATTTGATGTAAATTATGCTTTACTGCAGATATAAAAAAGGACACCATTATATTTCATTCATTGAATATTTTATGATAACAAGATGTTTATAAAAGTTGTTTCTCTTCAATTGGTTATACTATGAAAAAATGATTTTGAAACCCATTTCTTTATTCCAAAGGCTATTCTTAATGAGATGATGAAATGTTTATAAAACCAATTCTATTTTCTATAGGATATGATTTGATGAAATGTTTTTGTAACCCATCTCATTTTAGGGGTTATGATATTATTAAATTTTTTATGATCTTGTGGCACACATAAATACATTTTTCATTGTTACACATGTGGGACCTATATATCCCTCCAATTAATTTGGTAAGATTTATATCTCATGACATAAACAAGATTGGAATGGGGAGTGAACAAGGTCCAGTAAGTGACATTATTTTCTATGATGGTATTGGGAGTAAAACTTTACTACTATAATAGTTTTTGTAGTGAACCCATTCCACAATAATGTCCTTGTTTTTGATCCTTGACTACTATTAAAATTATTTTATATGATTATGTGTTTGAAATAATTTCTTGTCAAATCATAATGTTATGATTTCACAGATCATGTTATTTTATTAACATATGATTCATGTCTAATAAAATTCCAATATTTACGCCATGAATCATGATTATTATATTTTATATGAATGGTATGGTTTTCAAATGGTATGTTCAGGTTATTCTTATACATTTACCTTGTTTAACCTTACTGAGAATATGATCTCACTAATAATTGTGTTTTATTTCCCCAAGATATATTTTTTTAAAAGTATTGTATGTTTATGAATATTACTTAAATGAATGATATTTATGGGAGATTTTAATTATCATTCACCAAATAAAAATATTATTTATCTCATCTATAAAGACAATAAACTATTACATTCCTCATGCATGTGTTTGTTTAATGAATTTAATATTCATCTAAAATTATGTAATATCATTGTTTGAAAATCATGGGTTAGTATGGAGATGTTTGTACAAATAAAGATCCAACCACCTCTATGTACTTGTATAGAATCGCAGAGTGATTCACAATACAAAGAGTGATTTCCATCTCTTGGAAATTTATCATGGATATATATAATGAAATAAAATCCATACCAAGAAAAGCGTTGATTTTGGAAAAAGGAAGCAACATAAGGTATAATAGGATATTCGTAAAACATATTTTGACATTAGAGGAGTTAAATAATTAGGATGAAATAATTACCCCATTTTCCATTTTGAATGGTAGATTTACTTATATACATTGTGGTGGTGTTTGAAATGTTTTACTAAACCTGAGAGATAATAAATAATTAATAGAACTTGAATAAAAATGTGCATTCCCTATTCATGAATTAATAACTAGTATACCTGTCACCACATCCTTACTAGGATTCAAATACGTGGTTGTGATGGTAATTATTTTCATTTCTCTCTTAGCCTTGTAGGTTTTAGTCATCAGTTCTCACTGAAAAAAATTGCCTAAGAGAATTCATTCATATAGTTCCCTTGTTCCATGAATATAAAATTGTGTGCAATGGTCTATGGGTTGACTATAGATTTACATTAATCAATCATAATGGTGGGTTTTCCCCATTGAAAACTAGTAGCTGGGTTCCCTTCTTTCCCTTACCTAAAGCATTTCTTCATCCCATTCAAAAAAAGTTAGGGTGCTTCTTCCCACACATTTGAAAAGTTGAATATTAAAATTTATTTCACACCTTAGATTTCACCATCACAATGATCTGATTAAAAAAAATTCACTTATTATTCCAGTGAGGCCATTGAAAGTCTTTTATTTATATTTCATATTTAAGGGAACATCATACAATTTTACCATAGTTATTAAAGTTATGTATTTCAAAAAAAAATAGGCTTGGTTTCAACCCACCAAAAAGTTGGGAACATTGCATTTAGGTGTAAAAAAATATTGGGTTGTATTTTTTAATTATTATGATATTTTCGAAATACTGAGTAATATATTTTACACCCTTTTGTTAAGCGTAAATAAATTCCTCAATATTTTATACTGGAGAGTGTGAGGAAAATATTTTTTTATTTTTTCCTCAAATTCATTCATCTCCATAAATCTAAAATCTTCATCAATATTTGTATTTTTGACAAATTTATAATATTGTTAAGCTTATCATTTCATATGATAAACACCCATCGTGACCTTCTCCTGCTCAGATATTTGAAGGACAGAGGAAATAGATTCAGTAGATATGATCCATTATTACTCAATTAAGGGATCATATTATCCGTTGAAAGTCAATAGATATTGTCACATAAATATTTGAACTGTAAATTTATACTTCTCAAGGGGTTTTGGTTATTCTTACTGATTTAGGATTCATTTTATAACATGAGTTAATTGAGAAAATATTCCCCAAATTTTTTGATTCATGATCCCATCAACAAGTGCATTTCATTTTGTTAGTATTTATTATATTCTTCACTTTTATTGATTTCTCAGTTCCCCCTATTTATTTCCATTAACTATAATAAAATGAAAATTAGTGATGAGTTTTTTATACTATTAAAATCATAATTGGGAACCCAAAAAATTAAAATGATTACACATAAATGACATATGTTACTTAACATAAGAATTTCTAGGGTATAATGTTTCTTATCCATGATCTATTTCCAAATATAAATAATTAAGAGATTTTTTATTCACTTAACAATGGTAACAATGAGGTAGTTAATTTTACAAATCACATCCCTATTGAGTGTCAAACCATGTCTACATCAAGGACCATTTTCATTCCCCAGTTTATGATAGACTCTAACTTAATAGATTGATTTCAAGGTTGTTAGACCTAGTTACATTTGTGGTTGATACTAATTAACTTATATTATCAGAAAGGGATTATTTTTCTATAATAACACTTAATTTATATTTTACATAAATTTAGGGATTTTTTACTATGTTTTTCATTAACCATAATGCTTTTATGACATTTTTATAATCCTAATACCCATAAAACTAGACCTTTCTCTTATACCAACTATGAAAATAAATATTTTAATAAACTATTTTTCTTGATTTTTTGATAAACATAAAACGATTCCAAAAGTCTATTAAGGATTGTGTATTTGGGATATTAGGGAAATATATTGTGAACTTGATACACATATATAACAATTTTATTGAAAAAATCCTCAAGATACTCTAAAATTCCATTTCTCCTTCACAACTGAACAGGATAACCAGACGAAATGTATATAATAAAGGGTTTTGATATATATCTCATTATGAGAATAATAAATAAATAAAATGAATAAATTATTACATGTTAGTAAATAGTGATTTTAGTTGAACATAAATGGGATGGGAATCAAATTCATGGACAATAAAGAATGATATATGATGTTAACATAAATGAAATATGGTAATGTGGAAACAACTTAAAACATGGAATCATAAACATAAGTCTAGTATAAACACAAATGAAACACAACATAGTATTCTTAGTATAACCTCCCATGAACTATACATTCTATCATGAGATTAAAATGTTACATAGTGCATTACACCTCTATTTGGGTGCACCCATCATTTTCATATCTTGTACATGAATAACTATGCCACATGAATCGTAGAAAATAAATATACATATCAACAATTTTAATACATTGATAAAAGTGATTCAGTTATATAAATTCAATTCTCCAAAAAATTAAGGACATGTAAAATTTTTTATTTGCTTGAGTGGAAATAAGAATAGTTATTCACAAAAAAAGATGTTCAGAATGAAAAAATCATTGGATAATTATGCCAGCATGATTAGGGAATGAAAATGTTAATGAGAGGTATTAATATGAGTTAAATATGTATCTAATGACATAGATATAAAAATGAGAATGTTTTAGATGTTTGACAACATATCCCAACATGAATAATTGGTAAAAAGAGAATACTATAGATAAGGTTTCTTAATAAATAGGATAAGGAGAGGATCCCTTATGTAGGTATAGTAACAACTAAAGTAAACGTTATAAAAAAAGAGAATAAATGATATATAATTATATGAACAAAATTTCGAAATTTATAAATTCATGTAAATCAAACCAATTAATATTCAAATGGTTTAATATAAAGAAGGTGCATGAATGGAAAAGAAGAGAGAGTGGTCCCTTAGCTTGAGGGGTTTTTTCCAAATTTTTGCAAAGGGATTTCTAAGATCTTGGGGAACCTTGAGAGTAATATAATGAGAAAATAGAATATATTTTTCATGCTCTAAGGTATTTTAGTAATGATAAATGGGATATTGGCTGAGTTTATATTTGAAAATTTATGGGAGTTCAATATTATTTTCAAGACATAGGTTTTGGACTCTATATAATAAAGTTTTAAAAACCACAAACACTCCCCCTGATTTTCCCATGGTTGTACCAAATATTAGTTGTTTTCACTATTCTATGTTTTTAGGAAACAATTATTCTTAATATTAACATGGTTATGTGGAAGTGATTCATGTTCATAGATAATTGATTTTAAAACCATAATATATAATATTAGTTTTGTAGGATTCATTAAGGGAATATAATATTAATAATATAACATTAATATTTTTATTAAAGGTCATATATATATATATATATTGTTCTTTATACCATTATTTCATATATGTCATCACTTTTGGGTTCTCATGATGTCGTAATACAAAATATTTATTTATACCATATTTAATTTAAACATAATAATTCAGTAGTCTCTTCAAATTATGGGAAAATTACCATTGCGTAATTAATAAATAATGATACTAAAAATAATTTTTATATTATCCAAAAAAAATATCTAATGATGATAATTTTTTACATTTAAAGAAAAAAGTGAACTTTATTGAAAAACACTTGCTTTTTGACAAGGATAGTTTTATGACTCTTATAGAAACTATTTTTGTGTTTATAAAATTATATTATCATTTATATTAAAAAAATTATATAATAAAATTATTTTATTAATTTATAATTTATTTGGAAAATTTAAGATTTCATTAAAATAGGATATCATAATAAAAAATAAACATTTCCTAGGAAATATACTATTTCTGTTTAATCGTATGAAAATTTAATTTTTATCAAATTATTTATAAAATAAATAAATGGTAAAAATAATACTAAAAGAAAAATATCATCATTATTTTATGAAATTTATACTATTGGGGTCTTGATATATAACCATTTATTACACCAAAAAATTCTATAAGAGTAAGGTGTGATGTGGTGGGATTTCTATGGGGTGGTTCAACATACATTCTTTGGACCATAATGTTGATGAGATAGATCTTCTCCCATTAATGGTTTCATTAGTGCTTTAGTTGTTGAGTCTTGTATTCATTTTGACCAAGAAAAATTCCTTGTGATTCTATCTCCCTCGAAAGATCTGATACAAGGGATTAATAAGCTACGATCATACTGGCGAAGGCCATCACATATTTCTCTAATATCAATTTGACATTTTCATAACCCTTTATATATAGTATCCATTGGATCACTTTTCTATGCTAATATTATCAATGTTTATGATACATAAATATATTTTAAATGAGAAATGATATAACGTTCCCAAATAACCAAAATAGTGCATGTGTTTTAGATAACTACATTACTTAATATATTTTTATTCACTAAAAAATGAAATTTCATTTATAATCGTTCAGGTCATTGAACATTCAGGGAGAAATAAGGATTTATAGACTCCTCAAAAATTTACTAGTGCCATATAAGGTCCAAACCATAATATTACTCTAGAGAGAAAAAAGATATATCTCTAACTAATCCATCTAACCACTAGAAAAACTAAAAGTAACCACCATGAATTTACATATGTTATCGTGGCATCATCTCAAGAGTCACATAATATACCCAACAAAAACATCACATCTCGAAGATTTCTAAAAAACCCATCAATGTATTACACATGCCAAAAAATACGACCAAATCCATACAGACCCCACATATACCTTCATAAGGATAATATTATGCTACACCAAACCATCTACAAAGAAGGTTAAAAAAAATACATTCACATAGTACAAGGTAAAGGAATATATTATTCAATACTTCAAAATGGTGATAAAAAATAGTTTCCAACCAATAATACACACTAAGTATACATCCAAACATTATTGTACTATATTATCTCATGAATCCATCTAGAGTCACACCCCATAGACCATAGGATTAGTACCTAATAACATAGATCCCCATGATCACTACTTATCAACTGATATATCCAAAATAAGTTTACTCTATTATTTGTTCCAATAAGCATAGGGAACCTAATTAATTCCAATAACACCAAGGAATCACCGAACACATCAGGAATCAAAAAAATTATAGATGCAACAACCCATGCTCGACATGTTTTTGATAAAAAATATAGGATAACCAAACAAATAGGGTCAGGAATCTATCTAATCTATCCCTTTAGAAAACTAAACATGGTCCAAAAACATTATGGCTTGGCATTTATAACCACAAATCAAAAGGAACCTAAATACCTATCAATGTACGTGTTAGATCATGTGTATATAAATATCAATGTAAATAATCTACCGTTATTTTCATCAATTAGTCACCATAATCTAGGGCTAACCTCTCTCTTATGTTACCTAAATATTACACATCAATATTGAAAACAGTAGGAAAAAATCATGCTACTCAGTTACAGTGCTCAATGTAATAGTACCCTAGGCCACATACCAATGTCCCATGGAAACTACTAGACGAACTAAATCACTATATGTCCCTCACACAACTATATACATCAAAATCCCACACATAATCAAAACACCCACTATAGGGTTATAATCAACTCATTTTCTTACTCATAAAAAGAATGGAAATTAAAAACAACATGTTTCATCCCTTACATAAAGACCTAAAAAATAATGTTATCATATATCGACTGAAATATTTACTACACTAACCACCCTTGGGAAATTCATAAACCCACAAGGAATATATATAGTCCTGACATATCAAAATTTCCACCCTCAAAGTCACTATTTATATTAATTAGGAAATATGTGTATTAATATTCAAACTTATAAACCCCACATTATTTCAGTCTCAAAAATCAGTCTCTCCCCGTATTCCCATTTTCCCTTTCTGAATATTGGTTCATGCACATGATCATCGAAATTAGAACAAATTTCAATTAAAATTTTAAAAACATAGTTCAAGGAATGAGATAAGAGGCACAATTCCCTATTATTCCCTACATCTCATACCACACAAAATAGATATCTTTGGTTCTCTCAATATCCTCAAATTCCAATAATGTGGTTCAACAACATATACACATAATTACATATCAGTTATAAAGGATCAAAAACACAATTTTTTTTATTTTCCTTTTTTAACCAAAATTTTCATAAAAAGGGGCTCCACTAAATTAAATTTCAATGAAAAGTTATAGAGAAAAATAATTTATAATTTTCAATTGGACTTTCATTAATCTATTTCTATATAACTCTTGAGATAAGGAATCGCATAACACCCTTTAATCCATTTACTTTAAAAATCACAACTAAGGACCAATTAAATGAAATTTCTATTACAATATATAGATAAAAACACATTATAAGTTACAATTGGGACTTTATTTATTTGAATCCTCATAGAAATCAATTAAAATGATCACATAACATGACATTATCCGTTAATAATATCATTTAATTATGATTTCATTTTATAGAAATATAGGAAAACACTATATAAATGGTTGTGGACACTTTAAATAATTGAATCATTTTATTGTCTAAACGAACAATCATAGGAAATAATGTATGTGATATGAAAATATTACACTATTAATATGATGCATGAACACAGAAAATCTGGATAGATCAAGTAATACATAATATCCTATAATTTAATAACCTCATAATTATATATATCATGCGAGGTTCAATAATTCAAAAAAAAACTGAAAGGAATGAACCAAAATCCTATCCTAAGAAATATAGACATCCCTCATATTTGGGGTGGACACTCCTAAGAAAAAGTTATATATCATTCTCTAAAAATTCACTACATTATGTATACCTTACCCAAATAGTCATACAAAAGAAAAGAGCATTGATACTACGTTTTAAATACTCACCTCGTTAGGCCATTGACAAATGTTCAGACCAGTAATATACACATTACCTCAGATGCACCTACCCATATTCCAAAGGCTAATAAATAGAACCATTGGACTATAGTGGTATGATGTGGAGTATATACATGTATATTATAGTTAAGACAATTATGAATATAAAGGAAATTAGATACATCAATATTAATAGTAAATAAACACTCATTAATTTGAAGATAAAAAATTCACATAACATATAATATATCAAAATGAGATTATACAATAAAGGTTTCATTTGTAACATATAAATTTTTTTTAATATAAATCAAATCACAAATGAAGAAAAAAATATTTATAAAATTCTACAAAAGTTTTATTGATTCCTTGGTTGGTTTCAAACACCCATGATATATCCAAACTAACCAAACAAGGAATTAGACATAGCTAACATTCCCTAATATAGTCTTGAATTCTTGAAGGTATTCTCTATTTACAAAAAACATTCCATGAAGTTTGTGAGTATAGATCAGTAGGCCACCAACAATGTCTCTTAAAAGAATATCCAGTATGAGAAATAAGTTCTATGCTAATGAGAATAAAAAATAAAGGCACACCATAAAAAAGAACAACTATCAATCATAGAGTTCCATGGTTAAACTCGATATTGACCATATCTGATCATCCATAGAAAGACATCCCTTTACATAATGTTTCATTAGGTGTCAAAATTGATCCATCAGGGTTAATCCGTGTGTTTAACGTATTGTGAAAATACTACAGAACCAAAGGGGATAACCTAAGGGTACAAAATATTAAGTGTCTTAACCAAACCTAATGGGGAATCTCCCCAAGGTGATATAAAGTATTTAGAGTAATCACATGACCCAATAGGAAACAACCGGGGTGTTCTAGAGGATCAATAATCACCTATAAATCCATATGGAATCTATCCTTTTTGTTTTGAATTATGAGAAAACTCTTATGGGGGTGAACCATGAACCAAGGAATAAAGTGATGAAAAAGTTGTCATTTAAGGGGATTGATGGGTACACGTAATCATCATCATCGTGATTAAAAGATGATGGAGAGTGGTATCTTAAATATTGGTTGATATTGAACCATTTTTTAAGGATTGATTTTTGGAAAATCATTCGACATTATATGGTAAAACATGATAATCTGATCATGAATTGATTACTACCGTGGGTTATTATGTTGGTTGAAATATCATTGAGGTTTCTTGTGGAGATGAGTTGAAATAGTAGAGAGGATGTAATCTACAAAATCTTTGTGGATTTTAAATTTCAAAATTAACTATAATTTTTGGCTCTAGTAAAGTGGTCATTTTGAGAACTCGTATTCTGGTCAATAATTTGTGACTCTAGACAACCGTAAATGTTGTTTTATAATATGGTTTCAGTATTGGATAATGAATAATGTTATTAAGATTAGTAATTTAGGATAATATATATGTTGGAATTCTGTAAATGAAAACCCTTATAGGGGATAACTGTCTTGTGATCCACCCTTACATGGGTGACCCACATATAGGTCAACCCTATGTAGTAAAACCTCATGTGGCTGGACTTACACAATAGTTTTCAAATTATAGTAATAGAGAAGTGGGTCTAGAAGACTCTTACATGGGGACCCTTATATGTAACACATATTTGGTGACCCATTTGTTGGTCACCTATACATGGATAATTCTTTTGTGTTCACCTATATGTGTTTTACCAATATATGGCCACCCTTGGGAGGATAATCCATATGTTGATACCATTATATGGTGACACTTTTGTAGGGTGAAAACAAGCTTATGTATATAGACCCGTATAGGGCCACTTGTATGTGGTACTCTTAAGGTATGGTAACCACTATATAGGTAAACCCTCACATCGAAGAACCCCATCCTAGACGTGCCTTATGTGAACAATGTTTCAAATGTTTCTCAAAAAAATAATTGGTTGAAAGCCAATTTTAATGGGGAATTAAGGTTTATCATACCCTATAAAGAATAAAAATCATTCTATGTGTGGTTATTTACCATATATTTATCATAAGGGATGATATGCTAATATTATTAAATGATTATTATTTCATTTGATCAAAAGATTTTCTTGAAGATAATTTAAAAGTACACATTAATTTTACTCAGTAGCATCCCATATTTAATAGTATAAACTTATGAGACCTATATTAGGTTTTTTAATGATTCCACCAGATAATGGTTGAATCATCTTAATATAAAAGGGATTTTCATTCCTTAGTGAGATCCTTAATGTTTAATATAACTAGGGTTTAGAAGGATTCAAATAGGTATGACACTTCAATGATTTTATTTAGGGTTTTTTAATTTTCGGTCAAATGAAGGGGTCGAATAGAAGAATAAATTGCCACATTTTTGTAATAATAGTCCAGATGGGTATCAGGGGGTGCACACCCGTTTTCTTAAATAATTATGAAATGAAATTTTCAGTAGGTAATATTTAAATTATTCCCTAAAATGAAATAAAGAATTAATTATGAAATTGTTTTCAGTTATAGGTTTTAATTAATTAAACCTAGTTTATGATTAATTGGGATAACATTAAATGATTTAGGGTCTTGTGTTTATGGGTAATGGATGGTTGGTATTGGGATAGCATAGGGGAGGGTTTTAAGGATTACATTAAATAAAATAACTCCATGAATGAGGTTTTTCTTCCCTGAGAATACCCACATGATTAATTTTTTTTTTAAATTCATGTAATATACAATTTCACTGTTGAGGGATTCCAAAATGTTATTTAAATAAGTGGTTTTATTGAATATAATAACATATATAATTGACACAGGTCTTAAGGTACATGATGTAACATTGTAAATTACTTCAATGAATCCGTCATCAATGAACAAGGGAATGGTCATGAAATATATTCCATAAGATGCATAGTCCTTATATGGGTATGTATTAAAAAAATGAAAAATATTGTTGAATTTTATATAGGAACCCTTAAGCAACATCATGTAGGAGAGATCATTGAATTGGAAGTGGTCGGCATGATTAGTCCATGACATGATCTTGAGATGTCTACTAGGCATTGGGATAGTTGCTATTAGTATGGGTTGAGTGTTCCTCCCCAAAACAATATATCAGTACATGAGAGGGTATATGTAAGGTAGGGTTTGATATGTTGGTTGAGTGGATTATAATACGATAACCTAGGGATGTTGTATGGGAATTATGCCATCTACTTTGAGTAATTCTGGTGGGTTTTATCCTATGAGTCCTATGAGGCCATAATATGATCATGATTATAATATGATACTCTATAACCATTTAGTGATAATCTAGTACAGAGAGTAGATATTGATATGGGGGAGCCTATTTAGTATGTTTTTTTAATGGTATGGCTTAGGGGATCTCAATGGGTTCCCTAGTATTGTGCTAACCCTAGATGGGGGTAATGGTGATGAACTCGTAGTTTCAGTTTTTAGTGGCACCATATAACTCGAGGAAGGATGAAAATTTTCTAGGTATTTTACTTGAGAATACAATCTATGAGAGGTTTAATTGGTTCAAATAAGAGGGAAACCCAGTTGTGGATGATATATATTTTGTTATGGTCCTTTGGAGAGAGGGTTCCGCCAATGTACAATTTTCATGTGTTTTGTGGTAGGTTTTGGGAGACCCTATGAGGTTTAGATGAGAATACATGTTATCAAGAAAGGTGCAGGTATTCACATGAGTCTCAAGTTGATATATTTATTTGGAGGGGAGTATTTTTTCTAGAGTTTCCAAAATAAATATTTATCCTAGTAGGGAGAGTCTTCTCTTGTGTTTTGGATGATAAGACACTTGTTTCCAAAATTGTTCGAGCATAGTCCTTAGTCTTATTTGATAGTACACAATTCATTGAATGTTTTTGGTATGTAGGTGAGTCTCTAGGTAGTTTGTTTCAAGAGTGGAGAGTGTATTATCCCATGTTTCAAAATGATATATTTTATCAATATACTAGATATTATGTTTCTTAGAAGGGTGATGTTATGACCCTAATCATCTAGGTGATAATTTTCATAGTAGTGATATTTTATATCCCTATATTCTAGAAGATATATATATATATATTTAGAGACACTCCAATACAAGATGAAATGATTATGGTTTATCCCAAATGGAATGGTAGTACTCTAGGACTAATGATTGTTATTTAACATCACTTATGTAACTACTTATTTATTATTATGATCATATCACAAGAATATGCATTATATATACTATTAATATGAGAGACCTCATTAGTGGTCCCCTAATGAGTATACTCAATCCCTTCCCAGGAGGCTATGGAACATGGGAAAATGAGAATACATAAATATTCATAGGTTGATGCTGGGTATATACCCAAGGTTACATGTGTGTAGAATCATACATAATTATAACACACAAGATATTTTTCCACTAGAAAACCACAGTGTTAGAAATAGGGGACTCGATGGAACTCTTGAAACATTCATACATAGAAACCTGGAAGAAAATCTTCACCTAAATTCTCACCTAGAGTTTAACTCATTTAATAGAATTAACTCACAAATCACAAGAAGCAGTCACAAGAAAAAAATAATGAATATAAAAAGAACAAAATAAATCAATAAGTTTTATGTGATTTTTATTTTTGTTCTACATCCACTAAAGATGCATTGTAGAATTTCATTTAATCAAAATTACAAGGTTCAAATCATTTTGATTAGGAAACCATGTACATCAATTACTCATGAACCCATACCCTGATTCATTAACATATCCTGATGTGGTTTTCGAAACTATTGATAAAGGGTTCCAATAAGTTATCTAGTTACAAAGTTTTCCTATAATCATAGAGGCCTCTCCATTACGCTATGAAACTGCTGATACCATGTAACTTTTCGCAGACTGGGAGTTAATATTTGGTAGAAGAATAGTGATCTTATACCTCACCATTTTTGTGAAAACTCCATGCTGAGAGTGATTAAAATATTGACACAACATAATTCAAATGATCACAAAATATTCTAAATTTTCAATGGATATAGAAATATGATGTATCCATCATAAATTAATTACATCAGAAAACTTCATTGCCAACCACTTGAAGACTATTATCAATTCTTTAACTAGGCCATAGGATTCTCTAGAGTTTATCTATCTTGTAAATTAACTCCATATCATGAATAATATTCCAAATTTTAACATTATATAACATTTTGAGAAGTTAAAACCTACCGAAACTTTACTATATATAGCACCTATCAATCTCCTTTTCTTAAACCTAAGTAAAACTAAGGCATAATACTACATAAAATTCTCCTATAATAAAACTGTTGTGAACATATTAAAAAAAAGTTCATTCCTATATCTTTTTCAAATATAGAACTCCATATTTAGTAAAATTCTATATTTAATGGAACTTATGGATGATTTTCTTTATATACACCTAGAAAGATATATTTTTATCCATGTTTATTACACTCTGACAGTCATGGTAGAGAACAGAAATTTCATGACTACTCTCTAGATTCTAAATTTTAAATTTCAACCACAATATTTCCTTTCTTTATTATAGTTATTCCATTTAATCAACTTATTTTGTAGAGAAAAATAACTAGTTATAACCTTGATATCTAACTTACCATGTCTCAAATAAAGGAAAATACATATCTAGTTTCACTTTTTAATGAATTTGAGTCTCCCAAAAATTCTTCTTCATTATAACCTATCAAGGTATTTTTTTTCTAATTTATAGGGAAGTAAATTATATTATCTTCTAATATCCTAGGATCTACTTCATAGATTCACTATGTTTTCCCTTATATTTTCTATGTACCAACCAAAAAATAACAATTCAATTAAAATATCATGGATTGTTCACCCTATATAATACACATGTCATCCTACCAATGATAAATATAGTATTCTTCAAATAATATTTTCCCTTATTCCATTGATGGTGCTTGTTTCTTTATGAATTTTATGTGTCTGACAAGAGGAATTGAAAGAAATTTAAATCTAGTGATCAATTTTTAACAATATTGTTGATATACACTTTTTTAGTTAAAACCAAACTTCTAGGCCTCTAATATTTTTCTATCACTTTTCCGAAGAATTTTATTTTATTCCCCAAGATAAATTATTTCAGAATCTTTCAATAATTCTTTTTTTATCTTTGATATCTTCTGAATTGACTAACCCAATAGTAGAATATCAACCACATGCAACAGTAAAATGATGAATTTTATAATACTATAATCCTTATGGTAATATCAACGTTCAGAGATACTCTAAATGAAACATTTCTCATCTATAAATGTTTAAAATTTTTAACTCTACTATCTTGTCACTTTCTTCTAACCATATTGACTTTTATTTAGTTTTTTCACGAATCCATATTTCTATTGATTGATAGAGCTAATAGGGTTCTTCATATATATTTATTTCTATAGATAACTAGATAAAAAATCAATATTCAAATCCATTATTTATATATGTAATCCTATGAAGGAAACTCAATTTAGAATAGCTTGAATGGTAGTATGTTTTAGTACGTGATAAATTATTTTAAAGAAGTTGATGACATACTTATTCTGAGAACCAATAACCACTAACCTCTCTTTATACCATATCCTTCTATCATCATCACCCTATAGTAATAAAACCCAATTTTTATCAAGAACCTTCTTTCAACGTGATAATTTTGTTGTCTCATTGGTTTTATTTTCAAAATGATAATCTATATGTCCTTCATGGAAACTACCACCAGATAGAATAACCGCATATATCCTCTTCGTATCAACTGTTTGGATCTCTACCATTCATTAAAAATTAAAAATTGTTGTTTACTCTATATCTCTATGACAATCTTCTATATTTTTTATACCTTTACAATATTACTTGGGATTTTGATCACCTTAGAATAAAAACCGCATGATTTCTATTGTTCATGACTCTACACTACATTGCAAAAAATTTCATTATTTTAGTTATATCTTTGACTGGTATCATTATAAAACTCCTTATGCATCTCTCTAATCATTACCCAAAAATTTTAAATCTTAAGATAGACTAATATTTATCTAACCTTTATGATATTTTTGATCATATAGTGCTTCCATTCTGATCAACTCGAAATGATGTTTAATGTTTTCTTTCAACATACATCACTTTCAATTTACGATAATTATAATTAACTTTATAATTAAATGTTTCTTTTATAAATCAGAGTAATTATATTTTCTAACCATTCCATATTTTAAATATGATATCTTCATCTCAATAAATTATGAAGAAACATGCATGAGATTTAGATTCAATCTTGTCTATATCTTTATTATCCACATGAAGATAGAATAAACTTCTGAATGCATTGAGATGTGGTAAATCCAATGTTTTTTCAATCCATAAATATTTTTTAATATATTTTATAATTATTTATAAGGGTATTTTATTGATTAACATGATTCCATATTCCCTAATTTCACTCAAAAAATATTCGGCATTCCTAAATTCAAATTCATACATTTATCCCTCTCCAATAATATCTAATTGACTAGTTAAACTATGACGTTTTTATCAGGTTTCCTTATAATTTTCATTTCATGTAAATTTCCAATTTTTCTACATAAATTATGGAAACTTATTCTTGTGTACTCATCTCCATTGTTTGATCTCATTCATTTTATCTTGCATCATATCTTCCTTTCTACCAAGTCTTTCCTCCGATCAGAGACACCAGACACTTAATATTTATGTTTCTTGAATTATAAATGAAATATAATTTGACCATAAATTAATTTCACAAAATATTATGAACAATAATAAGGCATTACTGGGGAATAACCCTGAACATCAGTTTTCTCAAGTTACAACTTTTGACAATTTGTCCTTCTTTTGATCTTTTTAGAAGTCAACTTTCATTGATTCATGGTATGGAAATCTTGAAAATTTGAAATTCCAAATTATCTATATTCTGTATTTATTTTTTCCAAAACATTTATTCCTTTATCAATGAGGTTCTTAGTACAATAGTGGTGAAAATATTAACATATGAAATTTGATGTTTTAGAAAGTGATTCTCCAATTGAACATATGATTAGATACAACATTCATTCCTTTATAACCATTTCTATGACCAAGAATCCCTTATGAATTCACTCACTCCATCTATTGTTATTAACACAATCATATTCATTCCACTATCCAACTGAAACCAAGTTCATTTAATGGCCCAAATTATCACAAACTTATTCTAAAAAATGGAAAATTCTATTCTATAACTAGATTCGGACACCTCCCTTCCGTAGAATAAAAAGAGCATCATAATATTAATTATCCACTCTTCCAAATATTCTATAAATATAATATTCCATAAACCCTTTATTCACTAATAGTGTGGAAAGTGTTTTATGTCCACATAAAGGTAGTTTTGATCATATTTTATGATGTTTTGGGTTTTAGAATATGATATTCATGACACTCATATTGTAAATTATGATATATGAGTATCATAAGGAATTATAGGATACATCTTTTTCAATTACCATAAGATACAATTGGAATAAGATACTAAACGCATGTGATGAATTCATTCAACTGATTCTCCAATGTCGTTTTCTATTTTTTTATTAAACCAAATGGAAATGATTAAAATACTCTTAAAATGATTATTGAATAAATTCAACGATATCATAAATAGGGAATAATTATATGGTGTAATTTGATAAAAATATATGTTCTAAAAGAATTTACCCTAATAGAGGAGCGTCTATAATTTCCTATATATAAGAAGTTCTATATTTCGTGTTCTAGTATGGTTTGTTTGGTCATTTAATTCTATTAATTGTCATTGGTTTTGGGAAATATTCATAGAACCTCCTCCCCCACCATATCTCATTCATCATTTCTATAGTGAAGGGGGTAACAGCCATTAGATAAAACAATAATACTAACATCATGATCAAAGGGAGTATAATTTTTTTAATTTATCCTTTACGATTATCATCAAACCTTATCAATCGCATAAGAAAGATGTACGAAACATTTACTATAATCTAGGTATGATTTGTTTCATAATATTTTTATTGCTTTAATTTCAAGAATATAGACAGAACTGTGTTTTAATTTTATTCCAATGATAAGTATCATCGGATGATCTATTAAAACCCATTAGTGGAATTATGGGATTTTTATACAATGAGTCATTATGTTTAAAAAAAAATTTACGATGGAAACTAAAATTTAAAATGTATTAAAATATTATCATAAAACACTATGTAGGTTAACTGGAAATATTCTTATAAAAGATATAATTTTATATAATGTTATTTTTGGCAATTCCAATATAGAAAAAATCTACATAAGGGTAACATGAATTATTTTTTCATTGTTTAATGGTGATATTTCATAACGCTTATGCAAAATACTATGCATAAGGTTAGATAGAATTAAACTTTATGAAATATCTTATATATAAATGAAACCCAGAATTACCTTTACAAAGAACCATTTTTATAATGATACATCATAATGACCATTTTGTGGACTAGTTTATGAAAAGGGAAAATGTGATTTTCATTAAATATACCTGATATACCATTAAATAAAGATTATTATGATTGAATATACATATTGGGAAAATTTTGGATATTTTATCTCTAAAAACTATACTAGTTTCTTCTCTTATTTTTACTATTGGGTTTTTATATTTTCTCTCTTAATTTCATTTCCCTTTGGTAAATAAATTACCCGATGTGATGTTTTTAAGAGAAACTAACCCACCAATTTTTTTGATTAGATATATTAATCATATACATCCATATTAATTGGATGATTTTATATATTCCCTTGTTTATGATTCTATAATTTATTAAGGTATTTTTTAATATATTTATTATCTTTTGATTTTTTAAATGAATATTTTAATGTTATCGAGATGTATTGTTTTTTATAAAGTGTGAAAAGAATCTCTTTTTAAAATTTTACATGTGAATAAATTATTTTAAGATAATTATTATTTATAAATAATAATTCATATATTTTATAATGGATTTAAAAATATTCTTCAATATTATAGGTTTTATAATAAAAATGATTAGTTATTCTCATTTTTCAGAGTGATTATTAAATAATATTTAAAAGGGTTTCTTCATCAATGTCAACATATTTTGATGTTACTTATATTATTACCGGGACATGTTCACATGATACAACCCACCTACTTTATTTGGATTTCATATGAAATATTATATGTAACTTTTCATGAAACCAATTTTTTTCCAAGGGATAATTAAGAAATATTGAAATATGAAGTCTTTAATATTCTCCTGAACACATATTTATTGTCTTCATTATGTGATAGATGGGGAAACAATAATGTATCCCACCATTTAATTCAATAAAGTATGAGATCTACAAAGATAATTATTGGATATTCGAAAATTATTCCAAATCATGAATGTTATGGGATGAAGCAATGCGATTCTGGATCCACAATGTTATGGAAGGTAAGAATGTGATTCTTGGAACAATATTTTATGATATTCCATACATATGTTTAGACCACATCTATATGTTTTGAATAATACTCATGTTTTGATCGGTTATGTATTATTTTATTCTTGGTTCTTTATTTATTTTTTATGATCCATTTTTATTTGGATGTGATATAAAACTGTAACGTTACTAGAATTTTATTATGTTGTCATACCCACATGAAATTATTATAATCACCAATGATATTTATTTTTTGCCCTAACGGATAATTTTATCTCATCCTCTATTATGTTTCAATTATATAGGATATGAAGGATAGTGTTATCACAACTATGTTAAATACCCTTAGAGGGTGGGTGAATCAGGGTGTGACATATTAAAACAACAACCCCTTCGAATCAATTTTTTGACATTAAACAGAATAGTCTTCTCTTTCATATTGATAGAGATGTATGAAAAAAGTTTAAGCATGCACAAGACACTACAATTTTAATTAATTAACCCCATATGGGATACATCCAAGGATCATACAAATTAAATTTTCAAATGTAATAAATTTTCTAAAGTGAACTGCTATTACAATGTTTGGAGTATACTCTCAATCCTTCCTAGTTTACAATGAATAAAAATTTGAAGGCTCACTACTCTCTCAACTAAAGTGTCCTCACTACTCCTTAAAAATATTATTCTATGTATCAATTGAATTAATATTTTTTTACCTCATTAGGTGAATCATTATGTTTTACATTCATCCACCTAACGAATAACACATTACAACATAATTATTGGATAAATCATTATTATTTCGTGTAAATTTTGATTTTTCGCACCATTTTCATGACTTCAGTGAAACTATACCAATTTTTTGACAAGTATTTATTGTTTTTTTAATCTTTAACTTTTGTAAAACTATTCATTTATTCACAAAACTATCATATTTAGGTCCACTTTTGGAATGTCACAAAACTCACTTAGTCTTATAGACACAATTCCATTTCAATATGAAACTTATGTTTAGGTTTTTCATCATATAAGAAAATGATTCACAGAACTATTATATGATTTAGAGACCTGATAATATTTAAGGGTTTATCCCCTTAAATTAGAGGGATAACTTCCTAATAATAGAAATGGTGGACCCTTCTTAAAATTACCATGAAATCCTTTGACTATGTGTGGAAATTTTATTTGGAACTATACATTAATGATTTTAAAAATCATTTATCATGAAATTCACTAAATTTTCACAACTATGTATCTATTTCATGGTTTCAAAAAACCCTTATTGTGTTGTGTAAATCTAACATTCAAGAAGCTTATAATCATAAATAGAACACAAGCATTTTATGTATTTCTAGGTGAAAACTATGAATCTTATCTTGCACAAAACATTGAAAACAACCTTCACCCATTCACAAAAATTTTATTTGCCTAAAAAAACCATTTCCAAAAACAAATGTTTTCTTTCTACACATTTTTTGACAAATACATTTGGCCATATGTGGAAACAACATCCACTTTTATAAGAAACATTGGGTACCACCTCCATTAGTTGGAGACCTATGTGTTGATGCTTTTTCAATATTTTTCCACTCAATTATTCAATATTCATTCTACAAATACACAACAGACCTTTTCAACCTACTTTTTCAACAAACATAATCAACCCATAAAACAATCTAATGCTACATTGAGGTATTTTTTTAAAAATATAGTGTTATGTCTTATATTTAATGTAGAGTATCATGTATGAAGGATTTCTCTGGGGTATGTTCAAAAGGTTGAAAATTTTTTATTTTATATGTAAATTCTTCCAAGGAACTAAAAATTTGGATTCTACAGTGTGATTAATTATGAGATTCAATGAATAGTCATGTGAAAAGAAATATTTTATGTTTATGTTTAGTTTGGGTCCCCACATATAGTATCAGATAATATTTTAGTTATTTATTGGAATTTATTTAGAAATTTTTTGGGGTTAAGATGAGAGTACATTAGTGAAAACCCAAAGGATTATCCTAAATAAAGAAAAACATTCAATTTTATTGGTAAATTATGTAGTGTGTGGTTTCCTTAAAATAAAATCTCTATCTGGATACAGTTATGTGGATGTGTTTTTTGGAAAAGATTCAACTAGATGTAATAACTCTTAAATGGTTAGAATACTATTATCTCGATCATCACTTAGTGCATGAAAAAAAGACCTAATTAAATACAAATTAGAAACTCTTGAGGGATATTATTTGGCTAATTCACATGCTCTATATGAACAATTAAGAAGGAATTTAATAGAATTTGTGGATGAAATGTATAACTAGTAGGTTAGAGAACCTAATAAGAATATTATTATAGAAATCCTCACTTAAACTAATAGTGTTAGGGTTTATCCAATTATATCATAGTTGAACAAAAAGTATCACAGGTTTAAAAAAAATCATAAGAGATGTCATCTTAGGATTTATTTATCTTATAATGTTATACTTTGATAGGTTATTATTAGGAGAACCAATTTTTTTTTAATAATTTTTAGGAGTTAGGATCTTGTAAATATTGTTTTGAAATTTATTCCTCTGGAACCATTTAATACATAGAGTCATCTAACATTGCATATTTGAAAAAAAATAGTTTAGAATCTTAGTACATGCCTCGTATAATGGAAAATAACATTTTTATATTTTTATCTGGGATAATGATTAAGAATTTATTTCTTGAGTCATACACTTAACTAGATTTCATCACTGAATAGTAAATGGAATTATATGGATGTAAGATCATTAAGGGATGAGAAGGTAACATCCCAATATTTTAATATTAATTTCCATTTAAGTAAATATTATTTTGAATAACATGATTCACATGAACCACCAAGCTAAAATAAATAAAATTAAGTTTTAGATGAAATATTACAATAAAATATTAAGATTTATCCATTATGTGAATTTAATCTGTAAGAAAAATATAAAATTTAGTTAGAACCTTGTTTATAATTAAATTAATAAATATAATAATTAATATGTTATATTTTATTATTATTATTATTTTAAAAAATGACATGTTATGTTCATAAAATTCAATGAAATAAGTATTATTCAAATGTATTGAAAATATTTAACTAATTATTATTTAATAAATAATCAATATTAATTAATGTATATTTTTTACAATGATTTATATATTCTCTACATAATATTAATTTTTAAACAAATTGATCTCTAATGAATAATGTGTAACATATTAGTAATATATATATGTAAATAATTTAATGTTCATCTAAATATTATCACATATCTTCAATTATGAATAAATTCTTTTTTCCTATAGAAATTGAAATTTAAAAAAAAAATTATGTGTCACGTATGCTTATTTTAAAATAAATTTTATCAAATTTAGTAATTTAGTTTAATATTTGTTTCATATTTTTAATCATCACCTACAAATTTTTTAGAATAAAATTTTCATTTTGAACGTAAAAATATGTTACCAATGTAAATCATAGTTATCATAATAAAAAACATATTCTTCAAAAGAATAGTTTTTATAATGATTGTGTAATTTTTATATAAATATATTTAAATTATATATTTTAAATGAATACTATATTGTTATTTTTAATCATATAAAAATTTATATTAAAACTCCTTAAATTTTTAATTTTTAGGAAATAATAATAAAACACCTAATATATAAATATATATATTTATTAAAATAATGGTGTTTTTAATATAATATATTTTAATTTAAATGTTAATTTATTTTATTTAGAAATTAAAATAAAATAAATGTATTAAAAAATATTATAAATAACATTTCCTAATTTCAAAATATGGGAAATATTATATTTCAAGGTAAAAATAACTACCATTTTACATTTTTCATCATGTTAATAATGGTAAAAATGAGTAAACTAATGTATCTTGAATTTTTCTAAATTAACATAACAAAAAAACTACATATAAATTTTTTTCTATTTGAATGTCAAAAAACATTCTAAAAAATGATTTCCTAACTTATGTCACATAAATCTAGAAATTTATTTCTTACCCCTAACATACCATTGAATTTCAAGTAAAGTTCCTCTTTTCATCTGTAAAAGGAGCTCACATGCACCCAATTTAGTTCACACAACTACATAGAAATTTCCTTGAACCCATACAAATTTTTTTGATCCTAAAATTCCCCAAAAATTTGTCCCTTCGTAATAATAAATTTTCTAAAGTCCCTAACTTCAATAAGTCATTACAAAGAAGTCTCAAATCCTCAACCTAAATATTTTCCACCACTAGTATTTTCATATATATATTTCTCATTCAACTTCATAAAAAAATATTATACCCATATTAATATAATTATATAATTATTATTGGTATAATTAAATGTAATTATATTTATGTTACAACAATTTTAAATTTCCGTATCACCGATTCATGAAATTCAAACAAAGCCCCGATGTATGTGCAAACTATCACTTAAAAAGAAGACATGTTTTTATTTCAAAAAATTCCTTAAATAGATTTTTTTTCATTATTTATATAATGAATAAATATAATATATGTTACATAATTATTATTTTATATTGTCAAATCATTATATTACTTTTTTTTAATTTTCTAAAAAAATGAAAATATCACGTGTGCGTATGTGTGATTACTACCACCATGGATGAAATGTTTCACTTTTCATCCCCATAAGACATGGATGGTTCTAAAAATATATTTTATTAATATATATATGATATTAAATACAAATTAATTTCATGAAAATTATTCTTAATATATGAAACAAAATTTTTTGATCATTATAATATAATTTGTTGGTATCAGAAAATTAGATGAAACAACCGCATCACTGATTTCATATTCACAAATCATGAGTAAAAAACTCATGGAATGAAATTAGAAATTTATAAATAATTATATAAGGTCTATTAAAATTCCTTATATAATATAGAAATAGTGAAATTTGAATTGAATTATTAGGATTGACGTTGACATTTCAAAGACTATGCCAAGTAATCAAAATCACAATAATTCAATAGTGAATATAAAAAATAAATAAAAAATGTATAATAATTGATTACAATTAAAGAATATAAAAGGTAGTATATATGATTATGGTTCTGAAAAGTTTTATTAATATGATTATGTTTATTATAAAATATGTTAAATCACTTCCATGGAAGTCAAATCTATGGTAACTGTTTTTCTCTCAAATTCATTTCTATGAGGCATGTTTTCATATTATACACATATTCTTATTTTATACGGCATAATTACATCTACATTAAGATTATAATTGTAATTATAAAAGATTATTTCATGGTATTTATAATTCATCCGATGAATCCCTCTATATAGTTTTTATTCAATTATATCTATTTTTATATGGGTGCTTCTTAACTTAATATCCATTTGTGGAGTTATAATAATTTTCTGGAAAGTTATTGTTTTATATTTGGTACGTTATTATTTATGATTTTATTAGGTTTCATTTCCTTCTTGTTTTCTTGTTATTTAAATTTCTATCACATAAACACCTTTTCAATTATTTCTTGCTTATTGAATTAAGAATTCTGTAAGAGTTTATCATCTCTTCATTCTACTATTTAGACATATTCCATATTCAATATCTATTTGACTTTATATGGAGTATATTCTACTCTATGTGTGAATTTTTATCAAATAATTTATGAAATTTATTGGATTTAAAACCCATATCATGTTCTCTATTTCTGGTGGGTTTTAACTTATGGGTTACCAATGTTATAAGAGTTTTCTTCCAATATCATTTTCAAATAATAATAAATAGTAATGAGTGTTAAATATATAGGAAAATTGTGTAAGATTTATCTATAAAAACCCTATCATATTATTATCATAAATATATTCATTGGTTTTTACATTTTCTATCTCAATTTATTTTCCCAGTCATAAGTACATTACATAATTTATACTTGTAAGATAAATCGACCCACCTCTTGTTTTTATTCAGGAATATCCCCCATCGATGTGTATATTAATTAAATACATATATAGAAAACCTTAATTATATCCTATGTTAATTTGTTAAGGTTATTTTGTACTATATTAAATATCTTTTCAAATTTTTGAGAGGAATATTTTATCCTAATCCATATGGGGTTTTTTCAAAAGCGAAAAATGAGTATATTTTTTATATCATCTATGTGAGTAATTTATTTTATGACCATTTTTATTTACAAGGATTCCTTTAAATGTATTAGAATGTTTTTCCCTAAAATTTTATTTTTTAACATCATTTAATAAAGGGGGTAATTATTCTTATTTTTAAATTTTATTTAATCAATAATCCTAAAATATTATTTTTCATATATGTAAATGTCCTTTTATGTTCCTTATGATACTCTTGGGATATGTTCAAATTATAACATCTTCCTTCTTTATTTAGATAGATTATGAAATTTTCTATTGATTGTTTCATGTAACTAGTTTCTTTTCACAGATTTATATAAGTGATATTGAAAATGAATGTTTTAATATTCTCATGGAACTTAAATTCTATTTTTTAATTATGTTATTTGTTGTACCAGAATTATATAACCATCATCTACATTAGGTAATGTAATATAAATCATTAAATTAACATGAGAGTCATAGATGTGATTCCTCATCCTCTATGTGATGTGATTATTGAACATGATTCATGATCCACTATGTTGTTATGGGAGGTAGGAACATGATTTCCAATTTCATATTTTTTTACATTTTTTATTCTTATACTTGTGCTATATCTATATGTATTACATGATACTCATATTATAATCACTTATGTCTCATATTATGATCAAATATTAATTTATTTCTTATGATAAATGATTGTTTTTGTATTATCTCTCAATTTTATATTCCTGGAATTCAATTATTTTCTCATTAAAATATGGTTATATTATGCTCACTTATTATCTTTATTTTTTACGCTTTCTGATTATCTGATTTCACTATTTTTTTATGTTTCCATTTCCTAGATAATAAATGAGAGTATTATGTTTGATTTTTCAAATTGAGTATCGTGTGGGTAGAATTATTCCATGAGATGTGGAAAATGTTATAAAATAAGATGCTTGTATTTCTATCGACTAAAGACAACAAACCTTTTGGGTTTGGGGTGTAATTAATTATGGGATGTAATGAATATTCATTTAATAATTAGTATTATATATATATGTTTAGTTTGAGGTAGTAAATGAAAAACTGGGAATATTTCCAAACAAAAAACTATATTGGACTCAACAATAGAGGTAAATCATATAACTATGCCAAATGAATGGAAATAAGCTCTTTAGATCAGTGTGTTCATATGTCAACTTGAGGTAGTTATGATAATTAAGGGAGAAATAAATTATTAATGTGATAACAATAGAGATATTGATTAGGAAAAGGTACTCCAATCTCACAAAACGACAATACACATCATTCTGAAATACTATATCATATTTTAAGATAACTGAAAGGGGTCATATAAAGATCATTTGGGTGGCTACATTTGAAAATATAGTAGATCTTTGTATTAATCCATTACCATAATAATAATATGATTTTTGTGCTATATCTCTAGGTATTCAATACACTATATGTTGATGTAATGGATATATATTGTATCATTATTTTATAATAAAATTAAATCTCCATTTATCATTCATTCATCTATGCTGGATTTGACATTATATGAACATACAAATGATAATATGAACACAAAGAACAACTTTGAGTTTCTATAATCTATGACCATCACATAGTATTATGGATTTCAGTTACACGTTAAGATTAACATTAATAAAATCCAATAAAAAATTAAAATTTTTGTTTATGAAATAAAAGGAATGTATTCATGAGGTAATTAGAAGATAAAAATTACATAGATTGATATTCTAAAGTATATATCAAGGAATTTGATATAGTGATTAATAAACTTTGGGGAGTTAGCTTATTATCAATCCTCATTACCTATGGTTAGTGGGATAACTAGTAGGATATACTTTTCTCATTGATACCATACTTACACATGTTTAAAGAGATTTAATTAATTAGGGGGTCATTAGGTTTTTTTCTAATGATTTTGTCGATTAATGTGCAACCAAGTAGATATTTATCAACTTGTTTGATGAGTTAATACCTCAAGATCTTGATTGAATTGGATAGATGAAATTCATGAACCTGATTAGTTTTGTTATATATGGTGTGTTCATCTACTAGGATTATGTAAATTTTATATAATAATCTATTAGAAAAATAAAATATGATATATCCCTTGATATGATTAGTCTATTTCAAAGAATACAGAAAGTACCTGATGACTTAAACATTGTTATTATGTTTATGTTCTAGTGATAAATTATTGTACTATAAAAAGGGAATATATATATGTATACATATGATGTAGATAATACATATTGTAGTGAAAATGATCATAACAAATATGAATATTATTGATGAAGATCACACCAGACCCCTAGGTAACCTAACTAGCACTAATGTTTTGTAAAAGACTGATCTTTTCTCACAACAATTAAATATGTATTTCATATGTTTTTCAATGCTAATATGGTTTAAAAGGTGACACGGTTACGACCATGGATAAAGATATTATTTTTGAAAATATTATTGTTCCAAAATGAATAGACCATGGTAGAAATATATCAAAAAATAGTTTTGGATGGATTCCCAAAGAAATATGGAGCTGTACATTAAGTCCATATGGGATTTAATTGAATGTTGGATATTGTTATATATTCAATTAGAATTATTTTCCAATATATTTTACTATATTCTAGATCATATATTATTATATACAAGAGGTTCATATTTTACTTTATAGTATCCATGTATCATAAGGTATCAGGGGATGAATCTATTCCCTATTTTGTAAGCTACGATTATCTTATGATATTACATGCAGGTGATGCCGGAATTTAGACGATTATCCAAGGTTTTTTTCCATTTATTAATCCATTTTAAATGGAGTAAAATAATTCTCAAATTATAACTTATTATGTTCAATGGTACATTCAAGAAAGAATAATTATAGGCAATAATTTGATGGAAATCGATGTACCAAACATGTTTTTCACTTATTGGGGAGTTCTGAGCACTCTCAATATGAAATAATTTCCCTCATTGGTGTTATAGTATGGTTAATTAATTATTTGATTGTTCTGATGATCATTATTTTAATAAGAAGTTTATATAATGTCATTGTTCCTCTTATTCATTTCTTTGTTTCATAGTGAAGGTGCTTGAACCACTTTGATCACATCAAAATCCTTATGTTGAGAATAATGTCCCATTTTACAATTTCCCCTCTAATTGATTTTATGAATTTTTCAACTACACTTTTTTAATTATCATCTAACGTTTTCCATCTAAGAGGGAAGATAGATTCCAATACAACATCTTTCCAGGTATAATATATTTTAGGAAATTTAATTAGATTGATTTTTTAAAGATTGATCAGCATTTGTTTGTGTTTGATTCTACAACTAAATATCATGAGATAAACCATCAGAACCCACTCTAATGATGATATAAAATCTATGATAAAAAATTCAACATGATAGTTGAAACTCAAAGGTATAGTTTCAGTACACTTAGTAGTTGAATCGATGAAACAAAAACCCCATAAATTAATCTTTCATAATTTCTTTTACATATTCCATAATCCTTGTTGATATGAATTTATCTACCATTGTTTTAGTGCGAGTTAAAACCCATATACCAAGATAGAATTTATAGGCTAAATGTTTTAATACAAGTTGATAATGTGAATGTTTCTTATTTGGAGCCTACCTGATTACAACTCCACAATTAAGAAAGCTTATCCATGTTTAATTACAAAATGGGTGACCTTGGTAGAAGTTTCATAGGTGTTTGTGAATATGGAAAAATCACATTTAAATATCATGTGTTGGCATGTGGGGATTGTTATTTTTTTTTACATGCTATCTTGGTGGATAATAGTATGTGGTGTTATAAGAAGGATACAGTTGTATTATACAATAAATATAGGGTCTGATGGCCTAGTTCATGTCTCAATGAGTTTAGGTCGTAAAAAATAATGTTACTTCCAATACAAAGCCAAAAGTGCTAAGGCACTGCCTATGTTTGAGGTGTGGGGTCCAAAATGAGGGCATTTATTATAGGGTGGGGGGGAATAAGTGTGAAACCCCTAAAAAATAGAGACTTCATAGGATAAATGTTAATATCATTGTCAATAATGTGGTCCTTTATTTCTAGGGACACATGAGATTTATACTTTACGGTTAAGAATTATCATCTTGGAGTTGTGCTAGTATAGATGACCTCCAAGGATGTTTCTGAAAGAGTGTGTGAGTGAGGAAATAGTACACTGATATATTATTTGTTTTCTTGTGTGGAAAGTCAATATTCTGATAAGTTGTCTTGGTGGGTAAAAGTAATTTGATCTATGAAGGAAAAAAATGCATTACATGAGTCATATAGGGTCAAATGACTTAGATCATGGCCCAATTTTTTTTTGGTAATGACATAGTTGGGATAGGTCTAGTATGTTTACATTTAACATCATTCATGTCTTAGCTTCTAATCATATGACTTCATAGACGATGCAAGAACCCTCATCCCTCTACATTAAATTTATTTTTGAATTTTTCATAAATCCCCCTCTTCTAAATCCCTTAATAAACAAAAATGTTCTTGTAATCGTTAAATATCATGTTAATTTTACTTTTGATGTTTCTTACTTGTGTGACCATTTCATTCAAATAATCATGTAATGATAAAAAACCAATATATCCCTAACATCATAAATAATAGTAACCTTTACAAATTGAATCTGGATCTAAAAAAGGTTGAATTCATTAACATGATCTATATTTGAACATCATATTATTATATTAATATTGAACAACCATCACATCAAGAAAATCTTGTTGTGTGCTATAGGATTATCTAAAATATTATTTGGGGATAAAATTAAATATATTTTAGTTTTCTTCTCCTATATGGTTAAATTCACATTTTAGGTTAATGAAATTCTCACAAAACACAAATAAATTCTATCCAAAAGTTTTTATACACTTCTCACCACTATCTCTTGTTCAAAACTATTTAACAAATCTTATTTAAATTTTTTGGATTTTATAGTATTGTTTCTCGGTCATCCTAAAACTGAAATTCATTCCATTGCTTTTTTTTTCATTTAGACCATTATATATTTCTATTCCATTACCATCAGACATAATGGATCCCAATGAATAATAAATTTATGATTAATAATGAATATTTTTTGTGTTATTTCCATGTAAAATAATGAGACTCTATGTTTAATGACCCGACCCATCAAAGAAAGCATGGATGATGGATGATCAAGTGACCACAATCCCATGGATGCCACAATAGGCCAGGTTATGGATATAAGCACCAAGAATACATAACTAAAATGGGATGAATTTTACCAAAGTATCTATATGCAAACACCGAACCATATTTATGTAGAAGTGCAGATAAATTAATATAAATGACATAAACATATAGAGTAAGAACCATGAATGTAACAACATATTAATAAAATAAGAGAATGATAATGTAATAAAAAATGTAAATGGAAAATACATGACCACCTAGAAAATATTTCCCAACATTACAATAATTTGAATAAAAATAGGAGAGAGATCCTGACTCTTGATATGCATGTTCTGACCACCACATGCGAGCAATACACTTGAGTTCCCCTATGATTCAATGAAATCACTACTAATCTTTCTATTGGTTTCATATGACACGAAATGTGTGGGAAAATCCAATATAATGGTGAGTATATACATATCCAATAGGATACCCTGAAATTAAAAATGGATAAAAATAATAAACTATAGAACTAGTCAGAACAATCCAAAAAATATGGGAAAAAACCAAATAACTCAAATATATTTATATATATATATATTCAAATAGTAAAAAACATCAATGGAAAATTGGGATCACCATCACCTAACCCAACCCAAGATGACAATTCTACCTATAGATCCAATGGTCCTTAAACAATTCCCATCAGCTCAATGTGTCAATCCAAATAATTTATGACAAGGAAAAACACCTCAACATTGCTCTATTGACCAAGGTATCAAAATCTATAAATGTTAGAGGACCCAAGACCTATTACAATATGGTAATTCTACTTAGCAGATAGAGTATGCTCACTCATGTAGGGGTGTACCATCTCTATATCTGTTTATAGAATGTGGGGGACAAGTGCCTTGGTATGAAAAGGGAGTACCATCCTTATAGATAGATGATCGACACCCATAAAGGGGTATACCATATCTTTATATAATAATGAGTATGGGGGGGGGGGGTAATTCCCTAGTATTATAGTGTACGGTCATCCTTATATATATAGGACTCTCTCTTGAAATAGGAGAGTAAAATCTCTCTATGGAAAAAAGTATTGAGATCCAATGTCCCAGTTCAAAAGAGGCATACCGTCTCCATGGATAGAGTCCCCACACCATGATATGATAGGGGAGTACCATATCTATCTTAAAAACATGTATAGGGGACCCACACCCATAAGAAACTGGGAAGTACCATCTCTATGGATAGAGGACCCATGCCCTGGTGAAATAGGGGATTACCATCCCAAACTGAAGTCTCCAATGATATTTCTCAATCACTTATATCATCAAGAAGCACCTAAATAAGTTCCACACTCAAAAAATATCACATAGTAAGTAAATATCACTCATAAAGGCCATACAAACAATATATGAGGAATAACACTCTTGATAGGCAGCTCGTGGGCCAAAATATGAGTCTTAACAATGGAGATATGAGTTGTAGAAGTTCCTAAAAGGGGGGTACATGAAATGTATGGGTCCACAAGAAATTTCTCCCTACTACACTACTTTTCTTCATTCTCTTCTAAACATGGATCAATGGCCATGTCCCCATACACATTGTGTAAATAGAATACATCGCATGTCTTAGCCGCTAGGGGTCTGGTCTTGTTTGTTAGGTTGTGTCATGTACCTGGCCATGTATCTTATCATTCCTTGGTATTATCACATGGAAATGTTCTCCGAGAGTACATGTTGTTTCCACCCACATGGTGTCATTAGCGTGTGACATAGAAACACATTCTAGCTAACATGGTAGGGTTATATGCGCAGTTTTCCAGCCACACAGTGTGTGATCCTTATCTTTTTCTTGAAACCCTAGTCACTACAACTAGGTGACTATAGGTCATGTGTTTATCCATGTACATATCATGCTGTTGTGACTTTAACAGACTCCCTAGAAAGATTTATGCACATTCTATATTCAAAACAACCACTGTGATTCTAACTATTTGAACTTTCAAAATAGGTGGGATCTACCTTTGGCTAATGATTCCATCACTCTTATGGATTATATTTAGATTCAAATCACCCATAGTGGTTTGTCACATGTCTCACATGAATCCACTCAGCTTTCTTAAATACCATATCATAGATATAAGCGAATCATCTCCCACATCATGAAAAAAATCATAATATGTATACAAATAACTATCCCAATCACCATTCACACAACTACTATCAATATGTGGGTTAGATCATGCTCAATCCCACCCCAAAAAAGTCTAACCATGAATCCATAGTCTAATGATGAGTAACACAATGAATGATGGTGTAAATGAACCATAACAAGAGTTATAAACATCATTGGGAATGTATTCACATCCAATGACAGAAAAGTGAGGAATTTAATGTGATATCATATCATAAATGAATTAATTGAATAAAATGATTCAATTTGTCGATGGGATAATTTGAAGTGTGGGAATAAAAAGAATGAAATCAAGACAATCAAATATCCATATTCAAATGTTCAATCAAATTTGGATACAATAATTGAATATCCATACCATGAGTACAGATTGATCGTTTTTAGGTAATGTGTTTTTCACTAATGAGGATGATCCAATACATCTGATATCTCTTGATTTTACAAGATCCAACCATTTATTTTTATTTGATTGTGACTCGCCAACAAGGTCAAAAAATATTCCCTAAATTCTCCTATGGTTTATGTAGCTACCCTTGGATAATTTTTATAATGGCGTTTTTAAATAGGATTTAATTAGGTTGTTTAATAAAACAAATAAATAACTTATTTATATATTTTAATTAATCACACTCTCCAATAGCTACCTCGACCGAATTTATGATGCTGAGAAACCATAGGTCATGGATAGTGTAAAAAGATACACTCTAGAGACAACTATAGTCTCAAAATTTTTATACAAGAGTCTGTTAAAAATATATTACATTTTTTATTGTAATATATTTTTGTGTGATATAAATATATTTAATATTTTAAAAAAATTAATTCTAGTACCACTGGTCCTCAAAATCTCATGTAGTTTCACTTCCTAGATGATAAAATATTTCTTAATATATTTCAAATAGTTATAAGGAATAATAGGGTCTCTACTGTATTCCCTCCATAAAATAATTTTGTCCCCAAAAGGAACAAACTAAACAAAAATGATGGTATACAGAGCATGTATCTTGCACTATCACTCACAGAAGATATCCTACACGATCCTATGCTTCAAAAACTGATAAACCAATGAATGTTCCATCCATGTGTGATCCTATAATATTGATCCTCAATTTCCACTAGGTTCTCTATGATGGTGGATCCATACTCAATATCTAGCTCAACCCTATAAATAATTTTCATAGGATCATCCACATATCTCATTGGTTCCAACACAAGGATGGTATCATGGAACCTCTCCAACTTTGGGGGTAAGGCTAGTTGTTAAGACACATCACCAACCCTCTGAAGGATCTCTAATGGCCCAATAAATCTTGGGGATCACTTTAATCACCACCCAAATCTCCACAATCGTCGATGTGGGGAGACTCCTAGGAAAACATGATCTCTATACTCTAAATCCAAGGTCCTTCAACATCGATCATCATATGATTTTTCCAAGATTTGGGCTATCTTAATACACTCACAGAACACCATGAAATTTTTCTTCATCATCCTAACCATCTATGTCCCAATAATAGATGCCTCACTAATCTCTTTCTTATACAAGGGTGACATATAGGGTATCTCATATAGGTCATTCAAAGGTTCTATGAGGATTTCAAAGTATTATTTAATATTATACGAAAAATATACCAATGTTATGTTATTATTTATGGTCTATGTAAATCATAACATTAAATCCCGAAGTATATCCTCCAACACCTGGATAGTGTGCTTGGTCTTCCCATCCTTTTGGGAGTGAAAAGATCATGTCATCCTAAAATGGGTCCCAAATTAATCTTATATGCCTCTACACAACTTTTTGATGAATTAAAAATCATGTACATATATAATAATTAGTGTTACCCCGTGAAGGAATAATATCACACACCTATATAATTTCCTCAAACTCTCCACCAAACAATACTCCCTCAATCCAATGAAGTTCACTGACATGGTATATTGGTCAACTATTTTTTAGAAAGCATCGTGTTCTCTCATTGAGTGTAGAAGCCCTATCACAATGTTCATGGATATGACCTCCCATTTACTCATGGATATACCTAGAGGATGTAAAAAACCTATGGGATCCCAGCACCTAAATATCACCCGCTAAAATGTGGGACACAAAGAGAAGAACACCACCATGATTCGACTCATGCTATCCCACAAAAACATCCCCTGAAGGGTTTTGTACATATTCCCAACACTGGGATGTTCAACCAAAAGAGGTGTGTGAAACTCTCATATCATATTCTTTTGAAACATTATTATAGACAATGTCCATACTTGGAAAAGGATGACGTGATTACCTCCTTCAAAGAACACTTCCAGTGAATCTCTTTAGGGTATCTATTAATGAAAAACCTCATAGTACATGTCTCCTAACTAAGACACTCTCACATGGTAGAGAAGTGGGGGAGTTAACATCATTCACTGGAGATAAGTTTCACCCATCTCCTCAACCAGAGTCAGCTGAAAAAATCAAACTGATCAGACACCTCCTCCACCAAAAAATGTGACTTCCTACAAAGCGAGTATTCCACCATGCTACCCTTCACCAGATTCAAGACTATCTCAAAATCAAAGTCTGGCAGGAACTCCAACCTCTGACCCTATCTCAGGTTCATATATCTATGTGGGAATATATATATATATGAGACTCCGATGGTCTGAGATAAAAAAACATTGTGCTCTTCAAGAAGATAGTGCCTCCACATCCTCAGAGCGAAGACTACCACTGCCAACTCCAGGATATGAGTCATGTAGTTATGCTCATGTAGGTTTAGCTTCCATAAAACATATGGGATAACATTCTACATCTACATCAACACATATCCAAAAAATGTAATATTGACATCATAATACAATAAATACTCCATGACCTCCTCTGTAAGTCTCAAAAAAATTTCACTTATCAAACTCATCCTGAATTACTCAAAGGATATATTACACAACTCATTCTATGTAAAAAATTTCAATTTCGACACCAGGGTGGTCAAATGGGATCTAATCATATAGAATTCCACCATAACCCTCTTATAGTACCCTGTCCGGAAAATAAAACTACAATCCTATGACAGAATCTAGGGTGTATCCTACAAAAGCATTGTATTAATATTTTATGATTATATAGTTAATCCATGTTCAAAAATGATATGCTTATGAATGTGAACCTCATGGATCTAGAACTATAACGTCAGTATATTAACATAAAACCAATGATCCCAAAGTAAGTCTAAGACATTCATGAAGTTTCCTTTATTAACATCCTTTAATGAAGAGTTTATGAGTATTTTATCAGTGAAGAAAACCAAAAAATGGAAAATTATGACTTGATTAATTGGTTAATTAGTGAAATAAACATATTAGGGGAATTCTTCAAATAAAAATGCATCACTAGGAACTAATAGTTTCTATAGTTGCATCAGAATTATTGCTTTGGAATTCGAGCTTCATGAACCTTGAACTGGTGGTATCTAGACTGAGATCGATCTTTGAGAACAATATCATGCCTCTTAATTGATCAAAGTGGTTATAAATACGAATAAAGGAGTACATGTTCCTTATCATGGCTTGGTTCATGATATAATAATCAACATAAATCTAAAATATTTAATCATTATTTTTTCACAAACAAAACCAGATATTCCCAAGGGGACACATTATGTCCGATAAACCCTTTTCTTGATGGTTTTCCATCTACACCCTCATGTCTCAGAGCTAGGTCGGGGAAAACTAAATTATTGGAGAATATATAAGTTTAGTCTCAAGGATCAATTTGATACCAAACTACATCTACCACCTCAAATGTAGTCAATGAATGTACATTATAAGATGCCCAAATAATTATGTACTAATGAATGAACCCATATGCCTGAATATCCCACTACACCGAGGGATTAAATCACCAACTAATGGGTGATGGGTTGCATGTTTATTCTCACAAAACCCACTTGATCCTCCATGAGGTCTCTCTATACGAAAAAAGAAAATATCATCCCATTTTAATCAATGAATTTTACTCATCTATGGAGATAGTAAATCTGGGATTAGAACCTAGTTAACCATTCCATATCCAAGACGGAATTATATGGTATCATCATGACGACCATGAAGTCCTAAGATAAAATCTCCCCACTAAGAGATAGCTCACACTTCCTTTATATTTCTGATATAAAATATGAATTCATTGAAGGAACCTATAGAAAAAGGTGATGAATTATAATCTTAACAAGAAGGTCCATCTATCACACCATGAGTAAAGAGAAGAAGGAATTACTAACACTTGTGTCCACTTGTACTAATGATAGAGTAGAATAATCACAGATCATACCATTTATTATCTTGTGACCTACCAAGTCATAAGACACCATGTCCTAAAGATACATGTACCCCCAACTTCCCTCATCCTGAGTCTGGTGTGGGCCTTATAGTAGTGGTGGTGGACGTATCTTATTTCATTTTCTACCACCTAAATATCCTCCTGTGGAATCCCAACCTTATCCTCTACAAGTTGTTCTTCCCTTGAGTCTACCCTAGCCTCTCCTAGGATATCCATTATCATGGAGCTGCCTATAATTTGGGGATCTATCCCTTTTCTGCCTTACCTCTATAGAATGCGGGGTATTGAAATCACATTCCATGTTTTTATACTTATCACTTTCATATAATCACCCCAATTTAGTCTTCCTCGATCCTCTATGTTGTCCCTAATCTAAAATACCACATTATTGATTTGGGTGATGGGTATTCCTCCTATGCATCAACACTTGTTGTATACCTATATATATTGATGATTTATCCATGTGATTCTTTATTATGGCCATATCCTTATAGAGCCCCTAAAATATCAATATATCCATCTTTATAACCATATTTAGCACTCCCCTATATATGGGAAAACACAAGGATACCACGCTAGTAGATATGTCTCAATAAGTAACCTTCTCCAACTTCCATTCCTGGAAGTAAGCATCCCAAATCATGTCGATGGTGTACCGTGTTCAGTCAGTGAAACTATTGAAATAATATGAAACTTTCAACCCTTCCTATTATAACTATAAAAAATCATAAATCATAACTGAGTGAATTTATATGGTGTATTACTCATCACAAAAAAGTTTCTATAAGTCTTACCACACTGTAATGACCCAAACCACTAGGTCCCGAATGGTTGATAAAAGACCAGTCCACCAAAACCTCAAGTCCACATCCATAGGCCAAGGGCTACAGAAAGTATTTCTAATGAATAACTGAAACAATAGGCTTTTTTCTAAAGTGCCTATATAAATAGACCGTCCATATACATATTGATGTGAAATGTAATAAGAATAAAATACTCAAACATTTAGAGTAAGAACCATGCATGTAGTAAACATTAGGGAATACCAAAGAGAGAGAATGTGTAATCCAAAAAGTAATGTGAAAAATACAGACCCACATAAAAAAATATTTCCTAAAATAGAGTAAAATAGAATAAAAAAGAAATGTTAGTGTAGATATAATGATCTCCAAGCTCCAACTACTACACCTGGTTAATGTACTTGAGTATCCTTATTATCGTCTTAAATCATCACCAATCGATCTACTTTCTTAATAAGACATGACATGTGTTGAAAAAATCCATAAAGGGTTAGTATATACATACCTAGTAGGATGCCCTGTGTACTAAATAGGGTGAAATAGATGACAAGATAGATGTTGTAGTCTCATCAAAATAGAATGAGAGAAAGGAAACCCAAATATATATATATATATATTCTCATATAAGAAACCCATATGAGATAGAAATGGGATGCACATCTCACATTCCAGGATAAAATAATGAGTATTCTTATAGCTCTAACGATCCATCATTGATGCCCAAAATCTCGTGTGATTATTCGAAGAAGTCATGTAGAGTTCAAGTACCTCAAAACGACTCCACAACCTAAGGATGAAAAATATCAAATATTTAGTTTAACCAAAACCATGTAGAAAATAGAAATTACACTCAGTAGATAAAGGATCCATGCCCATGTAGGGGAGTATGGTCTCTTTAACTATTTACAGAATATGTGGGACCCACACTTTGGTGCAATTGGGGAGTATCATCCCCATAGTACCCATGCTTGTATAGGATATCATCATCTATATCTAGAATAATGAGTATCAGGGACCCATTCCCTGGTGTGATAAGGGAGTAACATCCCCATAGATAGAGGACACATGCTCTTAATAAGGGAGTAATATCTCCATATAAATAATTTGTTTGGAGAACCCATTCCTTGGTGGGATAGGGAATTACCATATATATGTATATAGTATCCAAACCCAAGTGTGATAGGGGAGTACCATATCTGTCTGAACAAAGATTATGGAATACCCACGCCATGTGCAATATGGGAGTACTATCTCCATTTATGGAGTACTCGATCCCCAATTTGATTGGAGAGTACTATATTTATCTAAAGTCTCTAATTATATTTCCAAATCATTTTCATCATCAAGCATGGAGTAAGAAAACATTATAATAAAAAAACCCCTTATAATAACTCAATAGTCTTTATGAAGGACACCTCCATGTTCAATGAAAAAAATACCCAGGATCGGCAAATCGCGATCCAAATCTTAGTGATAATGAAAGAGATTCAATTGGATGAAGTTTACCAAAATGGGGATTCATGACATATATGGTTTCCCCACGGTGTGTTTTCTTGATCCACTTCCTGGGAGTGTTCTATTTTAGACACATCTTAGTGACCATGAAACCATTCATGGTGTTTAAGGGTCAAACACTATATATATGATACACCTAGAGAATACTTAAGTATGTTAGGCCATGTCGTGTACCTAGACGTATACCTGGCCAACCCAGTGTATTGAAACATGCCTGTGTACTTTCATAGTACATGAAATGTCATCCCACAAGGGTTTATATTCATGTTTAGTTGACACAGGACCAGGTTACATGGGGAGGGTCACATGGCATGTGGACTAACCACATGGATTGGGATCCATATATTTTTCCTAAAACCCTATCTAAAATAGTTGTGTGACTACAAAACATGTGATCATACCAGTGCACATTGTGAGGTCAATAATTTTTTATAATCCAAGGAAATATTTATTAACATTCGAAGTCTATGGAATCCACCATGATTTCTACTATTTTACTTCTCAAACCCTTTGGTTTTTTTATCCATCAATTTCAACCCTTCACTGGATAAAAATCAGATCATGATCACATGTGGTGTTCTGTTTCCCATACCACATGCCTCCAATTTCTCATCAGGTTTCCAAAATCCAAGCTATGTGGGAATCATCACCTATATCCCATAACAAAATCAATCCATCCACAAATCCCCACCCCAATTTTAATTCTCAAAACCTCCACGAATTGTGGGGTTCGATAACACTCAAACACACCCTGATAAAGACGAACCATGACCACATATACCAATGTTGACGATTGTGTAGAATGATGGGGGAAAGTATCATAACAATTGTGATAACAATAACTGTCCAATCATTATATACCAATGATTAAAAAAATGGGAATATATGGTGAGATCATGGGATAAAAGAATTAATTGAAAAATACTATTCAATTCAAAAATGGGTCGATGCAAAGGGTGTGAATATGAATACTCAAATGTAGATAATAATATATCCATCATAAAACATGTAATAAAGTGAAGAAATACTAACTTATTATCCATAAATTAAATGTGGATCATTTTTTGTTTAATAACACATTTCCTAGAGATGAGGATGATTTTTTTGTGTCTGTTGTCTATCGATTAACCTTGATCTAATCATAAATAATTTTTCAATGTGAATTATTCAAAATTGTAGTCCATGATCATCTAAATTCTCACAGGTTTTACGAGGATAACCCTATATAATTATTATAGTTTAGTATTTATAGTCTATTTAGTTATTAATTTTAATAAAGGAATCATAAAAAATTTATTCATTTTAATTAAAAGAAACCACAAATGAATGGATCAACCACACATCATGTGTCGACCAACCATAGGTCATAAATCTAGTAAATCCCACACTTTTGATTCAACAATGGTCTAAGATTTTTGATTCGGGATTCAATTCATGATATATTTCAATATGTTGGAATAAAAATGCACGCATGACATAAATATATTAACTATTTTTTAAAAAATAATTTTCGGCTCACCAGGTCTTGGAATCTTATTCTATCTTAGTTCTTGTTTCAAAAAAAACATTTCATTATTTATTTCAAAGTCTTATAAGCATAAAAATAGTCTACATATGGAGAGTGATCATTATTATCCAAAAATTATTGTTGATAATTCCACAAAAACATTATCTATCATAAGTTCATCTTTCAGAAGACCATAACGGTTGGAACATGCCACCATATGAAAGCCTCATAACATTAGTGTAACAATACATAGAAGAATATATTCAACAAAATCACCATACAAATTTCACATAAATCAATCATTTAACAGAAGATTACCCACCAAAATTCAATAGATAAAAAATAAATAAAATGGTGCAATAAAATAATAAATGAGGTTTAATGGGGTTCAAACATTCATTAAATTTCCATAGAAGAAGAATTTCACAATTTTATTTCTTCAAATGTGGAATGTTACAATAAATATGAATATGTGGGAATATAAATCAAAAAACACAAGTAACCACATAATGATTCAGTGATATCACAACATGTGTTCCCATCCCCATATAGATAAGGTCACTATATTCCAATAATTATAGAGCTCTATCCATTTCACTATATAAGTGTTAATACCCTATTACATTCATTGGGATAACTTTTAATAACCATTATAAGTATAGTTCACCTATACCTCATTGTTTTTCTATTGACTATATGTTTAGTGTGGCCCAAAAATATACACAACATCCATCTAAGGATCAAAAAAATTTCTGAACATCTAATGGATTGATATCTATACTGCATGCATGAAAAATTCACATGTTCTGACAACCTCACTTCCAACCCACTAAAGAGTAGTGATTCTGGTAAAAAATGGTTGAAGAGTTATATAGAGTTTCTTTAATAAATAAACTGATTCTAACTATTTAAGTGTTGTCACATTCCCACCAACATAATTGATTGGGAAAAAACAGATGGATTATCCAGATTTGGATGAGGTGGGCCTCAAGGATGGTTGTAGAGATTCATTTGTTTGTTTATTTTGTTTTATTTTTATATTGGGTCATCCAAGTTTGAGATGAGTTGGGATATATGATTATATTTTTATTCTTTTACATTTAATTTTTATGTAATCATTTTTTGTTACTTCTATTGCAAACTACGATTATTTTTTATTTATAATGTTCGATTAGTTTCCTCTACAATTCACACTGATATGGGGGAATAATATCCCCATGATAACACCATTGATCCTCACTTCCAATTCGCAACCTATGATGTTTGGGGAGGATCAACTGAGGATAAGTATCAGCTACTAATCTAGACATTTGTGTAGGGGTGTTAGGTGATAAGGAATTATACTAAGGGAATGTTTAGAATCATTACAAATTTTCATAGTGTTACTCAAATTATTTATGTTGATTTGATTAAGATTAGGTGATTTGGTTTTCAAAGAGTATTTTATAACTTTATTTCTTAAAGGATACTCAAAGACAATGTTTTTTACATTATAAAGAATTTTTTTATGTAAATATACCATTAATGTTTACCCCTTCTTGTTGGTTGTGTGAACGATATTGTAATGAAATTTTCATGGTCGGGGGACAAGATTAATATATGTTACTATATATTATTCTCATGAAAATAGGGTTGTATCTTTGAAGGGGGATTAAAGGTCAAGGAGAGATTGATTATTTTCATATATGATTATAGTATTATGTATTGATTTGTCTTTCTCACCTCCATTTAATGTCATGGGAAACCATGAGAGGCTAAGTGGGAAATCTAGGTATGAGTATTGGACTAAACCCTAATCAATGCATTGGATAATGGACCCATGTTAGTAATATGTTTCAATTAGAGAAAATTTTCTATCAATGTAGAATGGTTATGATAAACAAGATTAGTCTGTTTCAAATCACATTAGGAATATTTAGATGGATTCAATATGGGTGTTTTTGTAGATTGTATCTACGGATTGTAGATGATCCCATGATTACTAGTTCTTGATTATGTTATAATAAATATTATTTATCTATTTCTGTGTTAGTTGAATTATTATTGATGTATAGTTCATTATTTTTTTTGTTCTTTAGGATGGATGAAGATTACTATTGGCGTTTCCATTGAAAATAATAAATTAATCACACTTGTGCCTTCTTTATTTAAAATAAAATTGGTTTTTAGAATATCATAATTTTCCTATATTTTTCCTACACATGGTTATTTTCCATGTGTGGTTTTAAAACATTTTGTTTTATTGATTACTTCATTTTAATTAAATTATTAATGAACCATCTTATTTTTGATATTTTTATATTCCATGTATTTAATAAAAGTTTTTAAAATGATAATAACTTTTTATTTGTTTTTAGAAAAAGGGAAAATATTATATTTATAATTTTATATCAAAATAAAATGAAATGGATTTACGTTTAAAGGTTATTCATGTTTTTTGGATGAACACATAATTGTTTCTCAATATTATCATATTATATGTCTAGATAATTCATCTTAGATGTAATAAATGATCTTTGGGTTTTGTTTCAGGAATGGTGGTGGCCCCAGGAAAAGGATTATATTTCATAGCATTTAGATATGGGTAATTGTGTTATTGTTTTATTTTATCCATTAGTGTTTTTAATGTATTAGTTAATGTAAATACTTTTAAACTATCCTTCTGTTTATGATTATGATTGATTTTTATTTAAAGTCTAGTTTTATTATTATTGGGACTTCATGGTTGTGATTATGGTGTTTAATTTTTTAGTCATGAATTATGTTAAATTTTTTATGCTTCATTTTATTTTGTTTATTTACAGGTGTAATTATTAATTGTTTTAATGGTTATATAACCTATGGAATGGTCATATTAGACTCCGACGTGACCTATTGGGAGAAAATTTTAAATTTTTTATTCCATAAGAAAAAATGAATATAATCATGGATGAAGAATGTTCTGACGACTGAGGTCATCTACTATTAATATTATAATAAATCTAATAGGATGAAACCCATAACTTGAATAAATAGTCAATTCCTCACCTAGATCACATTTTGATGAAAATAAATAGTCTTTCAAGCTCTCCTACATTCATATGTGAACAATGTTGACATCCATAATAAGCATGGTTTTTTATGACTTGACAGAGTAAGATATATCCAAGAGACTGGTGGTTTATCCCAAAAACGAATTTACCACCATTCTAGATTTAGAATAAATGAATGATAGGTTGACATTTTCATTATAAAAAGTTTTATACTAGTGTGTATTGCATGGTTTTTATCTTAAATAAAATTTTGCATTCAAAAAATATTTTAAATGGAAAAAATTAATGAACCTAGCGAGTTCCGAACAATAACACCCCAGTATATGTTACAATGAGCACAGAAACTAAACATGTTTAATTTCAATCTATGAATTGGAGAATATTAGTAGAATCATGTGCCCAAACTCTCCCAATGTGTACTACACACTTATAAGTTAATATATGGAACTAGTACCTATACAATATGGGGTACTGAATCCTCCTCTAATAATAAAAATAGACCATAAATGATTTGTAAAAATAAAATTCTAAAGAACATAGATATCATCTTCATCCCCTGTTAGAAAACAGTGTTACAGGTTTCACATAGAACCCAAAAACCTGGAATGAAAATAATATAATTTCCATAAGTAAATTATATCATTCCAATATGATTCTTAAGAATTATTAAAAAAATTATCTATAGAGTCATATTGAAATTAATTTAGTTTCATACCCTTAAGAGTGAACCAAATAATATATTCCTAATGATTTTATATGAAAAGTATATTCAACAGTAGCATTTAGAAAAAATGTTAATTTAGATAAAATATGTATACCTCTGTCTTGGATGTTAACCTATATTAAAATGTGTTGATAACGAATTCTCCAAACAAGGAATTTTTTCTTGGGAGAAAATATTTTACACCATAGATTTTTCGATGATGATTAAAGTTAGATTGAGAGTGAAAATTTTTAAAAAAATCTTAATTAGGATAATTTTACGCAATGGAGAATCATTATAAACCAATAGGTCATGTTAATATCTTGTTATAATGTTATAAATAATGTTCTTTAAATCACTATTATGAATATATTTAGAAAAGATATTATTTACAATTTTATTATTGAAATTATTTTTAGGGACTAGACTCTTTGGGTCGAATGGTGGAAATCCCACATAGTTCGATTTCTATAAAGTGATTTATCCTTTTCCAATGAACCATCACGAATTTTTGAGAATATGATCATAGTTACATTGGGGACTAAACAAAAGGTGATTCCCATAGAATGTATCAGGATATGTGTATGGATATTTTTGTTATTCCCTCTAAATGAAATGTGACCAGAGAGAGATTACCTTAATTTCATCTCAAAACCAATTTTACATTCACTCTCCCCATTATTTCTTCAATTCCCCTGATATTTATTCCACCTTATACAATATATTTGGAATTTCTACACCGATTGACATTGTTATTTTCGACTCTATGTTAGTAATCCAAAATAAAATTATTGATAATATCTTCAATGTTTCTTAAGATATCCATTTGATCTATATGTATTGAAAGATTCTGTATGTAAACAGAATAAAGAATAGTGTTCATAAAGGAAATTCTAAATCCAAATGAAATGAATATTCTTTTTAAATTAAGAAACCTTCTCACAATTCTTTTAAAAATTCCTTCAAAATTATTAATTCGTATTGATCTACAAGATAAGGTCTCACCATGGTATTACATGGGGAACCATTATTATAAAATTCTAATCCTCTAATAAATAACAATGGATCTTCTTTTTAGAATCTTTTTATAAACACATAAGAAAAATTCGTCGACATTAATACATTTCCATTAATATTATTATATGTATTAATATTTAACTCGATTTTTTTAAATTGTGTAGTAAATTCTATTTGGGAAGAAAATTATATCATAAAAGAGAAAAATATGAGGGATTCTAGATAAACCATAGAATACTCTAAAAATTTGAACTAGACAACAACAATTCCTTTTATGGTATTTATTCTATGGAAATACTACATAAGAAAAAACATACTCGAGGAGATATAAAACCCTTTTTATATAACGCTTTCTAATTTGATGTATATTAATTTTCTTCCAATGAAAGAGATAGAGAACCATTATGAATATATGAATCAGAAGAAATGATCACACACCCATTCAAATAAATTACATGTTACAAGAAAATTCAGATGAAACTCTATTACCTTATAGGAAATCCTTATTTTATTTCAATTTTTATCCATATGCTTGGTCCAACCACCTTTCCATAAATGTTGGAAATCATCTCCAGAGAAATACCAATGTCACCATAAATGATTCTACCATTGAAATAATATATAACATTATTTACATATTTGAAGATATAGGTGTGTGGTAGGTATTTTGTTTAGAAAATTATAAATAACAATATATGAGAAATTACATAATATTATTGGATAAAATTACCCAAAACCATTAGGTTATTTCACCTTGGGAATTGGAAAGAGAATGGTGGTAGTGATGAATCTTATCATGGAACCACATCTTAAATTGGTCAGAACCACCTTAACGTACTCTATTTAAATAATTCCCTAAGAAAACTAAAACAAATACCTGAGAATCCATCATGTATGAAATCACATTACATATTATGGCTTTTGACAGAATACGAAATCTATTTCTCCTTAGTTGTGTATTTTATATTAGAATTACATTTAAAAAAGATATTTTTTTCAATGTTGTAAAATATATATTCATTCCTCATCATCACTAGCAGTCCCTCCACACAAGTGTGGCCATGGTTATGAAATATAACTAAATAAATGAGATACACAAATAGTACCATTAGAACTTAAATCATTTGAAAAATAACTATATTCAAGATACATGTTTATATTCTGTAATTTTTTTCTTCATTATATATAGTAAGTTGTTCATGTTGTGATCACATTAGCTAAATCACATGGATATAGATATCTCTCTAGTAGTACATTCAATATATAGTGAAGTCTCTTTGTTTTTCGTTAATTATTGAGGACAAGGAGAATACACTCCTTACCATCCCACAGATACTAGATCCTGATATCCAATTGGTCGATTTCACTGTGAAGTTAAACTAAATTTATGATTTGGAATATATGATAAATATGTTAAAATATTATGTTATTTCCAATCCTTCAGAATTTATTTTGAATGAAAACTCATATATTTTCTTGGTTTAGAAGAAACCAGGACTCGAATATCATTCTTGGAATCCATCCAATTCCATACAACAACTAGATTAAAAGATACATTGATTATAGACAAACTATTTGAGAAATTGAAGCAAAAAAAGAGAGTATTGTAAAATCACTCTAGATAATTATTCCAGATATGAGCTTAAGAACATGGATATAGATTTAAGGTCACCATGGAATATATATATATATTGAACTATAAATCCTTATTTTTCCATTTTTTTATTACACCAATTGTAACATTCCCCTTTGTACCCCATGTCTAATATATTTTTTTTGAGAAATAAAAGCACTAAACTCCAAAATAGAACTGTAGGGATATATACCTCGTCCATTGTTCATAGATCTGTCTAGAATGGTGTTGAGATATCCACTTATAAACTATTTTTCCCTAGATTGAAATAGTATATAGTGTCCCAAAGATATTTTATTTCACTAATCATGCATCTAGTAGAAACAAAAATCACGAATAATGAGTTATAACCATAGCTAACCTTGGTCGTGATATTATTTGGGGAATATTTAATGAAATCCATAGGAAAATGTTCTTCCCAAAAAATATGGATATAGGAATTGGTCCTAAATTCATACATGTAATTACATACATGAAACATACTAAAAATATTTTTTTTGTCTCTTTGAGTTAGGGATTAATTACATCCACCATGGAAACATTATTATTATAAATAATTTAGAGAAGATAATCAATCTTAATTAGGGATCCAAGGCCCCATGAATACCCAATAATAGAGAAACAATTGGGAAATAAATGAGGAGTCCTTGAGTCTTGATGAAACTTGATATTACCTATTACCATTCCATATTTAGTTTTCAGACCTTTATTGAGTTAACAAATTACTAGGATGAGGAAAGGATTTGGTTATCTTTATATTTATTCTAGCTCGAGTTGAATGGATTGGTTCTTCAAATTGTTTACTATGAATCCAAACAGAGATATAAAATTCCTTATGTTCCTCTAAAGAAAAGAAATAAACCAACATATATGGTAAACCTAGAGAGTATTATGTGCCTTTTATTAGGTTGGAAGGATCATTACAATAATGAAATAATTACAATTCCATGAAAAATAGAGGATTGCTGTTAGAAACAATTTTTTATTATGGGATAAAAACCTAAGAGAGACCTGTAAATAAAGAAAACCCCATGGAATCTGGAATTTTTTTGGAAGGAGGTGAAGACCTATCACCCGAATTAGTAGTAGGATCCATGTTCACAAAATATTCACAAGGATAAGACATATTATTCTTGTGGGTTGAGATGAAAGATGTTTATCATTGACAAGGGATTCTAATACCTCTACAGGTGGAACCTCATTCATAATGAGAAATAAATCTTGATCCGTAGATAATGGATCCAAAATCTACTCTAAATTAGACCATCCATCATGACACCAATATGCCACATTGTACAAATTAACCTTATCTTAAAATTTCTCATCAGTATTAGAATCTAGAATGATAAAATTAAACGGCGTATTTATGTAGAGGATGTATGATAATTCATGTACCAAATATTTCAACAAATTTTCATTCACATAGAATCTGTGTGACTCTTAATTTTAGAAAAATAATATTACATTTAGGAATTGATTATAATATCCTTTTCTAGAAATGAATTTCATTTCCAAAATGAATACCTATTCTTTTAGAAAGTGGATAATATAGGTTCATTTCATTAAAAATTATAGTGACCATCATGTGTTCCATTTGTAGAGTTACTTCATCATAACAATGAAAAAATACAAAAAAGTTTACAATTATTTTAGGTGTAAGGGTTTTGGAAAATAAGGGAGTGGAACATGAGGCTAATCCAAATACATGATTGACAAGAGTCTATACTCTGACAGATATCAAATTACTAGTGGATGAGAGGAAATCTCCATCGATCAAAAACACATCCCTCTCTTACCAATCCATAATAAAGATATTCTTAGAGAATATATGTATTCATAATAACTTTACATTAATGATAGAAAATATAGTATTATCAATTACAATCCATAAAAAAGGAATCATGATAATATCCCTAGTGAATGGTGATGAGATCTGAATTGTGTTATTAGTGACCATCGGTGATACTGTGAGTCTACTTTCAGTTCAACCTAAAAATGTATAAGGGATGGAAATACATCAAATCATTCATGGTTTTTAGACTCTAAATGGATTATAGGGATGGGTGATAGTAATTATTGTGGAGGAATATGCATTCAAATACCACAACACTGAATGATCTGACGGGAAGGGGTAGAAGAAGTTGAAATTAGAGGGGAACTAAGAGGTGGAGGCACCAGTTTAATCACTCCATTTTCGATATGATACAGAGCCTTAGTAAATAGATGACTGTGGGAGTTGGAATATAGACCCATTCGGATTCCCGATAATAAATGATCAGTGGTGGAAGGGAATCACGGGTCAAAACGGGCTTTAACACAGGAAAATCAAAGATAGTGATGATTATAATGGGGATAAAAACTTTAAAGAAGAGGATGCAACATATTATTAGCCACATGATAGTTTATTTCTTATTTACATCATTACTCTAAAAAATATTAGGTGTAATCACTATTTTTTAATCATAATAAGTCATTCACGATTTTGTATGTTTTAATACCTTGATGTTATTTTCTAGAACATGGTAATGAATAATTTACTTCAATCCATGTCATGGACTAGATTGGGTACCCAGATTACAAAAAACCCTGGTTTCTCTATAATATAAATTGATTAAAATTATTCATTCCAAAAATAAAGATATCTTATATCAATCATAAACATGAAATAAACCCGTGATTAGTGAATGATTTTCATTAAAGTTTTATTATCCATATATCATTGATTAAATATTTGAGGCCCCCCAAAGGAAGAAGGGAGAAAATAATTTAGGCTTTAACGGTTTGTATTAATTTTTTTTCATAGATCATTAATAAGATAAGAATTAACATATGAAGAATAAAGGAAGAACATTGAGAATAAACACTTTAAGAAAAATCATGGAAGTATCATAGAATTCATCCCAAAATAAAAATAATACTTATATACCCATGAAATTAAAATGGATAGTTAAATAGAAAAAATTTTAATATTGTTTAAAAAGAGTAATTGTTTCTAACAGTATGATATAGAACCACAAGTCTGGGAGGGAAGATTCCTGATGCATATAATGATTTAGATAATCTATCATTCCATTATTTCACAATTTTTTCTCCAGTTTCATTTCTCATTTGATGAATGGGGGATGATTATTGTTTTTGAGGGGTTAATGAATGGTTTTATAATCACTCACATCAGGCTCACCATGTTTATATTTTATTGAAACTCTTAACGACTCCCACATACCTAACAAGGTCTAATCCTGTTTTCCAAAGGTAGGTTGTAATTTGGAGTTTCATGCCAAATGACACTTAGGAACTCACATTAGACGATAAAATGGTAGATAAGGATAATCACACCCTTTTGGGGGGAGTTATTTCCTACTACAAGACTCTATTATATATTTAACATATGTTCATGAATCTCTTCCAGATCCAGATGTGGGACTAGTTACCATAATAAAATAATCAACTATTGAATCCTTATACATGAAAAGGGGTTTCTATTAATGATATTGTCTTTATATAATGAGGTTCTATATAAGGTTCTATTTATTTATTAGAAATGTGTAACAGTTTATGTTTTTATGATGTATAACTAGGAACTATGGAGTTTACCATGGTATTGGAAGGTGATAGGTGTCTAAATTAAGGGATTAATCTTTTATGAGATGTCATATGTATCATGTGTATAAAAATAATCAAAACAAAAATATTTAATTTAATCCCAAGACATTAATTTTAACATCATATTGAAAGGAAATATATGAGGGATCACAAGCAATGGGTGTAGAGCTTTAGCCTAAGGATGTTGTCCTTTGTATCCTACTTATAACAGGAATGACAATCATCCTAGTTTGATCTTACCTAAACCCCTCAGAGGATGGTAACTGTTAATTAATGCATATGAGTGTTATTTCCCTAAGGATTACTAGTATGGTAATTATAATAAGGTGTATTCCCTTGTATGGGGAAGTTGTAGCATGTAACTGAATGGTCCTCACACACTGAGGTTTACCTAGATTGATAAATTCATGATGTTAGAGATATTATCATTATAAATACCTAATATCATGTGGGGCATGATTAGTGTTAGAAAAAAAGGATAGAAATTGATAAGACTCACCATATATGGATTCAATACTAATGCACTAGGGTGACATTAATGGGGTGTTTGATTTGGAGCTTGGCCCTTATGAAGGAATCATATGTATCCTACTTATAGTAGGAATCAGATTACTTACAGTTCAATTTTCTTCCCTAATTTTGTTATGGATGAAGAATAATTATAAACACTTTGGATATTTTATGTCCCATCAATTAGAGTGTCTATGATATGAAGGGTCTAACACCATGGTGGATTCCTAATTAGATATTTACCATTAAGAAGACATACTACATATACATTTTGGATATGAATTAGAGTCCCCATAGTTGAAAAGGGTATATTTCTATGTATGTATTCTTGAAAAGGTTATAATGTCATAGGGTGTCTTCCTGACATGATTGAAATTTTGGAGGGTTTATTCCTAACATGACTGACATGTCATGTATGTCTTCCAAACATGTACTGGTTGTCTTATTAACATGTTTGGGATGTCTGGAATACATATCTTTTGTGTGTGTTTGACATATATGAGGGTGTCTAGACATGTCCTTGTCTCCTTCCATACTTTTTAATGATGTCTGGAATACATGTATTAGTTATCTTCCATATGATCCAACTAAATTTTCTGGAAAACCATCACATGAAAAGGATGGAATGTCCAAATTTCATTGCATAACTGAATCAGGAATGCTTGATATTTTCTGCCTAATATAATTGTATTTTTTAGGGATATTTTACATGATCAATAAATACACATCGAATGGACTCAGGTGATCAAGGATTATATATTCAGAGGTCTTTATGTAAATTTTTAGAAAATATGGGAGGACTTCACATGACTTGTCTTGAAAATTTGGGTTCTTTGTCATGGTTTTCCTACTTTATCAGGGGTGAATTCATGTGATTGAAAAAAACACATCCAATAGTGTTATATGATGAATGATGATATTTCTGGAAGACTTCAGAGGACATGGATGGCATGCCATAGTGTTATAACTTCTTTTGGATAGGTCATGGGAATAACACGACACCTTCTCATGAAAATAAGCATATCCATCCTCACATAAGGATTCCATATTTTTAATTCATTATTGAATAAATACCCCAATGTTCATCAAGAATGGCCTGTTGGGATCTTGTATTACCATGTCAACATGTGGAAATTCAATTGTGTACTCTGGCCAGTTCCCTATATGTTCTTCACATGAATGATAGGGTAATCATGTGATGTTTATATATATTACACATAATCTCTTTAGTCATTTTTCAAGTTTACATGGTGGAAGACCCCTGTGATCACAATGAATTCCACTATAAGAAGTCCCTTATAGAATCTATGCTCTAATGTGCATTTTTTCTTCCAAGGAAGCAGAATTTATAGGCATTAGAATTTGGTTATACATAGCCTTTAATTAAAAACATATCAATGACCTGGCTTTGAGTCCATGGAGCATCAAAAATTTCATGTGAACCAACAGCGGGTCATCCATGGCATCATCTTTCTTCCATGTGATAAATAGTGACCACGAGTTCAATCCTTCATCACCATATTTCATTGGCCAATGGCTTGTCAAACTAATTTATCATAATAAAATATATATGTTAATGGTCCTTTAAATGATCATTATAATATATCAAGGAGTTGTCAAAAGATTAGGAATCCTATCAAAGAGGGGTTTTCATGATTGAGGTAGACTTTTCTGGGGGCCTATGTGAGATTAAGTTGGATTTTTGGAGGGAATTCACATGAAAAAAAGTATAGATCAAATTTTTATAAGGGTTCCACCTTTTAATAAATTATTTTATAAGTCCCATAAGACTCATCCATCGATTTTATATCAGAGCGTTGCATGATCAAATGGACATGTCTGAGATCCATCATGTCATGGAGGTGACATGTCCATCAACATCCACTGGTTGAGGCTTCTATGTTAGTGGGTATTTTATAGGATCAATGGATTAATCATTCGATTAAAATCTCCTCTTCACATGGAAAATAATTTAACATACTTATCTAAGAGGCTTCTTCATATTCATGATTTTTTTCTATTATTTTACAAGAGCTTTGACATTTTACCTTTGGTTATATATATATATTTTGAATTATCAATAATGGATATCATGATGGATTGTAATAATTATCATGGATAGTCACTCTGCATGTCTTTGTGGTATCACATTATCAATGTTGGATGTTTCAATGGTTTGTGATCATTTTCACGGATAGTATCTCTTCTTGTCCGTGGATCTAAAGGGGCATCAAATGATCAAATGGACACATTCAATAGCCTCCACATGATGAAGGTTACATACCCAAAGGCTTTCTCATGGTATTAATATCATGATTCTTGGGATCTCATATAATTCTTGAACTGGTAAAGTGAGTCCTATGATCCCTTCATGTGAAAATTAACATAAATTTCATCACATGAATCTTCCTCCTTTTGAGATTTTATTTCATAAGGGGATTTGGGTAATTGGTAAGAATATATTGGTTGAAAAGTCACATGATCAATGAATCTTATTTAAAGGGCTTGTAATTTTTATTAGATATTTTTAGAGTATATTTAATAGAGAAATAAAAGATATCATGATGTTTACGGATCATTTAATTGATGTTCTTGGGGTCATGCGATCACATGTCATTATAGGGATCATGTGATCCACGTAACTTAGACGTCTGGTCTCTAACTTTCCATGATACTCCTTAAATACATATTTTTGATAATAAAAAATTCTATTTGGGTATTTATTCAGTGATAAAAATATTAATGCTTATTTTAATGGAATCAAAAAATCCCCCCCTCAGAAGCATGGTCCATAGGGACAAGGACTCGAATCTGATGAAATTAAGTGCCTGCATGAGTCCTTTAGTTTTCCACTGTTCAATGTTATGAGAATATTTTGGTATTTTGATTGTCCTTCGGTATTCAAAGAGGAACCCTATAAATAAGGGACCAAGGATGGGGTATTTATTCCACCAAAAAATCATTACTTCAAATCTCTTGGTATCATCCCTATTGCATGAAAACCTTGTAAAACGTTTCATGTAACCCCTATTGTGAGAACTATTCGAGATGAAATCACATGGCCTTAACTCATGACCACCTCATTTGAATAAATTCTTAATCAAATTTTTACTTAATAAATTGTAATATAATCTAGATATGATGCATGTATCTAAATATGGAGATAGATCTTGTGCTTCTTGTAGTCCCACAATGCTTTTCCTCATGATATCTTGGTCATTGTGGACTCATATAACCTTTATATGGTCACATGATCACAAGGGGAAAAATATCATGAGATTGTGGGGTTTCACATGGGTCATGTGCATTGGAAGACATATGATGATTCATGTGATCACAATCCCTAGTGTGGGTCATGAGATCCACATGAAATTTTCCACTCTGTGTAGATGGATTGTAGTCTATATACATCTTCTAATGTGGCCAGTAATAGGGAAATTATTTCTTGTAATCTTAGTTGTAACGACCAGTCCCAGTGGGGCCCACGTCGTGACTCCCCAAGCCCGCCTCCAATAGGCCAGGGGATGGTGAATAGCACCGAGTGGGAATATCACAAACATGGGAGGCATTTCCTAAGAACTTGTACACACGCACACATCTTCAAGCCCAAAAATATTGAAAAGTAAAACACTAAGGAACAAAATGCATGCATACAACTAAACCCAACCATCAGAGTACGACGAAAGGTAGAGTACTATAAAAGTAAACTAGAACAAAAATAAAATCCAACCTAAAAGGGAAAAAAACAAGAGTCTGAAACTGCAAAATTCAACCTGTAATCTCAAAAGGCACTAGGATTTCCACTCGTGGTCGTAGGAACACCCTGGACGGTAGGAAACTCAGAAAGCTTGGTCCTGTCCCGGTCCGCCCTGGACTCTGTCAAAAGGCTGCTCGTCGGCACAAGACAGTAGACCTACAGGAAAAGCCTGTGCATGGGTGAGTATAACAATACTCAGTAGAGGACCCTGAAAACCACAATGTAGTACAAAGTAAAGCTACAGTTAGATATGCACAGTATATGTTTACAGAACGTATAAAACAAACTAGATATACTCGAAACCCAGACCCGTGGTCTAGAGACAAGTCACGCAACCACATACCCCCGTAAGGGATTCGGTTTGAAGATTTCGTGATGCGCTCGTACTGGAATGACACACTCCACGAGTCTTATAGCTCTGATGACGGCCGTCCGAGAAGTGATGTTTGTTAGGAACTTTCACGAGAGATAGATACACACATTACAGGAGACACACTCCAGAGTGGAAAATTTACGGTAGATAGAGGCAATCATTACGGGAGACACACTTCTGTGTGGGAAAGATATTGATACATAGATAAGGATCACTGCCATGGACATGGAAGATACCGAGACTCATCCAGAATTCACCTGCTAGGTAGAGGATCAATTCCCAGGAGAGTTGGTCACGTCGATGCCTGACTCTACCTAGGGTCTGGAATGGATAAAGGATCTCAATACGGGCCTCTCGGATGGATGCCTAACTCTATCACAGAAAGTCATGCTGAAGGGATCATAATCCTGCGTGAGGGAAAAGATGCCTAACCCTCAGGGAAACAATAAGAAGGGGCACCAACCCAAATGAAATATGTTCAAGGCACGGTGAAAAAAAGGACCAAGATGTTTTCCAAAAAGTACACAGTGTGTAGAAATGATACAGGTTGTGTTGTCCGACCCTGGGTACTGCCAGTGTACAACGGCCCGTTTCGTGAGGCTGGTCATGTAGAAAAACATAGTACAGGGCGTGTAGTACGGAGTACACGCCGTGTCTGGGTAACTGGGGTTGGATCCGTGTACTCTGGCCATGTGCCCGTACACGGTCACCAACCCGTGTACTCCGACCCGTGTAAACAACACATGGGGTGACCCGCACTGCTGGCCTTGTCTGGCCGTGTGATGGAGTTCACGGTCATGTACTTAATCCTGTGTCTGTGTCTCCCCAGGTTACACGCCGAGCTCTGTGTAGCCGCCTCTACCATGATGTACACGTCGTGCCACCTAAAGCCGTGTAGATCATCCCATGTTTGTTTACTAACCAAAGTACATGCTGAGCTTTGGGGATGGTCCAACACACCATGTGACCAGGGTCACACACCATGTGATTCTTCTCTGACCTCAAAACCCTAGTTGACACTGCCAGTACTACATGGTGTGTTCTTTGGAAGTACACTCCGTGTATCTTGGAAATTTCTAGAAACGGCGCTCTTCGTCGGCGCGCCTCCCGTGATGCTCTGAACGTTGATCCAGTTGTCCGATCGCAGCGAAACCTTTAGGTTTTGGTCGCCCCGACGCCAAGAAGCCACTTACGGTGTTTTCAGATCTTCGATCGGCTCCAAAAACACGTTTTGATCTTCTCGCACGAAGAACGCTCTAAGAACACTCTTTCCGATGTGGTCTGATTCGTCATCTGCCATCGTCTCTACACCTCCACAAGGTCGTTGCGATGTCGAACCTTCGATTTGGGATCATTGCGTCGCAGAACGGATGCGAAACGATCCATTTTTCGTTGCCCCATGAAGAACTCGAAGAACGGGCGGGGAAAAAGGAGTAAAATATCCAAATAAACAAATTGATGAATGAAACTTCGTTGTCGTTCATCATAGAATTGATCCTCTCCCGTTAATAGGCTTAAATGGAGCAATAATCAACAAAAACATAAAGCATGGATCAATTCTCCATAATCATCCCGAAGAAAATTCCCTCCCACAAAAACGTACGAGTCCGCGGATCAACTTGTTCGTGGTTGATCTGCGTTCTTCATTTAAACATAAATACGGGGAAAAGAAATCGAAATAACAAACCCTACCATTCGGAAGGATCGATCTTTGATGAAGGCTTCACAATGCCGTTGTCGTCGTGATCCTTCAACGTCGGCGCAACGATTCTCGATCTTGATCTGTTGTCTTTTTCCAACGCTTCCTCCTCCACCCAAGCTCCAAGTGAAATCTCTCTCTCTCAACTCATAGGGTTATGAGGCTAACCCTGTGAATTTCCCATAAGGATGCATTTGTAGGGGAAGATTAGGATGTGCTAAAAAAAAGAAATGTTTTAAAATAATAAAATAAATCATTAATTTATTTTATTCATTCTAAAGTATTTTCCTTTTTTAAAATTTCCAAAATTATACTTTGCAGACGACCAGCGCTGGTCGAGGTTAGAGTCATTCTTAGGCAAAGTTGTCCTCTCGGACGCAACGGTGCCCTCATATTTTTAATCTGGGCATCTGTTTAGAAACTGCCCCAACCGTGCACAAGTGCCGACTCACATAACTTAAAAAAAGTTCAAACCACCATTCTGGTATCACTGGACCTCGAAATGATGTTCCACCTTCACTCCCAGTCTCGAAATAATTCCATATAACATTTAAAATAATAAATGGAAAATTCTGAGGCATTACATTCTCCCCACCTTGGGGCTTTACGTCCCCTAAAATCCAAAACGAGGGCTACTCAAAAAAAAATGAGGCTACTGGGCATGGATCTGAGCCTCACATTCCCACATTCTCTCCTGAAGATTCTCGTGCTACCACCAGACGCACACCAAGGTAATCGATTTCCCATGAAGGATCCTCTTATGTCGATCCTTGATCCCCACTGGGTACTCAGCCAAGGTCACTCCATCCTCGATGTCTAGCTCGCCCCAGTCGATGACGTGTGACGAGACATGCACGTACCGCTTCAGGTGCAACATGTGGAAGACATCATGTACCCGATGCAACTGTGGCGGTAGAGCTAAGTGGTACGCCACCTCACCAACTTTGCATAGAATCTGGAAAGGTCCAGTGAAATTTGGAGACAGCTTGTCGCCTCGGCCAAATCTCTGCAACCCTCATCAAGGTGAGACCCGAAGAAAGACATGGTCTCCCTCCTCGAACTCCAGAGGTCTCCATCACCTATCAGTATAAGGCTTCTGCCGACTCTGGGAAGTCTTCATTCGCTCTCGGATGACTTTCACCTTCTCTGTGGTAGCTCGCACTAACTCTGGACCCATGAGTGCTGACTCTCTGGGGTCGGTCCAGCAGAGCGGTGACCGGAAGGGTCTCCCATACATTGCCTCAAATGGGTCCATACCAATGGTGGAGTGGTAGCTATTGTTGTACGCAAACTCCACCAGTGGTAGGTGGTCCTCCCAACAGCGACCAAAGTCCAAGATACATGCTCGCAACATATCCTCCAGAACCTGAATGGTCCTCTCCGTCTGACCATCTGTCTGGGGATGAAACGCTATACTCAGGCGTAGGTGAGTCCCAAAAGCCTCATGCAATCCCTTCCACAACTGGGATGTAAGGTGGGTGTCTCAGTCTGAGACTATAGACGAGGGGACGCCATGAATCCGAACTATCTCTCGCACGTAGAGGCATCCAAAGATCTCCACAGAACTCTACTCCCTGATAGCTATGAAGTGGGCCGACTTGGTGAGTCGGTCAACGATCACCCAGATGGAATCATGCCCCTTGGATGTCCGTGGTAAGCCTATCACAAAGTCCATTGATATTCCATCCCACATCCACTCTCGAACTTCCAGGGGGTGAGATAATCTCGCTGGAACCTAGTGCTCATCCTTCACCTACTAGCATGTGAGGCATCGAGAAACAAAATCTGCTACTTCCCTCTTCATGCCTGACCACCAGAACTGTTGTCGGAGATCCTAGTACATCTTTCCCACTCCAGGATGTACCACCAAGGGGGATGTATGAAACTCCCTCAGGACCTCCTCTTGGAACACCACTGGTACAACAGTGCATCCTCTAAAAGAAGTACGTTCTCCCCACCTTGTGAATATCCATCAGGAGCATGTCCTGTTGATAACTAAGCACGTAGAGCCACACAATCATCATCCCCAAGTTGTGCCTCACTAACTCGCTGTAAGAGTGGAGGGGTGAGAACCATCGACTATAGGTAAGTTGTGTCCTCTCCATCCACGAAGGATAACTGTAACACTACTAACTGTTGTGTCACCTCACTCAACAGTTGTGAGGTCGACCTTCTACTAAGAGCATCCGCCACATTGTTCCCCTTCCCAGGAGTATAGATGATCTCGAAATCATAGTCCTGGAAGAACTGTAGCCAACGTCTCTGCCTCAGATTCAGATCCTTCTATGAGAATACGTATTGAGGCTCTTGTGGTCAGAGTAGACAATGAACCGCTCGCCCATAAGGTAGTGTCTCCACATCTTCAATGCGAAGTCTACCGCTGCCAACTCGATATCATGGATCGCATAGTTCTGCTCATGTGGCCTAAGCTGTTGTGATCCATAAGAAATCACTACATGCTACTACATCAGGACACATCCGATCCTCGTCCCTGATGTGTCACAGAAAACTACGTACTCGACACCTTCCTCAAGAAATCTCAAGACGGGGGCGCCTGTAAACCTCTGTCTCAACTTCTCGAATGCCTGCTGGAACTTTTCTGTCCACACAAAGGGTCTCCCCTTCTTGGTCAAGGCTTTCATCGGTGCTCATATCCGTGAGAAGTTAGAAATGAATCTCTGGTAATACCTTTCCAACCCAAGGAAGCTCCGCACCTCTGTCACGCTCCGAGGTGGCTCCCATGCTAACACAGCCTCCAACTTGGCTGGGTCCATAGCTACTCCATCTTCTGAGATGACATGTCCCTGAAAGTGGACCTCTCGAATCCAGAACTGACACTTTGAGAGCTTCCCATAAATCTGGTGCTCCCGATGTATGTCCAGAGCCATCCGCTGGTGTCTCACGTGCTCCTCCTCTGACGCCGAGTACACAAGGATGCTGTCGATGAAGACCACTACGAACCGGTCCAAGTACGGCTGGATGATCTGGTTCATCAACCCCATGAACACTGCGGGGGTGTTCGTCATTCCAAAGGGAATCACCGAGTACTCAGAGTGACCGTAACGACATCTGAAGGGCATCTTCGGTATATCCTCATCCTGCACTCGTAGCTGGTGATAGCCGGATCGAAGGTCAACCTTTGAGAACCACTGTGCCCCTCTTAGCTGGTCGAAGACATCATCAATTCTTGGTAGTGGATATTTGTTCTTCACCATCACCTGCTTCAGGAGCCAGAAATCCACGCACAACCTCAGACTCTCGTCTGCCTTCTTGGAAAACAAGACTGGAGCCACCCAGGGGGAGAAGATGGGTCTCACAAAACCCTTGCTCTGCAAATCCTCCAACTGCACCCTCAACTCACGAAGCTCTGTGGGAGCCATCCGATATTCCAACGAGGAAATCGAAGTCGTCCCAGGGTGTAAGTCGATGCAGAAGTCAATTTCCCAGCGGGGAGGTAACCCTGGAACATATTCTGGGAAAACCTCATCATACTCCGCCACCACTGCTGGGAACTGAGAGCTCACAACATCCACTACTCTGAGGGTAAGGCTAGCCAACTCAAGGGTGATCGGCTGCACTCTCCTATGCATGAGCCCATTTTGTGCTACCTGGGTTTCCTTTTCTCTGAAAAAGGAAAACCTCTTTCCATCACGGCGGACACACCACACCCTTCGCCTAAAATAGTCAATATGGGCATGGACCAAAGATAAACAATCCCTTCCAAGAATGACGTCGTAAGGCCTTGATGCTACCACCAAGAGGTTCCAACCGAAACACTCGCCTCCAAGGGTAAGATCACATTTTCTGCAAAGGTGTGTGATTGTCGAGTCTCCTCTCGTAGGTGTCTCCAAGCGTAAGGATCGATTCATCTGTTCTACCGAAATTTCGAGGTATGTACAAGAAATGTGGATATAAGGGAATGACTGGAACCTGTGTCTATGAGTATGGTAGCTGAGGTAGAAAAGACACAGATCGTACCTTGAATCATCCCTGGAGCCCCTGAGTCGTACGCCTCGACCACATGCAGCTGTCCCTGTCCCTATCCCCCAGCTCTCTGAGCCTAGTGAGGACCTCCTGGGGGTGGTGGTGGAAGTAAGTCGAAGCATCTGCCACCACCTGTAGATCTCCCTTCTCCTCTGCCACGTCCGCTTCCTGGCAAATCTGCTTGCTCCGTTCATTTCCTCTGTCTCGGTGGTCCATCCACCACTTGCCTGTCAGCAGCTCGATGGGTTGGGCAATCTCTAGCGAGATTTCCCCTACCATTGCATTCATAGAATCGCTTCTACCAAGGAAGACTAGATCCAGCCTGAGAGCCCTGGACTATCGATCCCCTATCCTGGGTCCTCCTATGACGTCTCCCATGTCCAGATCCCTGCGTCTGACGTCGACTCCGTGTTGCGGGTGTCTCTGCACATGTCTGCTTGCTACTGACTGCCGGCAGCTGTCTCTGCTCCGCCAAGAAGCTCTCGATCACCAAGGCCCGCTCGAGCACTCCGTAAGAAGACGAAATTCATAGAGGCATGACACTACCTCGGATGTCTCACCATAGACCTCTCTTGAAGGTCCGAGCCCTGAAGTACTGATCCCTGACCATATCCATCGAGTACCTGGCGAGGTTGGTGAACCTCGATGAATAGTCAGCCACCGTCATAATGCCCTACTGAAGCTGAAGAAGCTCCTAGACTCATACAGCTCTCAGCAAAACTGGAGAGAACTCCTCCCGAAAGAGTCGTTCAAACTCCATCAATGAAATAGTGTCCTCATCATGAGTCTGTGTGGTCAGACTCCACCATCGTCCCACAGAACCCTGAAGAAGGCTCACTCCTAGGATCACCATCTGGTCTGCTGGTATCCTCACTAGACGGAAAACTCTTGTCACCACCTCAAGCTATTCCTCAGCCGCCTGAGGGTCAGGCTTGCCTCAGAACATGAGGGGTCTCTGTCTCTGAAACTCATGGAGCGCGCTAAGCCTTCCCTCCTCACCGGTCGGTACTGTAGGTACCACTGGCTGCTCCACTAGTGGTGGTATAACAGTTGCACCACCTGGTGCAAACGCCTGGGGAGATGGTCCCTGTATTGAAGCCTCGTCACTGAGGGGGTCATCCTCATGATCGTGCTGCTGAATCCTAGCGGGTATGTGTTGCGGAGGCATCCTGTAAAGAAACAAGATGTGTCACGGTCAATGAGTATATCTGGATAGCTAACACCAAGGACATGGAAAACACAACCCGTTCATATATGATGCATGTACCTTTTATTTCCCCGCAACCAGTGTTTTCGTGAACCGGGACGAAAAGCAGGTTATCAGAGTCATGGTGTATGGATACGTCATCCGCCGCACAAACACTGGGGTCTCTATCCTGAAAGCCGAACCTGGAACACTTAACACTATTTCCCCAAACCAAACTCACAGACTCTTGGTCCTAAAGTAGAACCGACCACCTTTGATACCACTCTATCATGACCTATCCCACTGGGGCCCACACCATGACTCCCCAAACCCGCCTCCAATAGGCTAGGGGCTGGTGACTAGCACCGAGTAGGCATATCAAAAACATGGGAGGCATTGCCTAAGTACCTGTACACACACACACATATCCTAGCCCACAAATAATGAAAAGTAAAACACTAAGGAACAAAATGCATGCATACAACTAAACCCAACCATCAGAGTACGATGAAAGGTAGAGTACTGTAAAAGTAAACAGGTCCAAAAATACAAGCCCATCAAAAAGAAAACAAACAAGAGTCTGAAACTGCAAAGTCCAACCTGTAAGCTCAACATGTACTGGGACTACCTCTCATGGACATAAGAACGCCTTGGCCTATAGGGAACTCAGAAAACTCAGTCCTATCCTGGTCCGCCCTGGTCTCTATCAAAAGGCTTCTCGTCTGCACAAGACAGCAGACGTGTGGGAAAAGCCCGTGCAGGGGTGAGTATAACAATACTCAGTAGAGGACCCCGAAAACCAAAAATCAATACAAAGTAAAGGTACAGTCATCTATACACAGTATATTTTTACATAACATATAAAAAAATAGATATACTCGAATCCCAGACCCGTGGTCTAGAGACCGGTCAGACAACCGCATACCCCCGTAAGGGATTCTGTTCGAAGATTCCGGGATGCACTCATAACGGGAGAACACACTCCATGAGTCTTATAGATATGATGATGCTCGTCTGAGAAGTGATGTTCATTGGGAACTGTCACAAGAGATAGTTACACTCATTATGGGAGACACACTCATGAGTGGAAAAGTTACGATAGATAGAAGCACTCATTATGGGAGACACGCTCCTGAGTGGGAAAGATCTCAATACATAGATGAGGATCACTGCCAGGGCCATTGAGGATATTGTGACTCATCCAGAATTCACCTGCTAGGTAGAGGATCAACGCCCGGGAGAGTTGGTCACATCGATTCCTGACTCTACCTAGGGTCTGGAATGGATAGAGGATCTCAATCTGGGCCTCTCAGATGGATACCTTACTCTATCATAGAAAGTCCTGTTGAAGGGATCATAATCCTGCATGAGGGAAAAGATGCATGACCCTAAGGGAAACAAGAATAAGGGTCAGTAACACAAACGAAAGATGATCAAGGCATGGTGAACAAAAGGACCAAGCCATTTTCCAAAAAGTACTCGGCATGTAGAAATGATACAAGCCGTGTTGTCCAACCCTAGGTAGTGCCCGTGTACAACGACCCATGTCGTTTGGCTAGTGGTGTAGAAAAACATAGTACACGACATGTAGTATGGAGTACACACTGTGTCTGGGTAACTGAGGTTGGCTTTGTGTACTCTGGCCTTGTGCCCGTACACGGTCACCAACCCGTGTACTCAGACCCGTGTAAACTACACACGGGGTGACCCACGCTGCTGGCCTTGTCTGGCCGTGTGATGGAGTACACAGTCGTTTACTTCATCCCATGTCTGTGTCTCCCCGGGTTACACGCTGAGCTCCGCGTAGCCGCCTCTACCAAGATGTACACGCCATGCTGCCTGAAGCCCTATAGATCATCTCATGTCCGTGTACTACCCAAAGTACACGCCGAGCTTCGGGGAAGGTCCAACATGCCGTGTTACCAGGGTCACACGCCGTGTGATTCTTCTCTGAACCCGAGACCCTAGATTCCACCGCCAGTACTACATGGTGTATTCATCTGAACTACACGCCGTGTATTCTAGAAATTTCCAGAAACAACGGTCTTCGCTGGTGCGCCTCCCGTGCTGCTCTGAATGTTGATCCAGCCATCCGATCGCCACAAAACCTTCAGTTTTTGTTCACCCTGATGCCACAAATCCACTTCCGGTGTTTTCGGACATTCGATCATCTCTGAAAACATGTTTTGATTTTCCCGCACGAAGAACGCTCGAAGAACGCTCTTTCCGATCCGGTCTGATTCATCATCCGCCATCGTCTCTGGACTTCCACAAGGTGATTTCATTGTCGATCCTTCGATTTGGGATCCTTGTGTCACAGAACGGATGTGCAATGATCTGTTGTTCGTCGCCCCACGAAGAACACGAAGAACGCACGGTGAAAAAAGAGGGAAAAATCCAAATAAACAAATTGAGGAATGAACCTCTGTCATCATTCATCACGACATTGATCCGCTCCCATTAATAGGATTAAATGGATCAAGAATCAACAACAACATAAATCATTGATCAATTCTCCATAATCTTCCCAAAGAAAAATCCCTCCCGCAAAAATGTATGATTCCGCGGATCAACTTGTTCATGGTTGATCCGCGTTCATCATTTAAACATAAATATGGGGAAAAGAAATTGAAATAACAACCTCTAACTTTAAAAAGGATCGATCGTTGATGAAGGAATCGTGCTTCGGTTGTCGTCGTGATCCCTTAATGTCGGCGCAATGATTCTCGATCTTGATCATTCGTCGTTTGCCAATGCGTCCTCCTCCACCCATGCTCCAAGAGAAATATCACTCTCTCAACTCGTTGGGTTATGAGGCTAACCCTGTGAATTTTCCATAAGTATGAATTTATAGTGGAAGATTAGGTTGTGCTAAAAAAAGGAAACGTTATAAAATAATAAAATAAATCATTAATTTATTTTATTCCTTCTAAAGTATTTCCCCTTTTTAAAATGCCCAAAATTAAACTTTGCAGACGACCTGCGCCGGTCGACGAAAGATTCGTTCTTAAGAAAAGTTGTCATCCCATATGCAACGGTGCCCTCAGATTTTTAATCCGGGCATTCATTTAGAAACTGCCACAACCGCGCACAAGCGCCAACTCACATAACTTAAAAAAAGATCAAACTACCATTCCCGGATCACTGGACCTCGTAATGATGTGTCTCCTTCCCGCACGGTCTCAAAATAATTCCATATAATATTTAAAATGATAAACGAAAAAATCCGAGAAATTACATTAGTGATGACCCTCGATACTAGGTATTTTCTAAAAATGAAAATTTTAAGGGGTTTCTTATGACTAGAATTCCGAACTTCCCTCTATTTCACAGACTATCTTTATATGGATTCATACATTTGGGTGATATTGTTATTACATGGTCTGACATTAATCATCCATCACCCTAGTTTTCATCTACTCTTGATTTAATTTAAATAAATTTTTTAAGATAGTAAATTGATCAGCGAACCACTCTGGAGGCTATCCTATACATTGGATATTTCCCCCGAGTTCCAGATGGTTGTGATATCACCCATAAACCAATTTTTATAGTTACTCGAACATAATTTTCTCCTATTTTAATAATTTGTGAAGTGTATCGAATTAAATTTTTAAAATTTATCATGGTGGTAATTTTTCTAATGAATGGTTTTGTACTTTCTTGGTTAGGCGTAGTTACTCAGAGTTTTCTGATCAACTGTAGGATGTCCATCTTTATCCAATGTCATTGATTTACCTGTCTTTTTTTGGACTATAACTTAGAACTACAAATAGAGATGATTAGTTACCTGTGTATTGGAAAAAACTCTTTTTATCTATATCATGGTGATGTGGGGTTCAACCTTTGGGATATTCAACCATTGGGAGGAATACCTCCTCTTGTGGAGATGTATGATGAATTTCTTCCTCCTACTGATGTTTAGGATGAACATGAAAAACTCAAAACATATTGCGAGACATGAACACTATTTCATAGGAGAATATAATGAGGTATCTAAACATAAAATCATTTATTTACTTCACTAATTTTATCAATGCCTTTCTTTATCATAGAGGGACTTGACTAACCACTATTCACCCCCTTCGATGTCCTTCTCAACAATTCTGAGACAAAATAGGGTCTTATTGGAAAATTTTGTAAGCCAGAGTGCACACCTCATGGGGGTAATATTTGAGACCATAGGTATCCCCAGTCCTTTGGTTAGCTGGGGTTTTATCATATATTTTAGTAGAAGGATTTTCCCATCTAGGGATGAATTTTTGGGCTGTTGAGCGGGTACATTGGTGATGAATGTCTGACTGGAAATGGGGTGGAATCTTAATCTAGATTTACAGAATCTTATCCATATTTAAAAACTCCTTATCCATATTGAACATGGAGACATCCCTTACCATATTAGAGGACCTTTCCAATTCTTATTTGGATGGATATGAGATAATTTACCGTGTTATAAATATTTGAACACTATAAATATTCCTTATGATTCATTTAGTTTTTTTTATGAATGTTTCTAGGGATGAATAGATTCTATAAGGTCCTAAAGAGGGAATAAATATATTGATCTGACATGATTTTTTCAACTTCATGCACTCTCCTACACTAATCAGGATGATTATTGATAATGTAAGTGTCTCTCTTGATAAGAGGTTATATAAAATATCACTATGGTATGGGTTTTTATAGCTCGTGTAGAAAAGATGAATATCTATGGCACATATACCCTTTACTAATTTACTCGCCAATTTCGTTGTATTCATATGGTTTCTCCACTTCCCTTATCTTGAGTGCGAGGAGAATTATATCTCTAGACTAGTCAAATTTTTTTTTATACAGGAGTGAAATGATGAGAATGATGAAATCATTCATCCACCTATCGATCCCCTATCTATCTATCTCATGAATATACATAGTCTTTGGTGGAATCATACCTTATTGGTATCTTAAATCTATTGATCTATTTAGAGTAGTAATGTGCTCCCCTGAGACCCCTAATAGTGGAAGTAATGGATTTGATTTAGGACATGGGGGAGACTCTAAGTATGTTCTCCTTCAACAGTGATGAACATCCTATCAGTAGGACATGGTTTGTTAAGGAGGACGGACAATTAGTTGTAGTGAAGGTGAGATGATTTACCAGTTTGGGGAGAAATTCCTAATACTCCTTCTACTACATCCTCATCAGCTGCGCTGATCCATCCTTCAATGACTTGATACTGTGAAGGATAGTTTGGTATAAATTTACACATACTTATTATAGTAACATTCTTGGATAAAATTCATGTAAAATAAAAATGTATTCTCCAGATCATTCATGATTTGTGAGCTGGTTTCTTCATTTATCAGTAATTATATAATGTCATGATAGATATAGTCATTACTCACCAACAATTGACTATAACCGTGAGGCAATTTCAGGGTTTTGATGAAAGGACTCCTCTAGTTGAATTTATAAGAGAGGCATAAGTGGTGCATAAATTGAGACACCAAAAGATCTCTCAAATTCATGCCTAGATGGATGACATGACAATGAAAATAGAATAATAGGTAGTGATCATAGATTGCACTAGGTTCCATACTTTAATGCAATAATCCTTATTTGTAAAGAATCATAATGTAATTGATGATTTCCCATCCTTTATTGAGACTATTTATACATTGGAAGATGATGAATAAATGGAGTAGATGAAACTTTGGTTCCTTATTATCACCTCTCACCTAATATTTATGGATTTAGAAAACCTAGTTAATTTAATATTAGTATAATACAATAAAAAATTATTTTTTTTTTATTTTCTTTGGGATAAAATCATTGATATACTCTAGAATGTAGAGATTCATCCCTCATATTCTCTTTATTGATTAATGAAATTTATTGCCATTACATTTAATTTATAAGGATTCTTTCATTTGCAGGCATGCATGTAATTTCATTGACTTTATATCATATGGTTCATGAATGATACACATCCTTTTTATCATACCAAGTGAACCTAAATTCCCATATTTGAACATTTTAATCATAACTGATTTCTCTTGAGAATTGATCATGAATTACTATCATCTTAATACGCCACATTGATCTATCTTCTTGGGTAATCCTCAGATGAACTAGATTTAATGGATAATTTGGATAAATTTATCCTTAAGGAATGATGTTCAATTTTTTTTCAAAGTTAGTGGACTTAGAGAGCATAAAATGATTATTTCAATAGAGAAATAATTATCCCTAAATATGTGTATCTTTTTTTATTTCACTACCCTTTAACTATGTTATATATGGTAAATTATTTGTGGGAATGAGCTTGGGTTTTTCTTAGGTAACACTTTTATTTATATCCGATTAGAATTGTTTAATTCCCTTTCCATTATATAAGTGTTCAATATTTCATTGATCACATAATTTTATTGTCCAACGAGTATGAGGTCAAAATTTTCACAAGGTTCCCTTTTTACATATTTTACATGGAAAGAATTTTGCAACATTAAATTATCTTCATAAGTTATTTCAAGATATAATGTTATAGTAGTTTATGGTATTTTAGCTCAGACATTATATGCTATAGTTTATAGACTCTTATCAAGAACCATCCATTGATGTAGTTTAGGATCTTTTAGCTAAACCAACAGTTGTTGTAGTTTATGATTTTCTAGAACAAACCATTTATTATTTTAGTTTATGGTCTTCTATATTGAACCATTTATTTTATTAGTTTAATGTATTCTATCTTAGACTGTTTGTTTTGGTAGTTTAAGGTATTCAAGATCATACCATTTAATGATAGTAGTGAAGGATAATAATTCAAGAAGGGTTTGAGAACCCCATATACTTGATAGGACTGTAAAGAATATGTTTAAATGAATGGTTTTGATACCTTTCATTCTTAATTGATATTCTAAATAATGGATGTTCATGAAGTATTCTAGCACACAATGTTTCTGTATAAAACATAAATGATGAATATCCGTGATGTTTTTTCACACCCTTCATCCTCTCTGAGATTTATTTTAATGCATGATGAAATAATGGGGATACTAAGTCCACTTGGATAGTTCGAATATGGACTCTATAAATCACATGTCAAGAAACATGATCTAGTGAATTTGGAATGGGGAAGATATGTTAGGGAAGAAAGAAACATCATATGGTGGAGAGTTAATCTACAGTGTTGATGGGGATCACAAGGATTGGTGGTCCATTCCCATATGGAGAAAGTTCATATAGTTTATGGGTCAAGGGACCCTATTAATCTGTTAATATGTCTTACATGAATGATCAATAAAAGAAAATCTGAACTATTTCCCAAAGACCATGAAATATTTTTTAAGAATCAACCATTGAGACAATGTTGCGAGGTATGGAGAAAAAAGCTATACAAGAAGGGTTCTAGCACCCTAGGTTTGTATAGTTTTTGCTTGGGAAGCTTTGTGCCTACAACGTGTGGTTTTAATTAATGTGGTGTAGTCCAAAAACGCTCCATGGATGGAGTATCCTGTTCTTACATTGAGAAAGGGTGAAATACACAGTGACGTAATTTATAGGATGTCAAATCCTATTGAATTGTCTAATTGTGTGGATCATCAATCAAATTTAACTAAATATGGGGGTTAGAGGACATAGGTCAACCATTAATAATGGGTAAATATGATATTTCACATAGGTTCCAAATCCATATTTTTCAAATTTTTGGAAAAACCTTTTTAAGGTTATGTATGAACACAAACAAAAAGACAAACCATGTAGAAAAATCAAGTAGATAATATTAAAACAGAATGTCACCCCCCCAAAACCCATCACTGCTTGCCCACAAAAAGAAATTTTGAAATTAAAAATCCCCCTAAATTGCTCTTCAGCCACCATGTCACCATTAATCAAAGCCATAAATATGTCAAACATTTAAAAGTCAAGAATAAGACCAAATCATTCCACAAACAAAAAAACAGGAAGTCCCCATTCCATAAAAATTGGATCATCCATAATCCTCAAGATGCTTCGTGAGACGCACTATGCATTTCCAAGTGCCATCCTCGAGACCCCATGTAGAGACCCGAAGCTTGACGTACATTGACATTACATTACATTTGCGGAATACTTAGTACATACACACAAGGATCGTAATAGTTTAGTGTCTTTGGAAACTCGGAACGTAATCTTCTAATCGTGGTGAAAGATCTTCAACATCTCCTATAAAGATCTTCCCTTTTTTTACCTAAAACCTTTCTTTATATCCTGGGGAAAAGAAAACATAAAAGGGTGATCTCAAATGCTCAGTAAGGGTAAACAAAAGAAATATCAATCACATCGTATTTATAAGAACATAACATTTTGGAAATCTTAACCTGCAAAAGAGAGCATAATTTCATAACATGGGATAAATCATGGCAGTGAAATGTAATCACAATAATCATAACTTAAAACATGAAACTTTGTGGCATTCACACATAATCATAGAGAATCATTTCTTGTTAGTCAAGACTCATTGCCAAGACTATCTTAGTGGACAAAGTCCTTTTCTGAATCGAGTAACCCTCGTTTCAGTCCTGTTTCACTGAACCAGTATAACCTACCATTTCAGCCATGTCTATCTCATGAGATATAAAATCTATACCCAATGCATTGGAGGGAGATATAGGTCCCACCCATCTTATAATGAATCATTTCTTATGTGTGCCACATAATCATAAATCATACATCATCGCATAACCCATGTAATAGGAATGGGATTCTTAAACAACATGACATCATAAAACAATTCATATAAGATAAAGGAATTAATAAAAATATTTCCATCACAACATAATCAAACCAATGTAATAATAGGGATTAAAACAGAACTCTTTATTATCTTAGATGGAAAATAATTTTGATAAAACACTTGAACTCCATTCTTGAGGAAAATATCCATTCTTCTTCAAAAACATTTTTCCTTTCATAACATGTCATACGACTTTAAAATAAAAGAATTTGATTAAAAATAAACTTGAAAACTTTTAAAGGAAGCTTCTTGGAAATAATGTTTTAAAAATCCATTCGTGCCGTATAAGTTAAAAAAACATTCTTCGTACTTTTGTCGGAAAAGTCAAAAAGTTCCTCGTACGAAAAACGACAAAAGATTTCTTTCATATCTTTTACTAAAAACTCACCGAAGGGTAAAATTGGATTTAAACAATTGTAGGTGGATGGAAATAATATTACATATTGAGGAAAAATGGATTTGGATGATAAAATACACCCCAGTAAATTCTAAAGTATAAACAATCTCAGATAAAAATGAGATTGTGACATTTCCCTTACCTTAGGTCCGATTTGCTTCGTATGTGTCCGAACCTCCTGTATAATGATTTAAATAATGTCATTGACTTATTAAAGAATCATATTTATTGTTATGATATCATATATAGTTCACTTATGACTTTATATTACCCGTTCTTTTGTAAATTCAATGTTAAAGAAGCGTTTTGGGTAAAATCGTTTCATTTATCGTAGGTGTTTTGAATTGTTGTTCTTGACATTATTATTACTTATATCATGATTTACTTACTTCCAGAATATAAAATATGATTTATATATCATATATATTCAGTATATATATATATATAATAGATAGATAAATGAAATGAAAAACACCGTTCATGGAGACGGTAGTCCGTACGTATGCATGAACACTGTTTTTCTTTCCTTATTTTCTTGAATGGAAGTAAGTAGATGACATACATATATATATATATACATAAATCCAGTATCATTATTATGTCATATATTTCATTAGTACTTATTATATATACTTTATAATCATTCATGAATGGTTAATCATTAAGAATGAATCTCATCGCGTCGTGGAGACGGTAGTCCGTACGTACGCACGAGCGATGATATCATTTCCATAATTATTGAATTGAATTGGAGTGAATTATACAATATATCAGAATCAATATGATGTTGTAATAACTATTTATAGTTCTTCTTTACACCATTATACCCATCCATGTAAGGTGGTGGTGGAAAATAGATTACACCACGGCGCGGAGACGGTATTCCGTACGTACGCACGCGCGGTGATTTCTTTTTCCGTAGGATGGATAGATGGTGAAATAGGGTTGTTTCATACTTATAATAACATATCAGTATATGAGTGATACTGATGTTATTACTTCATAATGAAACAACCTATGAAGAATAAGTGGAAGAAGAAATAAAGATGAAAGAATTGGTAACGGTAATTACCTCTTCTTTGACGCGCCTCTTTGAGACCTCCTCTTAGGGCACTAGAATTGGACTTTGAGGAAGACCAGAACCTTTAGGATGTTTCTAGGGATGTGGAGAAGAGATTTTGGCAGGGTTTGGCCGAGCTTGAGTGCTCAAATTGGTGTGAGGAGGAGGGGGAGGAGGTGTCCTTTTATAAGGGAGGAGAGGGGCACCTTAGGAATACATCAAAATATTAGTTTATATTAATGTCAAAATCGGTTTATAATGGTTCCAAAGGGTCTTATTTCGAAGATAAAGTGGGGATGGGTCGAAATCCTATCAACCAATAAGATTTAGACAAGTTTAGGGTATTATTTTAACCTTATCAATTAGATTTAACTCTAAGTTAAATAATTTAGCTTTTACCGTGTCTTTTTGTTTTCTTTCACTATATGGTTAATACACTTACTATAACATGCCAAACGAACCCCAAATTGTTTATTATTAATACATATATCCTTATCTAAGTCATTTTGCCGAACCTTAGATTTTTAGGAATAAAATAACAATTAATAATATAATATTTGATTTAAAAACTATTTTGTGTCAATTTTGACACTATTTGATATATGATTTTTGTGAAAGTCATAACAGAATTATATATTCGAACCAAGTTTATTAAATCAACACTAATATATCATAGTAGCCTAGAAAATTAGTGTAATTCATAAAAAGTCTCAAATTACATTCATTTGAGCATTTATAACATCAATTATATTAATATTTCCTTAAAAGGGTAATTACTGCATCATCGTTGTGTCATAAATAAATTAATTTATTTAAAGTCTAAAAATTATAAATAAAATATCATTATGTAGGAAATCTTTTTAGCTTTCTAATTAATATTTATAGTCGAATTTATCTTATTTATAACCCCATATTAAAAATGTTTTAGTTATTAAACTTTGATTTTAACTATTTTAACTATTCATTAAATAAAATAATATTAAATGTCATAATCTAATCCAAGTGGACCTAAATGGTCATATTATATTCATAAGGCT